>JAZHEH010002378.1:1800000-2168714 GCA_036589455.1 Ateles fusciceps
TTAGCCATGTGTGGTGGCTCGTGCTGGTGATACCAGCTACTCAGGAGGCTGAGGCATGAGAATCACATGAATCCAGGAAGCAGAGGTTGTAGTGAGCCGAGAATGCACCATTGCACTCCAGCCTGGGCAACAGAGCGAGATTCTGTCTCGAAATAAATACTTGCATACATACTTACATACATACATACATGTATGGAGACAAGAGAAAGCTTTTTCTTACAGTAGGATGCCAACTAATAAATGTATAAAAAATGATGGAATTGGGAAATTATCATTTGGCCACCATCATAGTAATACTTTATCCAACCAAGAAACATTGATGGGTGTGAACGTTTGATGAGGAACAAGATACTTGCAAAGGCTTCAATTCCCTCCCTACACAATACTAACTAATGACAAAGGGGCGAAAGCATCTACCTGAATCACCTGATGAAAGTTAACCTCACCAGCAAAGGGACGAAATCATGCACCTGCAGGATGCAGCGGAAAGAGCACAGTGTCACATCCGGGATACTCCTGCCAAAGATCCAGAGTCTGCGTTGGATCATGAGGAATCCTCAGGCAAGCCCAACTTGAGGGGATATTTTACAAAAGACCTGACCTGTAGTCTTAAAAAATTCCCCAGGAATTGTTCCAGATTGAAGGAGACAAAAGACATGTGACAACTAAATGCAACATGTGATTCTGTACTGGACCCTTTTGTTAAAAAGGATGTAGCTGGGACAGCTGGCAAAACGGAAATAGGGTCTGAGGATTAGATGGTAGTGATGTGCCCACGCTGCTTTCCTGATGCTTTCGTTGCGTGGAGGTCATCCTTGTTTGTACTTGGAGGTCGTGGGGCATTGGGTCAGCAACTGCTTTCAAATGGCTCAGGAAAAGAGGTATTTTTATTTGTATTACAACTTTTCGGTAGGTTTTAAGTCATTTCAAAGAAAAAAGTTTTTTAAAAGTCATTAAGTATCTTCTAACAGTGGGGCATCTTAGATCAGAGTTGTGGTTAAAAGCTAGCTTTACAAAATATGATACACACGTACAATGGGATACATTCAGCCTTAAAAGGGAAGGAAATTCTGACACTTGCTACAACACGGATGAACCTTGAAGACCTTTTGCTAAGTGCAACAAGCCAATCACAAAAGACAAATACTGTATGATTCCACTTCATATGAGGTGCCTAGAGGAGTCAAACTCTTGGCAACAGGAAGCACAATGGTCGTTGCCAGAGGCTGGAGGGAGAAGGATGGCGAGTTAACGTGTAAAGGGTACAGAGTTTTAGTTTGGGAAGATAAAAAGTGCTGGAGATGGATGGTGGTAAATGGTTGGCTAGCAATGTGAGCGTACTTAATACCACCGAACTGTATACATATAAATAATTAAGAGGTAAATTTTGTTATGTGTATCTTATAATTGTTTTTAAAATTGGGGGGAGGGGGAGAACAGGCTTTGAAGTGAACCCTGGCTTGGACTCTCAGCTCTAATACTTGTCACTGACAAGTGCTTGTCAGTGGGGATGACAGCGTTGTCTCTGTGGTGCAGAGCTAGAGCGCCTGCAGGAAGCCCTGCAGTGCAGGGGCTGGGGTGGACAGCACACGGCACCCACTCTCAGTGGGTGAACTCCCCTTATCATCACTCATCATGGACTCCACAGCTTCCGCAAGGCTGCTGTTGTTTCTCCCAGTGCTGTTGTTTCCCCTATCGTTAAGAACTGCCAGCCACCCAAAGTCTGGACTTGCTATCCTCTCCTTTCTAGGAACTTCCACTGGAGACAGAGAGGTGAAGCGTGTCCCAGCTAAAGGCATATGTAAAAATGTACAGGCGCTGATGTCTCCGGAGACAAGGATGAAACTGGTAACAGCTTCTAGAGGGGGTATCTGAGAGACTGGAGAGACACTGATGGGAAACTCCTCACTGCTAAACCCATTTGTACCCTTTGAATGTGTTCCCACTACAAGCTTATCTATGTAAATAAAGAAATGGATAGTGTCAACCTAAACAACAGTCTGTCTAAAAGAAAATGACATTATTGAGGACATTGCAATGGGAATATGCATGCCATGGCAAACTATGTGTGCATTCGGGCAGGTAAAGAAAAAGGTTTTTAAAGAAAACAGGAGAGGATTACATCATTGAGATAATTATCCTTGGCTACAATAACAAGGATCAATAACAAGGGTGGCATCAGTCCAAGGTGGGACAGGCGGTTGCCAGGCACATGTCCTCGCAGAAGAATCTGTGTGTAAGGCTGCAGTGGCCTTTGTGCAAGGCTGTGGTTTTTGCAGTCTTGTGATAGTTTTTTGTTATCAAGCATTCCTGCATGAGAACCTTTCCCTTTCCATGGCCTTCCCCAACTCTATGTATATGGGTTTTTTAACATAAGTGACCCATTTTGACTCTGACAGCTTTCACAATAATCAAATTGCTAGAGGGACCCCTTCTCTTCCCCTTCTCTCTCACACCCTTCAGCCCACTGCCACCTTGCAGTAGCCCCAGCTCTCCATTCAAAGTGTTCTTGCCCTTGTTGATAAATTCAGTGAATTTCTCCCTTGATCTTCCTGTCTGCTCTGTGGGATTTTGACATTTCAAACACCATTTCCCTCTGCTTCACAGAAACCAGTGATATATATCCACTATTAGAAGAAGGGCCACATCTGTCCTAGCCACTGCTGTAGTCCTATGGCAAAGTGCATTGCTTGGCACACTTGTGCCATATATTACATATGGCATAAACAAACAATTACACAAAAAAGCAAAATCAAAACAAAACCTCCTACCAACCTTAACACAAAAGTAGGTTCAATAATAGCACTGGCAAACTCACAAAAGACATCTTGATGTGTAAATAGCCAGAAATAAAGGCAGTGGCCATCAGTTTTTAAACAAAGCAGTCTTGGTTGTGATATTGTACTACCTTTGTGTAAAACATTACCATTGGGGAAATCAGGTAAATATCAATGTTTATACAGTCTATTTTTTTTTTAAAAACTACATGTGCCTCTTCAATTATTCACATGTAAAAAGTTTAATTTTAAATACAGCAAGAAGTACAAACCTGATCTGTCAGCTGAAGAAAACATCTACCAACTGGAGGATCATTTAATGGGTAAATCAAACAAATGCTACAAGACAATTGGTCAGGGCATTTTTCAGTTGCAAGCTGCAAAAATGCAAATAAACCAACATAGTAGGAGTAGGTACTGGGCAGCAGCAACTCGGGGCAGGGCGCACACCTAATGAAGCCATGGCTGTAAGGGAAGAGGTGGAAAGCGGAATGCCAGTGGTATGGGTGGCTGCCTGTATTTGGAGAGTCCTTACAAGAAAGAAATGAGCCCGCAGACAAGTTTTCCAGTTTGTCAGCAGAAATTAAAGAAGGACAGTCTAGATATTCGAGGACCTGTAATGTTGAATAAGTAAACTGACTCGGCTCCAAACAAGAAATAAATGCAGAAAACAGTGGCATGACAAAGGCCTCAGTGTGAAGATTAAGCATGTGGCACCCCAGCAAACTTTCCAGCTGGACAAAATGGCTCAGGGGAAGAAAAGTCTGTTTTTTTTTTGTACAGAAGCACCACAGGTTTAAATCTAGACTTAAAAGTTTAAATCTAGAGAGGATGAGGGTAAGGGAGTGAAGAAATACAACAGATTTGAGAACTGAGTCACAAAAAAAGAAATGTTGAGTGTGGCTTCTGGCCCACGTTACTGAATGGAATCAATCAGGTAAAATTCCTACTACATTTCTGAAGCTCATTCTGATAAAAACGAAACAAATTCACGAGCCCAGGTTCCAGAAGTCTCTGTTCAAAACTCAAAATGTTCCTTGGGTCTCCAGTCTCCTAGAGGATGAGGACTGAGAAAACTGCACGACCTCTAATAGAGTATTGAATGTCTCTTTTGGGTGTGGCCAAAAAGGAGGATGCAAAGGGAGGATAATGGAAATGAAAGAACCTAGCAGAGGGTGAAGCCAGAGGCCAGAGGACAATGGAATGGGGAAATCCCCGCTAAAGAATGGAACCCAGTCCTAAACAAGGAACATCTGCCAGCCTAGGTTAAGTGACCTCACAGCAGCTGCCAACTGGGATTTTGGAATTGCTATGGGCCAGGAATGACAAGGCTTCCCATGCTTCCCCTTTTCTAATTGTTCCTGTTGCTTGTCAGGTGAGATACTGGGCAACCTGCGTTTTAATTCTCAGGTCTAATAAAGGAGCTGCCTAGTCCCTCCTGTAGATATGTCCTGAACCTTGGGTTGGATGCAGTGACTAGATGGTACTTTGGGATCATCTTCCATGGAGCAGGATGAGTACCTTTGTAGGGAAAATACACCACATATTTGGCAGTCAGAAAGGCTGAGATAGACTTCTAATACTCACCCATATTTGGTTCTCTTCTTGTTCCAGGCACTTGCAATGGGAGAATTTTTTTAAATGACATAGTAGTCTTTCCCTTCAGGAGCTGTTAGACACAACACGCAACCATGAATTAAAATGTTTCCTAAGCAAACGTGATTTTTAGTGTGCATCAGAATCAGCTGGAGGGCTTGCTGGGGCCCTCTACATCTCTGAGTCTGGGGTGGGGGCCACATTTCGAACAAGTCCCAGGGTGATGCTGATGCTGCTGGTTGGGGATAATATGTTCAGAACCACTGCTGTAATTGATCTGTTAGCACTTACTCAGTTCATAGTGCTAGAGGGTGACACAGAATGCATAGACACTTTTACCCTCCACCCACCTGATGAGTAAACAGAGGCTAAGGCAAAATGATGGAAACAGGATCAAACCATTCCTTAAATTTTGCTACAGGAGCCGCAAACTTCACTAAAAGCCAAAAGTTAAAACAATCAGGACTGGGTTAAGATGATGAGTTGGCAATATCAAACATTTAAGTTGGCAACTAGCAAAGTCCCAGAAGCAAGGGTCTCCGGTAGCAATCACAGATGCCGTCCCAGGGAAAAGAACTGGGCTTCAAAATGACAGCCTTCTTCCCGCCTCAGCTGACCCCCCACCTTACATGATGGGGCTCTTAAGATACTCATGACTGCAAATCAGCTTACAAGCGTTGGCAGTATTTGTTCATGTATTAGCTCTGTGTTCCACTGGGCTTTTGCAAATAGCAGCGGTTTTTCCAACTAGAGGGAGAGAGGCCTAACTGGCCTGTGACAACTAATTTCTTGTATAGGAATGAATTAAGCAAGGATGTGTTTAAGAGGTGGGATTTTTTGGTGGTCTTGTCTTCCTCAGGATCTCAGAACATACACAGTTTTTCCAGTTTCTGCATCACGAACCCAAATGAAAACTCGGTTGAGGATGCAGAGGTTTACCTGGTGACCAGTTCCTAAAGGAGGAAGAGGCTTTCTTTCCCTTAATCTTCTAGTGCTGTTGTCTTGACTCACTTGTGTATGCCAATCTGAATATGCTTACCCAAGGCAACATAGGCACGTCTTCCCTTTCAGTGATGCTCAGCTAAGAGCCAAAAAGTCCACTGTCCATCCCAACAGCAGTGATGTGCCCAGTTACTTCTGTAATCTCATGTTCTGCTCCATTTTTTTCAAATGAAATAATCTCTAATCTAGGTGACTCTTAGTGGATGTAACACAATGATTAAAAAAAAATAGAAACTCTGGTATTTGGCACATTTAACATGTTGTGAAAATTAGGGTGTTTCTCATCAACTGGTCAAGCCATCTCTAGTGATGGAAAAAGCCAAGTAAGAGATCTGAGATGAACCAAAAACTGTCTGCCAAAAACATATAGGAAATGCAGTTAATTGAGCATTTGGGAGCAGAAAGGGTGAAGTTTTCTGTGGGCTTTTGCCCTCTTCGTTGCTGAGTTGAGGTCAGTGTGGGATAGACAAGATGCTGTGTCAACAGAAAGTAGCTGTGCAGAGATCTCCCTCCCAGAAGAATGCCTCACAGGAAAGGAGCTTCCCATTACAGCTATGTGGTCCTGAAGAGAAGACACTCCAGCTAGTCTGAGCAGCTTTTTTGCAAGCACAGGATGTGTAATTCTGGCCACTCCGTGTCTACCTAGTAGTAGAGAGGACTGGAGGGCCCATTCTCTGGGGTTAAGAACTTTGTTGACTCCTGCAACTGTTAAGGCAGCTTGAAGTGGAACTGCACCTACCAGGTGGGAAGAAACCACACTTCAGTTATAACTGCCACCTGCCTTAAACATGTGGCCAGCTTGCTTTAAAATGAGGGCACATGCTACCAAACATCTTGCTGAATATGGCAATGCAGTCCTAATTTAGGGGTATTTATGGTAAAGGTGGAAGTGGAGCATTCGCCTTAACAGGGAACAAACTGGTTAAATATGATCAGATTAGCAGCAATATGCAGTAGTAGACTCAACCAAGAACCACAGACTCTTAGAATGACATAATCTTGGCTATATTAATCCAACGCTGATTACACAGAGTATGTTCAGAGGCCTGGAAGCAACAGCATCACCTGGCAGCTTGTCAGAAACACTCACTCTTAAGTCCCACCCTGGAACTTCTGAATCAGAATATGCATTTTCCCAAGATCCCCAGGTGCTACTTCTGCACACTTAAGGTTGAGAAACACACACACCATGGACTACCTCAGCTAAAGACCAGTGTCAGTAATGGCTCAGGGAGGAGAGAAACAGCCAGCTTCTAGCTACACCTACTAGTTTCGGAGAGAATAGTTCCAAGTTCTATGTACCAATCTTCACTGCCAGTAGATCATGTGTGGTGCACAGAAATGGCATAGAGACAGAGGACAAAGGTTGCCGTTCACAGACCTGAGGTCTAAGGTTCAGCTGAAGCTTCAGAGTAAGAGTATGAAATGATTTTATTATGAAAGATAAGCCATTTACCGATCACTTTCCTAAAAAACACAAATGTGAGAATAAAGTAAACATACGTAAGACTCACTAGCTCCTGCAGGACAGGAAGCAGCCCCGGACAGAGAGCCTGCAAATGAGTTTCCTTATACCTCCTGTCTGAACTTTTCACACATTCTAGGATTTCATGTTTTGTTACCTATTACAAAGGAAAGGAAATTGGCTAGAAGATTCATGTACAAGAAGGTCACAACTTTAAAGCTATCTGACGCTAATGACTTGTACAATCTAGTTTGGAACTCTGAGAGACGATATCAAATAAGCACTGTCAATACTACCCCGTCAACCTTTCCTGTTATTGTTCTTTCAAACTGTCTTTGGGATTGGTTATGTTCTCTCACTGTAGCTTTCGTTTGTCCCGGAGCACAAACCCTAAAGTCCATGTGCAGTCTCCATGTTCAAGTAAAGTCTGTTTCAGGACAACCCTGGGTTGCTGTAGTGTTTCTCTCTCTGTAGTGTCTACTTGGTGTCACGCCCTTGGACAGGGGACCAAATGGCAGCACAATGCAGGGGGTGAAACGGTCAACTTTCCTGCTGCTGAACTCGCTCCCCTTTCAATCTGTTTACTGCCCACAGTCAAGGTTGAAATCTTTAGACCAGTGACAACCTTGGCCTATCTTCAGTTTGAAGTTGCTCTCTTATGTAACCGAATCCATTTCTTCACCAAAAATTGAGCTTTCAAAAGGTGACAGGCATATTCTAAAAAGGAAAGACAATATGAAAATGTTATTTATTGATGAGAGACTATATTCACTTACTTTTATGTTCCTAAAGGAATTTACAATTACAAAGAAAGACTTAAAATGCATGTTTTATACTCCATATTGTACTCAAGGTCTTCTCTCAATAGAGGCACAAAAAGACAATCCCGATGCTCTTGCATCGTTCATCACTGACACTCACAATGCCCCAGTGAATTCACCTCACTTACTAAGAATAACAGACTTCTCAAAGAGTCTTAAAAGAGAACACCAATATCAGAATGAAGGGATAAAATACACCCCAGTGGTCAGCAACAATGGCTCAGAGTCCACTGTTAACTTTATCACTGCCCATATTGTCTCCCAAAATCTGCAAAAACGCATTCTTTTGTACATCTACAGCTGTTTAAAATGACATGTAATTCCAAATTTAATTGAAAAAAGGGGGAGTGTTACTAATAGAAGAATCTCACGGTAATGGATGGTAGTAAACAAACTCCTTCTAACTCCATGGAAATCCAGTCGCACTCAAAGCAGACTCTGAATCCCACTTAGAATACCACTTGAGAAGGCACTGCTTGATTTTATATAAAACTGCAAGCCCAAGTTAACTCATGTCCAGGGGGAGAGACTTCTTTAAGCATTTCAGAAAAATAAGACTTTCATTCGAATCTCCCTTATGCACACCAATCATCTCAGCTGGTTTCTAATGAAGCATCTATTCAGAGCTTACATGTTTAGCTCTAGTGGAACAGAAAATCAGTCACTGACACAGGAAAATGCTACTAATTAGTTCTCAGTAAAAAAATGACTCATAACAGTAGGTGAAGCCCATCTGTAGTAAATACTTTCTAAATGATCCTCGATTATGGCTTACCCCATTCCTATCCATTTTACATATCTACATGCCAGAAATTCATGCTCCTGGACAGAAGACAGGATACTGGACCTTAGGAAGTGTCCTGAGATGGAGCTGGTGGGTCCTGGCCTTCGGGCTCTGGAGGGGGTGCTGGCACAGCTGCTTTTTCTGGGCTGCCAGGAACTCATGAATTGCTCGTTCTATTTGTGGCCTGAAGATGTGGTTTAGTTTTGGATCCACCACCTGAGAAATAATCCTGTCTACTCCAGCTTCCAACATCCCTGACCTTGTGGAGACAAACAGATCATTCTGTTATTTAGTTCCTTTGGGATTATCTTTAGCTTCAATAAATATCATGTGGGAGCCCAATAAATGTCCAACTTCAAAGCTACAGCCCTTCTAGGGAGTTCTTTTAGAGGGCAATCCACTTATCACATAGAGCTCAAGCTATTATCTTCACTTTTGAGGACAATTCTCAACCACCAGCTGTTATTGCTAATGCACAATCTCAACCAAAATCACCCAACCTTGTACAAAGGAACCAAAAAAACCTAAGTGGGCTGCTCCAAAGGCAAGAAGCAAATGACAGGATGACAAGAAAGAACCTGATACGTGTGGCACTGAAAAGCGTCATCGTACTGTCAAAGCCAGTGAACCTAGAATTTGACTCAATTTCCTTCACCATTTATTCTCTTAATAGCCTAAGTAGAAGTAGCTTAAGCAGCAACCTGTTTACTAATCCTCAAATCTTTCAGTCAGGGCTGGGAGTATTTACACCACCAGGAATTCACCATGGCCTTCAGCTGTGGCTGCTACCTGTTACACATAATAGGCAACTTGGAGGCAAACAATAAACAGACAAACAAATTAGTTCCAAGCTCCTAAGAGGGTTAAATTACATCCCCAATCCATTCTGAAGTAGAGCAAAAATCAAAGCATATCGATGTCTATATTCAAACACTTAGGATAGGGTACTGGAAACGATGGTGACAGGAAACAAATCATATTTGGACAGTCTGGAAAACAGCCCATAAGGTTCAAAGTGAAGTGTTCTCAAAGGATTGAAATATTCCAATACCATCACAAGCATGTGGGCAGGTTTTACTTATTTTCCTGTAGACTTGAGACTTCTGGGGCCATTTAAGCCTTTGGGTAAAAACAGGTTGGGATAGCAACCGGGCAAAATGGTCTGTCAGGGGTACAGCAAAGGAAAACCATGAGTAAATGTACATCATGACAAAGACGAGAAACAGGCCCTGAACTGGGAAAGATTATTAATGTGTAAAGTGCTTCCTGGATTCACTGGTAACTAATAGCTTATCGACAGGAAGCCTAGATGTAAACACACCACCACTAGAGCACTGAAGGGCACATTTTCAGGTAGACCAGTAATTAGACAGTATCCACCCTAAGCGATGAGCAACAGGCTATGGGTCAGTTACAAAGCAAAGCCACCTCTCCTCAGTCACAAGCCAATACCTTTCCAACTTTAATCAAACCTTTCTGAGTCGGATTCACAGGGGTCTTTATTAGATGTAAAAGCCTGACATTATGAACTGAATGCCCCCCAAACTTCCTATGTTGAAATCTAATCTTTAATGTGATGGCATTTGGAGGTTGGGCCTTTGGGAGGGGATTGGGTCATGAGCGCAGAGCCTTCATGAATGCAATTTATGCCTTTACAAAAAGGACCCCAGTTAGCTAGCTCTTTCCACCACATGAGAAGAACAAGTAGCAGACTGCAGCCTGGAAGAAGGCCATCAACTGAACCTGACCATGCTGGCATCCTGGTCTTGGACTTCTAGCCTCCAGAATGGTGAGAGGTAAATTTCCATGGTTTACAAGCCACCTAGTCTATGGCACTTTGTTAAAGCATCCCCCAACTGACCAACGCTCCTGATAAGGAAAAACAAAGTACCAAGAGGGTGCAGCTCACTTTCCTGGAGAGTTTTGAAGCTTTTGAGGAAAACGTAAAATCTTGTCAGGAGCCTAAAGTAGAAGATGGAATGAACAAATATTGTATAGTTAAAAGAGTTATTCATCATAATTCAGTTCAATAATAGAGGCTGATTTCCTGTTAAACCTTCCAGGCGGTGGCACTGGGTTACAGCATCTGGACCGGAACAGCCGGGCCAGTGAGCCAATGCTCTGAAGGCCTGCAGTGTCCATCTGAGGAGAGCACCCTGGGGAAGCAGAAAGTCTACGTTTCAAAACTCCAGTAGATTTTGCCTCAAAATCAAAATGCTAGCAAGAATTGTGGAGAAATGTCCCGGTATTAAAGCCAAGTTCATGTTTTCAGGGTAAATACATTCTAAGTCAAATCAAAAAGCAGTAAAAAAACTTCACAGAGGTGATAAAAACTATGAAGAGAAGTAAAGAAATGATTAGCGTAAAAGTCAGGAGACTTTTGAGTGGGGGAAGGTATGTCCGGGGGCTAGGCCATTTTGGAGGGTGTGAGTCCATTTCTCAGCCTGGGTGGTGATCATGCGATGTTCTAATTATTTGTTTTACTGTACTTCTGTGCACTTTTGAGTATCACAGTTCCTACTAAAGAAATGCAAAAAGAACATGCATGCCCCTAGAATGACACCCATGCTCATTATGGAAATCAACAGAAATGTTAACAGCCTTCACACAACTATGGCGACTTTCCAAATATTTCAAAATGTTCAGTGTTTTGATTTACTCAATATGCTGGCCAGTCCTTTAAAAGATAGGGTAAACACAAGTAACTTCAGCTGTGAAACAGGCTATTCATGAGGATGAGTGATATATGTAAAGACCAGTGCCAGACATGTAATAAAGACTTGCTCAGTAAGGGGCAGCTCTACTGTCCCTTTCTTTCTGAAAGAGCCTGGTGCCACCAGTCTGCTCTCTGGAAAAGAGAAAGGCACTCAGTGCTGACTCTAGAATGATAAGGCACTGGGCATCTTGGGATATCAGGCTTCTTCCCAGCATTCAGCCATATTGAAACTACTAGCATGCTAGTAAAATGTCTTTTAAAAACTTTAAAAATCTTAAAATCACTGCAGATTCACAGGAAGTTGCAAAGAAGTGTACAGGGAGTTCCACATGCACCCTTCACCCAGCCACCTCTAATGTTAGCACCTTGCATAACTAGTGCAATATCAAAACCAGGAGAATGACACTGGTCCAATCCAGACTGTACTGAGACTTCAGTTACACATGCACTCATTCGTGTGTGTAACTCCGTGCAACTTTACCATGAGTTGTTCCACGTAAGCACCACAATTCAGATACTTGACTGCACCATCGCAAGTTCCCCCTCGTGCTACGACTTTCAAGCCACACTCACCCCCCTCCTCTCATCCCTAACCCCAGGCAGTCACTCATGTGTTCTCCCATTTCTGTAACTGTTAGCTCATGAATGTTATGACCAGATTCCATGACCCTCCTCCACTTTTGGGCCCAGTGATGGTGAAAAGTCACTCAGATAAGCTATCAATAGCACCTTTATTAACGAAGGTTCAGTTTGTTACTGTGAAGTAACAACACGTTATTAAGACCATGCCTTCCTGAAAGCTGCCATCATTACACTTTAGAGGTGGCGGCCCTGGTGGACTCAAAGAATTTATTTAACTCACATTCACCTGTGAGAATAAAGATCCACCTCCTCTTGCCCAAGGTCCAAGCCCCAATATCTTGGTATAAAACTCATGTGTATGTTCAGATGACACTGAAACTTTAGAAAGCAGGGAACATGTCTCACAATTTGGAATGTCTTTCAATGCACCCAGTAGAGATGTGCACACAGGAGGTCTACACAGGCTGTAGAAACTGGAATTTCAATTGAAATTACTTTGCTTACTTTAACCTTAAATGTAATAAAGGAGCAGACTGCTGCAACTCCTAAGTGATACTTGATATAACGTCCCATCAACCTTGACTAAACAGAGATATCAACCTTCTTGGGCATCACACTTGTAATTACTGCCTTTTCAAAAGCTTTAAATTCTGCTTACTTACTGAACCACACTCTGCCTCAGACCATTTCGCAATTGGTTTTTGTTCATTGTAGGATTCCATTCCTGCTTGTCCAGATGTGTTGACACAAAATTATCCACTTTCTGCCTCAGGTTTTGGTAAGCTGGCTAAAATGTTACAAAGAGGAGGCAAAGTCAGAAGTTACATCACCAGAGTTTTGAACTTAAGTCACTCAGAGCATTGCTTTTCACAGAAACATTATTGTCAAGTCTAAATACACTTTCATTGAGCATGAAGATCACCATGCAGTGTGGCAGCCATAAATTAATGGTCAACACAAGTGCCCACTTTACGGTGGGTGGGCACAATGCCAGGTGTTTTACTTATATTATTCCATCTACTTTACAAGTAACTACATGCAGCAGGCCTACGTCAACCCACAGCCTGGACCCACACCTGGGTAGCCTGTAGCCGAGCCACCAGCTGAGCCTTCCTAGCTCAGCTGAACTTTGGTTGACCTGCCACCCCATGAGCATGTGAATAAGCGCTGGTTATAAGCTGCTGAGATTCAGTTTGTTATGCAGCATTACTGTGGCAAAGTTTGCTAACAGGCAGTGAAATGAAGTTGACAAAGGAACCAGGAGGCCTCAATTCCATGAGTGGACTCTTCTGAAAGGCTGAGAGAGCAAACTCAAAGAGTCCACTAAACCTGGAAAAGAGAAAGGCAAGGAGATGGGGGCAGAGGACTAAAATTCACAGATACTATGTGCTATCTGCCTAGTAACGCCTTCTTCCTAGTAACTGTCTTCCTCTCTTCATAAGGGTAGGGCAGAGGGTGCCACAGGAGTGGGTGCCTGAGCCATGCTAAGACAATGCAGACATTTCCTGGGATTTCCCAAATTGGAGCTGACCGTCTGTCTTGAGAGGAAGAAGCTGTAAGATGTAATCGAGAGATAATAGTAACCAAATGGATGACTCCACTCTGAAGCAACAGAGAAGACAGACATAGAACAAGTGGGGAATATCTGGTTCCAAATGCATGCCTACCCCCCTGGAAGAGTTTGTTCAATCCCTCCATGGATTCCATGAGACAACAGATTTTCCCCTTTGCTTAAAGCAGGATGATTTTGTCCCCTGTAAGCATAAATCTTGATACCATACCTTCTACTAAAAATAACTCATCTGGTTTGAGATGATATCAACTGTTTACTGAAAAAGGACAAAGGACAGTGAACATCACTACCAAAACATGTAACCCAGGTGATACAGAATAATCTCAGTTAATGAAGTCAAAGGAACTCATGAGACCAGCCATAACGTTTTACTGTTACTACCTACCCCCACTATCTGTTCACTTATCAGTTTGCTCTATTTGTTTTGGGATGCATTGCAAAGTAAATTATAGACATCTGTTCGATTTCCCCTAAATACTTCAGCAGTCTGGAGTGGGGCCCAAAATGTGCATTTCTAACAAGTTCTCAGGTGATGCTGATGTTGTTAATCCAAGCACCACACTCTGAGAACCATGGGCTACAGCAACCAAGGTCTCAGATAAGATATGCCTGAAAAAACACTATCTTCAAGAATTAAAACCTGTAATTCCCAGAAGCAACAGCTAAGGAGCTGTGCACGGGAAGGTTCCAACCACTACTGGTCTGCTCAAAATAGCAGCACACTCCCCTCAGGGGTACGTTCCAAGACCCCCAGTGGGTGTCTGAAATCTCAGGTAGTACTAAACCCTATATACACTACGAATGAATTTCTTTGGGGGCCACTATGAAGTAAAATAAGGGCTACCTGAACACAAATACTTCTATATTGCAACAACTGGGTAAATGAAATCACAGAAAGCAAAACTATGGATGGGGTGGGCTACTGTAATCATTTTTGTTTTGAAATCACAGGCACACATTGATTAAGCCACACAAAACCAAATGGAATATAAGAAATATGAATGGAGAACTTGTCCTAGGGTGAAAGCTGTCAATACCTATCTGGGATGTCTATGTATTGAACAAATTACTTTGTTTCACGGCCATTTCTCGTTGGGCTTTTCATTTTGGAGAAATAACAGTGTATACCACTTTCTCTCTCTACATATGTATTCACTACCCAGTTTACATGGCAGTTTTCTATCCCAGACTCTAAGCTTTGAGGACCGGGTAGTGACTTACTTGTTCCTGTACTCACATAGCTTGGCAACTGTAGGCCAATAAACGTTCAACAAATAAACAGACGAGGTTTTACCCTATCTGAAGGTCTAATTCTAAGCTCAGTCTTGCTGTGAGGTAAGCAAAATGTTTCCATGCCAGGCTCTGGTAGGAGAAATCACTACCCTGTAGGAGTCCAGTCAGTGACAGAGTCTCCTTAACCTGCAACCACAATCGTGGAGTTTCGAAAAGGGAGAAACTTAACATTCCAGCGACTATTGTATGTCTGACACTTAGCACCCATTATTTCATTGAATCCAAACCACCCTGACAGGTAAAATGAAAGCGTTTTACCGGTGGGACGGAGGTACAGCATTGGGATCTAGGGTCCAAATCCCCTTTAATCAATGATGAAGTGCAGAATAAGGGTGCCGTTTCTACAGTTACCTTAATTCAACGGCGCACTAAAGTCTGCAAAACAGAGCTAGAAAAAAGGAATAAATGGCTATGAAATGGTGATGACTGTGTGTTCAAATCATTATGTTTAATGTCAGCTTCTCAGTGGTGAGTACAGAACAGGTGGAAATTCTAAAGCACTCTTACTTATCTACTTGGTTTCGAAGTTCGTTATTAAGGGGCTTTGAGGCGTTCCATCTTGGGAATGATAGGGTCTAGGCTCTAAAACCCACATTGAAACCCCAAGTTTGGAAAAGCGAATGGGTAAAATCACAGCTAGTAGTAAATAACGAGGCAGGAAACCCACGTGTGCATCGCTCAGAAAGCTCTCCGTACTGCCCCAAGCGGTGTAGGACCTCGCTGCTGAGATTTTTAAAGCTATCATTTGTTTTGCTCTCGGCTTTGGAAAATCAAAGCTGCAACCCAGCAGCCTCACGTGCAGCCCCCGCTCCCCTCAGCCCAGGCGGCCTCAGCTACCTTTGTGTCCACGTCGGCCAGGCAGTCCCGGCGGAAGCTGTCAAAAGAGGCCCCGGCTCTTGAGCTGCTCCACGATGAGAGCGATGAGCTGCGGGTCGCCGGGAGGCAGCGAGGCGGGGTTGATGGGGCCACCGCCCCCCGCTGGCCCCAGTAGCGCCCGTCGCTGCCCCGGCAGAGGCCTGGCCTGCTCCGCCGCCGCCCACCGCGCCCGTTCCCCCGCCGCCGCCGCCGCCGCCGCCGCCGTCCGCCATGGCTGCGCCCCGGGCCCACAAGGGAGACCGACTATAGCTTCTTCTCCAGGACAGAAGGTCTAGAATGTGTAGAGGCGGCGAAGGGGGCGGTGAAGGAGAAGGGCCCAAGGAGGCAGCGGCGGCGATGACGGTGGTGGTGGCGGCGGCGGCGATGGCGGCGGGAGCGGTGGTGGGGGCGGCGGGGTCGACGGCCAGCTCTGAGGCTGCAGAGGTTGTGGTAGACGCGGCAGAAACTGCCTGCTCGATTCCAGGCGCGCCCCAGATGGCGTCATGGTTGACTTTTGCATTGTGGGGCGGGAAGTTTTTCTCTAGCCATCTCGGGTGTTCTTTATAGGCAGCACCCTGGCCAAAGGAAACTACAACTTCCGGCAGGGCTCGGTCTTGCTCGCTGCGATTTCGCGAGGGCACTATGGGAATTGTAGGCGCAGGCCTTGTGAGCGCGGCAAACCGCCTGGCCTTCCCCCGCCCACTCTGCAGACTTCCCATTCATCAACACATCCCAGCAGTGCCTGATTCTAACAGACATCTGTGGAGCTGATTAAAAGTATAGAAAACCAGAATTATTTCTTAAAGATTTTGATCCCGTATTTATGGGTCAAGACCTAGGAATCTGTGCTTTAGCATGCACTCCCACTTCCTCCTTGAACAACATGATCTAGGAAATTCCGGAAACAGTGGAATAGTCAAACTTATATTGTTCAGAAATTTGTGGGTTTCCTTCCTTTTGGTTTTAATAGCAGTGCATACTCATTTTAAAAAATTGAAAAATAACGAAAAAGTGTGAAGAAGAAAATAAAAGTTTTCCTAAAGTCTCTCTTATATATATATGTTGGGGGGGGGGATTTCCTCCCAAATATTAACTATTGTCAATAATAAGCCAATATTGAATAATTTAAAAATGCCAGGCGTGATGCTATGCACTTTACACACACTACTTTACAATAATCTAAAAAGCAGAAACTTACTATTATTGCTATTTACAGATGTAGAAATTGAGGCAGAAGAAAATTTGTTAACCTAATCACATATCCAGAGGTAGAAGAGTAGAATTTGAACCCAGGTTTTGAGGATCTATATCTTGCATGTTTTGCCTAAGGTATCCTGAGAGCCAGCTGGTGTCACACAATAGATAAGGCTTTATATCCTGATTTTTTAAAATAGCCGCAATTCACCATTGGATTCCCATAGCTGCCACCATTATCCTCTCTTTCCTTCATCGTTTGCCTATTGAGACGGAGTCTCACTCTATCCCCCAGGCTGGAATGTAGCGGTGCAATCTCAGCTCACTGCACCCTCCGCCTCCTAGGTTCAAGCAATTCTCCTGCTTGGGCCTCCCAAGTAGCTGGGATTACAGGTGCGCACCACCACAGCCTGGCTAATTTTTGTATTTTTAGTAGAGACGGGGTTTCACTCATATTCGCCAGGCTAGTCTAAAACTCCTGACCTCAAGTGATCCACCCACCCGGACCTACCAAAGTGCTGGGATTACAGGTGTGAGCCACCACGCTGGCCAAGAGAGTTTAAATTAACTCTCAAAAGAAATATTCAGGTGTTAGATTATACTCCTCCTCTAATACCAGCTCAATCATTCACAATGGGTCAGTTAATGACGAACATTCTCTCTTAATAGCTCACCATCCTTGAGATTACCTAATGTCTGTTCCTACTGGTTGACTCCACACTGATCACTCACATTTAGCCCCAGGAGAAGCCCAGTTCAGGCTGACTCAGCCCCAGGTTCTTTTTTCTCCAAGCCCCTGATCACTCTGACTAGCCCCTTCTCCATTTTTGGCATACCACATCTTACTCTCCTTCCTCAGGGAAAATTCTTCTGACCCTTAGATCCAATGAGATCTTTCCTCCATGCTACAGACGCTCAAAGCCTCATTTTTTTGTAGCAATTATTATAACTGGAAGTGAATAATTTACAGACTAATTGGCCACCTGTGTCCCCTGATAGAGTGTAAGATTTAGAATGGGGACCATGACTTGTTCACCACTGTGTCTCCAGTTCTTAGCATAATAGTTCTTAGCTCAAAGTGAACGTATAAATTCCTGTCTGTTTCCTAAAGCTGTGGGATAGTGTCACAGAGTGCATGGGTGGGATTATGTATAGCCATAATCTTCAGAAAAGAAGGAGCATTCTGGCATGAGGTGATGGATGAATCTGTCCTGTCATGACTTAATGAGTAAGTGATCGTGGAGATTGTCTGCACATGGTTCACACTGTGACAATTTCACTGTGTGTCATGGGGACCTGTGTCCTGGTTGCTGGGTCTCTGAACGTTTGGAAGATGCTGCATTCTACATCCATGACCTTCCCTCTGGAATTGACGTAAATGGTAAGGGATAAAAGGGGAAGGGGTTGAGGAATGAAGGTGATCAAGCCGAAGCAAGGTTTATTATTTATCCAGACTGTGGAATAGGAGGCCTCCAGGACATCCAAAATGTATTCTTCCCAAGTCAGGACACATGTAATACACACCAGCAGTCATCAGAGAGCGCCATTGCTGTATTAATAATCCAAAATATTCAGAAATGTCTGTGCAGAATATTGTTTTAACTTTGGCCTAGGTAGTAATCTTGTTTTCAGGTATCCTTTATGTAGCAAATTGTTGTTGCTTCTCAGTGTTAAAACTTGCCTGTAACAAGTTGCCCGACGCCAAAGAATTACACATTTTAGGTGCTGGAATATTTTTTGTCAAAGGCTAGATGAAAAAGTGGAACCTCCACAAGCCCAAATCTAGACTTCACCGAAACTGGAAAAGAAATGAGATCTATCGTTTGCCAAGGGAGACACGAGAAAGTAGTCAAAGGCATGGAGTTTTTGCATCAGGTGACACTGGATTGGAATCCCAGCTGGCAAAGTTGTATCGGTCCTCTGAACCTTAGTTTCTCCAGGACAGTGGAGAGGCTTGAGTGCCATTTCGGCAACCCATTTTAGCACAATTCCTGGTCTTTAGCAAATGTTTAATAACATCATCACCAATTTACCTTTGGGTGAGGAAGTTACTTAATTAACTTCTGTTTCTCCTCTTAGCCTCTAAATTCCACAAAGGTAGAGATTGTTACATTCATCACTGGATCCCTAGCACCAAGAACAGTGCCTGGGACATCAGGCTCTCCACAAATACATGATGGATAAATGGAAAAAAAAAAAGGATGAGTAAATGGGAAATTTACTCTTCTAGGTATAGAATAAGGCCATTTAAGACTTTTGATACTGCCCTGGACCAAATGTCAGAATATAGTCAATATTCAGAGGGGTCAAGTACAATCTAGGGATCGTCCATAATATATGACTAAACTGGACTAAGACTCGGGGCTTAGAGCAGGCCCAAGGTTAGATGATCTGAGAGTTGTCTTGGTAACCTTCCAGCCTTCTAATCGAAGATCCTGGTCCTGCAGCAAGAGCATCCAGAGCCCTAAGACTGAGTCCAGGGCTGCATTTAGACACCATACCTGCTTGGGGTAGAGTAGTTATTGGTCCTTATTTGTCATCATGAGGTGTCTCTTTCCTTCTTGCCTCTGTATATTCATCCAAGGAGTCTTGCCAATTCTTAGTCGGGACAACTGTTCATTTCTTAATTAACAGCATCCAGAGTTTCTTGACGTTGCCTATCTATAGCATTTTGGCTACCTCTGCACCATTTGATCCCTGCTTCTTTTTATCATTTGTTTCCTTTTGATGTTTTCCAGCATCGCTAATGATAGATTGGATCCAATACACATTAAAAAAAAAAAAAAAAACAGGGCTTTAATAAACAGAAATCCCTAGCACCAAGCAACACTACCACGTCTCTCCAACCAAATACGCATCTTGGACAAGATTTCACGTCACAGTGTTTTTAACACATTGCAATGTCAAATTATTATTACTAAAGGATGTATAGTGAAAGAGGCAACCTGACATAATACAGAGAAAAGGGTGAGACATTTGGAGTTTGGTTTAGGTTTGGACCCAGCACCTCTGTTTATTGGCTGTGTGACCTAGGGCAATCCATTAGCTAGTCTGAACCTCCATTTGCTCATCTGTAAAGTGGGGGATAGTAATACCTAACTTGAAGAGCTGTCACAAAAATTAGAGACAATATGTGTGGAGAAACTGACACACAGTAGGCCCTCAATAGCTAATAACTAATAATGTGGCCTCGATACAACAGCCTGACGTATTTTATTGTAGCCCATTATTGGGCAGAAATCTTGGCTAATGTGTATCTAGAGTTAACACTACTAAATGTATTACTTTGATAGTTTCAATCTTATGATGACGTAGGAATTGGCTCAGCCAGTCTCTAAATTGGTGGACTCAGTGAAGCCAAGTTCATGGCCAAGTCCTACATGCTACTGCTGCTGGGTCTGGGTCCATCCTCTACCTTTGTCTTCACACTTTGTGTTCTCTAGCAATACTCCCTCTGCCCCCAGTTACTTCTAATTGCCTACCTAATATCCATTTGCCCTAGTTTGTAAACAGAACCCAAATTTGTTGGGTCTGGCTAAAGTATACACATCTGTGATTTCCTTGTTGCTAAGAGTGACCGTAGGGCCCAGTTCCGGTTGAGGAGAGAAAACTGAGGGTTTCTGGGAAAGTTTTGCATTGCTGATAGAAGCATCACTCCTTCCTGCTGTAGCATCCTTCCTTCTTCCTGCATGGAGGTCCAGCACTCAAGAACCAACACCCTAAGGGTTAGTTGGGGCCATGTAACTAGTTCTGGCCAAAGATTTGTGAGCAGAAGTGATTTCTGGGCCAGGCCATTTTCATACCAACATGACACCTTCCAGAGCTCTCTTTCCACCTGCCATGGTAACCAGAACAATTGGAGATGATGGCTAATCTATCGTCCTGGGCCTCAGAGTGAGGGGACATGTAGCATGAGTGAGAAAGAGGTCTTTTGTTTAAGCCACTGAGATTTGGAGTGTGACTGCAGCATAACCCGGCCTATCCTGACTATTATAGCCCTGACCACCTCCCTCTGCTAAACCCGTCACTTTTGGGATTACCAAATATGAAAGCTAATGAGTGAATAAATACATGAGTGAATCAGATTTCTTCTCCAGGACCCCATGCCTTCAGATAATTTCTATGAATGATTATAAATCAACCTAGTTTACTCTGTGTCTCTTTGAGACAGCTTAGGTCCGTCCCTCTTTAACTTCGGTGTTTGTTGAAATTCCCTGAGGACCTCATCAAAACACATAGGTGCTCAGTCATCCTGCCAAACCTATAGAATTGATCTGTAGAGACAGGCCATGGCTGTTTGCATTTTTAAGCAAGTTTTCAAGGGGCTTCTGAGAGTGGGCCAATGTGGGGAACTGTTGTTTCTCTGGGTAGAAATGTCAGATCCATCAACAGACTGGAAAGGGAGATTATTTTCAGCATGTGGGTTTCTCAAAATCATTTTCTCCTCAACTCCTACTCCCATCCTGCCTGCTTGTTTCTGGCTGGCCACTTCTGTCTAAAACTGAATACCTTTGGTAAAGATTTACTTGAACACAAAGGGCAAGCTCTATGACCTTTGTCAGCAATGCATCCTCTCTGGCCTTTGCACCTCTTGCCTGTGAAAGAAAGGAGTCAAAACAGGGTGATCAGAAGAGTAATAGGTCTGTAAGAGACACATTGAACAATCTAACAATTCCCCCGCTGCCGTGCACACAATACAGTGTGATGAGTAATTTTGCTACTCTAAGCTAATGAAGAATTGGTATGTATTATGTGTATAAATTCGTGTATGCTGCATGCCCTGGGGTGTAATGATGGGACAGAGTTTAAAGCTGTTGACAAATGTCTTCTTTGCTCCTGCCAATATTTCTCTGCAATTGCATGTTTAGCCTTATTTGGAGAGAATATCTAAATCTGAGGACTCTGGTCCATGAGGCCCAGAGGAATAGCTCTCCTGCCACTCCATCTCATCCACCTACTTCCCACATTCTGTGCCAGGAGAGGCCTAGCTCTGGGTGTCGGGTGTGGCTCAGGTGTGGTTGGGTGTGGCTTAGGTACCACCTCTCTGTAGCCAGGCTCTGTCAGGGGCAAGCAGAAGTATCTGAGCTGATGTTCATGGGAGTCCCTTTCATTTCTGGGGTTTGAGCGGGCCCCAGCAGGTGCTGGATCTTTTGGAAAACACAGCTGAAATCCTAGAGATTCAAAGGATGGGGAGAGGCAGAACAGCAGGAGGTGCCAGCCAGGGGAAGGGAAGTAATATTGATTAAGCATCTCCTATATACCTGGTCCTTACCTCCTTACCCCCCATTACCTCTAGTTGAGACAACACTCTGCAAGGCAGACAGATATTATTCCCATTTTACAGATGAAAAGATAAGGGACAGAGAGAGGACATCACTTGCCTGGTGTTGAAGCCAGGGTTCAAACAAGCCTGCCTGATGCCTAAAGCCTGGGTTCTCCCTGTACAACAACATATCAGGAGGATTGTGGCCTTTAGAGACAGGTCTGGCTGGCATGAGTCCTGGCCCCATCACTAGGAGAGGTTATCTCTCCTCTTGGAGGCTTCCTTGTGTGTGACATGAGGACAACAGACCCTCATTATAGGGATGCTGTGAGAATTATATGAGACAGTGCCTGGTAGGGGCCAGGCTCTAGACCGGTGCTCCCATGGTGATTCTAGAGAGGAAAGGGACTCAGCTGTGGTGGTCTGCTGAACAGAGGAGGGGCCGTGCAGGGGTGAGGAGGGACATGCATATATATTCTACGACTCCTGAATTCAGAAAGCTTTCTCAGGACATACGTAGCTGTTGTTTAATGCAGCCAGCCCTCTCAGGGGCCAAGGCAGAGTCCCACAGAGATGTGTAATAGCCACGTGGGCAGCATGGGAGGGGCCTGATGTTGTGTCTGTCTCAGCATCAGGGCAGTGATGTGTCCACAGGATGTCCCGTGGTGTGAGGTGGGTGTGGATCCTATCCCTGTAGTATCTCAGCCTGGATCTCTGGCCTTCCCGGAGATCTTGAGAGTCACCCATATATTCTATCCTGCATACCTTTACTGCTTAAAGTTGCCAGAATTTATTTCTGTTGCAACTAACAAGCTTTCCTGGGTAAGTAGTGGAGGAAGGAGAGGCTCAGGGTCCCAGGCAGAGGGAAAAGTTTGAGCAAAGGCTCAGAGGCTTGAAGGGCATGAACGTATTCTGAAAAGGCGCCAGTCCTGTGAGCTATGTGGGGGTTGCATAGCATGTGTTTGGGTTACGGTGGGATCCAGCAGGAGGTGAACTTGATGAAGTAAGCTGGGACCTCAAATGCTACCATTTCAGAGGTTGAATTTGACCTTGGGGGTGAAGACAATCCTTTTCAATAGGGCAGGAGTAGCATAGTATACAAAATTTACAAAGACTCTTCTGGGACAGCACAGAAGTGTGAGTGGATGGGGTGACACCGGAGACAGGGAGACCAGTGAGGTGGGTAGCAGCGATCATCTCATGGGGCCAGTGTTGGCCAGGCTTTCCCTGCTCCATGTGTTCTGGCTGAGCCTGCTCACTGCCTCCCAACCTGCCTCTCCCCCACAGCCGTCCTAGATCCTGCAGAAGGCCAGTCTTCAAATTCTGCATGATTTCTTCAAATTCTTCACCTCTGCTTTGGAACTCCTGCCTCTGCTCTATTCTTTTTAATATAGGGGCTTCTATATGAATCTCAGCACTTGGATTATTTGCTACTAATTGACTTTCTGAAGGTAACAGAGGAGGGACTGATGTTTCAACCCCATTAAAAACAAACAAGCAAGTTGCAAATTGCACTTTCAACATTGTTCACAGAGGACTTTCTATGTCCCAAAGGACCCAGAGCCAGCCTCCCACGCACTCACTATCCAGCTCACAGTGCCTTGCTCCCCTGGATCTTCTTGGGGGCGCACCCTGGCCTGTCATCTCTCTGCAACCAAAACAAAATGTGGGTCCAAGAAGCCTGTGGACACTGTAGGCATCCTCGCTCCTGCTGTCTGTCAGACAGTTATAAGCAGAGGGTTTATTTCCAGAGGGAGCCTGGGGCTGTAGTGAAGCACCCATGTTCCCTAGGAGACAGTGCCATGGCTCAGGAGCCTGTGGGCAGGAAAAAGGCTGCCTGCCTGAGCTCCAGGAGGCTGGGCTCGGCTCCCCAGCTTCATTACTCTGGGCCCTCCAGTGCTTCATTCATGGGCTGTGCTTCCAACATCTGCTGCTGCCACTTGCAGTTTGAGCAGAATGTCTTCAGGGACCACACCCCAAAGTAAGGGTTTCCTTTAGCGCCAAGGTGCTGCTAGATACATGCACAGTTCTCAGTAGCTCAACCAGGAAGGAAACTCTGCTCTTTTTCCTTCATTTCAGTGCTCTGTCTTCTGCTCCCTTGCCAGGTGAGCTTTGATTGGCAGGCCCCATACGGTGGACCTTGGGCATTGTCAATACTACTCACTGGATATTCTCAGCTCTCTACCCTCCACATCTGAGGCAAGATAGCACTTGCTGGCCCCAAGGCAGGGCCATGTGACTAGTTCTGGCCAATGAGCCATGAATAGAAGTGACGTCTGGTCCGGAGCCTGTAATTGCTGGTCTAATCACCCCTTCCCTGTGCCATGATGACTGTGGGAAATATTTGAGATCAGGCAGCTCCAGCAGCCTGAGGTCTGAGTTAAGAGTGCCCTGGAACAGCGCTCCTTGCTGGACACATAGGCATAAGCCAGAAATAACACTTGGTTGTCTTTAAGCCCCTCAGATTTAAGATGTTTTTGTTACTACGGCATTATGGAGCCTAACCTGATTGATATGTGCACATGTGTCTGCGATTTGGTTGCCTGGCATCTCAACTCTCAATGCCCTTCCTATTTGGGGGGAACTCTTTACCCCCTGAGACTTGTTAGGAGGCGGAGCTTTCCTACAGGTGGAGAAAATGCCAGATACCCACTTTCCCAGCCTCCTTTGCAGCTCTGTGCACAGCCATAGCCAGCAGGGACAGTGCTCCAGCTGCAATGACAGGGCCCTGTGTTTGTAGCAGCTGCAGCAATGACGTCACTGGGCTGGTTCTGTAGCAAGAGTTTTGTCTGTGATTCTGGCTGTGTGACCCTCTTTTCTTACCTATTTCCTCAGCCTAGTTCTTCAGCCTTCCTGTGTAGTCCATGAGCCACCTAGAATCTTTCAACGAATTTCCCTGTCAGCTTAAATCACCCGGAGTACATTTATGTTGCTTGCAACTAAGAGCCTTGGAGCTGTACTGCCAGTTAGAGGTCAGTGTGAAGCTGGAAGGGAGGGCAGAAACTGGCAAGATGAGCCTGCCTTCCCTTGATTTTCACAAACTTGCTTCTCCAAGGGCAGGCCTTGTATATCTTAGCCCAGTGCAAGCTGAAGGGCACTAGGCAAGGGTCTTCTGGTCAGACTCGGTCACCTTTTGGGCATCTGAGCCTCACTTTCCTTATTTGTCGAATAGAGTGACTAAAAGACCCTCCTTTTAGGGTGGATGTGAGGAATGCACTTGAAAGAGAATGTATTTGGGAGAGTTCCAGGAATGATAAAACCAGACCTCCAGTGCAAGTTTACCACATTATTATTGTTAACTTGCATGAGTGTGTCCAGCTGTGGAATCGTGGTTGGCATAATAAGGTAAAGTGGCATCTTGAGACCCTTTCTAATGTCACTCAGCTTCTTGAAAGTGACAGTTCATTCCTTTCCATTCAGACTCATCTGAAGTTCTGCCCGAGAGACCAGAGACCCAGCCTTTAGGTACAAAGAGATTCCTTGCAAACTTGGTAAAAACAGAGAAGCAAAGAAGTGGGAAAGATTATTAGGGAACATTTATTCAACATTCAATTTACAGAGTTCAGAGACAGAGAGACACTAACCCACAGCCACACAGCAACTGTATAGCTGAGCTTGGGGGTTGGAATGTAGATCTTTTCCACCTGACATTGGGGTTGTAATCTGGAAGTAGGGTTGTTTTGTTATCCAAGTCTGCAAAAATGTACTGGAAACAGGACAGTTCTCTCAAATTAACGGCCCTATTTCATAAAGACCAATGACCAAACTGATCCTCATTCCCTCCTACAGAAAGATCCCTAGAGGGCCCCTTCTCCTTTTCTTTCTTGGCTGTCTAAAATACTTTATTGAGGAAGGGTGAAAAATTGCTGAATTGATCTTTTTAAATGAACACGGATCTGAACCAAAGAAATTCGGAAGAGAGAACTTTCTCATCCAAGTGGCTGCCAACACCTCACCCCGGCTGAAGTGCTCCCTTGTTCTCTCCTGCTCTGCCCCAGATTCATGAGCTGCTCTCCGAATCGTTGGCAATTTTCTCTGTACTGTCCTGACAACCTCCAGCCATGAAATTAAAAAGCTAGTTACCGAATCTTGCTCCTAATGGCTTTGTCCTTGCCAGCAATTCGACAGAGAAATCTGGAAGAGAGAGCCTCCACTTCGCCTGCAGTGGGTTGAAATGCTACTGGAATGACAATGGGATTCGCAGTGGGAGGAGGAGAGAATGTGCAGTTTGCCAGGAATGAATGAATGAAAGGGAGAAAGAAAGAGCAAAGAGCTTCAAACTGAAAAATTCCAGTGTCTCAGCAGAAGCCCTGATGCCCTTACTCCCCAGACCTGCTACAAAATGCTGAGCAGGCACATTTCCCCACACCAGTGCCCTCTGGCCCTCAGCCTGGGTTCAGAGCTAGGGGCTGGAAAGCTGGAGAGTTGGAATTTGGGAGAGGAAGTGACTTCAAACTGGGGCAAGCCCTGGGAGGCCAGCCCACCTAGCCAGCTGGCTGTCTGGCCAGACTTTCCTCCCCCATTCTCATGTGTCTCCCCTGATTTCAGATGTCCCCACCCCCCAAGGAATTTTAAGAAATCCTCAAAACCCAAGGAATTTTAATTGCCCTTAATTAAGGAAAAATGTTCCAGAAGACCATTGTGCTGTGGCTCAATGTGACACAGGTCCCTGAGCTCAGGAGGGCAAGGCTCAGCCTTGTTGCTCTCTGTGTTCCAGCCCTTGGCCTTGGGTGCCACACAGAGCAAGGGGCTGGCAGATACCTGTTGAATAAAGGGATAGCACCAACCGCATTCAGGGAGCTCTTCTTCCTGCTTTTGTCCTGTCTAGACATGGACTTACAGATGGATCTTGTGATGTGCAGGGGTCGTGGGAGAGAGAGGCATTTGAGCCCTCACTCAGTCTCCAGGGACAGGCGGAATGAGGGTGGAGTCCCAGCTCTGTGATGTCTTGGCCAAGAGACCTTGAGTGAGTTATCTGTAAAATGGGATTCCCTGTGGTGATGGCTCACCGGGTGGCTGGCAGATTAAATAAAGTCTTATATGAAAAGTGCTTGTCATATAGTCAAGGCTCAGTCCCCATGCATCTTGGAATTAGTCTCATTGCTGGACAGGCCTGGTATTGAATGGACCCTGGGAAGCTGTGTTAGCCCTTGCTATTCAACCTAGCATGTGCCTTCACCCGTTCACTCATTCACACAAATATTTTTCCAATGTCTTGGATGTGCTACCCCGTGCGAGGGGTTGGGGCAAGAAGAGCGAGTAAAAGGTAGTACAGTCTCAGTACTTGGGGCTTAGCCAGCCAGCAAGCAACAAGCAGAGAAGCACACATGCAAAATCAAGATCAAAATCATTCTGGGTACAGATAAGTTGGTGATCAGAGGAGGCCTCTCTTGGGAGGTGGCATTTGAGCTGAGACCTAAATAACAAGAAGGAGCTGGCCACACTTAGACCTGCAGGGCAGAAAGAAGATCCCAAGATAGGGAACAATAGCAAAGGCTTGGAGATGGGAACAAGTCTGGCCTGACCAAGAGGCAGTGGGGACCAGGGTGGCTGCAGAGGGAGGCCTTGTAGGAGTTCAGGCTGCATTCTAAGAATTCTGGGGAGCCACGGGAGAGGTCATTTCACAGTGTCGGGGGCAGGAAAAGCAGGAAGTCTGCCTGGAGGATTGGGGCTAGAGCCCAGAATGTGTGCTGGGTGTCGTGGTTCTCCTCAACCTCTCCTCGGAGGCTGGATCCAGCCCCCTCTTGCCCCGAACATGCTGCAACTCTGCATGACAGGGCTGGTCTTGCGGAAGAGTGATGCAGCAGTACCTAACTCGGCAATTACGTGTGGCCCACCTTCTCAGAAGTGCACGTCTCCGCCAGCCTCAGGGTCACACCTGCATGGAGGAGTAGACCCCCTGCAGCTCCCCCACCCACCCACCCTGGCATGGAACACATGCTGGGGAAGCAACCAGGGCCCTCCTGGAGTCAGAGATGCTCTTCCGAGGCTGGACCTGACGGGGGCAGCATTAGGGGAGCTCCATGGTCGGCCTGTCCTCCACACCCCCATGCTCAGCCCACACTTTCAGCCAAGATGCCCCTGCTCCAGGCTGTGCCTTAGGCCTTGCAGCCACCCTAGATGTGGAATCTGGAGTCCCAAGACCATGATAGCATGACCAGCCAGTTCACAAAGCACTGTACCCTCAGGGTCAGGCAGCCAAGAGTCTCCTGTGTTATGGAGCTTGAGATTCTCCCCGTTGAAAGGGAGCTAAGAAGTTAAGAGGCATGGAATCCAGCCTCATATTCACTCAGTAAATGTTTGTCAAGCATCTACTGATGCACCACGCATTATATCAGTACTGGGTTATACACTAAAGGTGGAGGACACTGTGGAGCCCAAAACAGAAATTATTCTGGCCCTCATGGACATCAGTATTTCTAGGGGAGTGAACAGACATGAAACAAACCAACCTACAAATACATAATTCTGAACCATGACAAGCAACAGAAAAGACAGAAACAAGGCATGTGGCATATGTTCCAGATCCAGGGGTGGCCAAACCTGACCCGTGGTACAGGGATGAATGGCTCAACTAAGGTCAGAATCATAAAACAGCATTTTGAAGGGCACTGATGCATTCCCAGAATGCCTGTATCATACATGAGTTTCCTTGTTAACAATACCTGCCAAAATAAATCAATATGAAAATGATGTTGTGGAGAAAGTCTAAGTCTGGCAAGTACTGAGACTCATCGGCGAATCTTGACATTAATGAAAGTTGTTAAATGTAATGGTCTATTTCCTGTGTTTGTGAACACAAAAAGAGAACAGATAACTCGTTTGTGGAGCTTGTTCTGTGTCAGGCACTGAGGCGGGTACTGGGGGCCCAGGGATAAGCACCCTGCTTGTTAGGCCTTGCCTGGAAGTAAAGGCATCTGCACACCGGAAGCCCCTCACAGCGACTGCCCACACTGTGCCAAGTGAGGGATGGCCAGGTTGCACATTCCTGGGCTGTCTGTTTTGTTTTGCTTCAAGATTTGACCTTGTCACCAGATTTCTGTCGAGATTAACCTGGCAGAGTTTCCGATGTAGTTCATTCTACAGCGAGTTAGGCTTTCACACTTGATGAAGTCAATGATACCTGCATCATGGTGAGGCAGGCACAGAAGAGGAGGTTTGCATGGCAGAACAATCTCTTTTTAGATTAGAATAGCACTCTTTTCTCAAACAATCTCTATTTAGATTGGAATAGCACTCTTTTCTGAAACATAGAATTCATGTTTGAGAAAAGAGTACTATTCTGTCTCCAAACCGATTTGTACCCACTTTCAGTTTTAAGCTGTGCCCCATTCCAGGGCAAAATCTTCTTCCCCTTCCTCTCCTCATCTCCCCCCACTGCCCTCTTCTTCTTCTTCTCAAGTCCTCCCTCCTCCTCCTCCCTCCCCCTCATCTCCTACCCCCCTTCTCCTCATCATCTCCTCCTTCTTCCTCTTCCCTCTCAGGATCTGTTCCCCATCTTCCTCCTCTCCTCCCCCTCCTCCTAGTCCTCATCTTCTCCACTCTCTTCCTCATCCCTCACCTCATCTCTTTCCCTCCTTCCCCCTCTTTTTCCTCCTCCCTTCCTCCCACTTCATCTTCCTCTTCATTCCTTCTCTCTCCTTCCTGTCTCTCTTTCCTCTCTGCCTTCTCCTCTTTTTAAAATCAATCCAGATTTACTTCTCTTTTGATTTGAGATTTAGTAGTGATCAGGAGATTTGATGTTAAAGGAAAATTGGATAACCCCAGAGCTGCTGACCTAATTGATAGGAGTTCCCATGGCCTCTGTTTTTCCTGTATAGAATGGGAACAATTCTGTACCACAAGTATTTATTTGAGCACATATTTATTTTCACCAGTCTTTGAGTTCTGTGAGGAAAAAGAAAAGAATTAGTAGGACAACGTCCTCCCTCTTAGCAACTTTTTATCTCAATGGAGACTGCCTATCCAATGGGAATTTTCTACCCTAAGACACCTGAGACAGACCACAGCAGATGCCGTGGGTGATTGGAGTACAGGCTGTAAATGCTGGCAGAGATTGGGCTCGGTGTGGGCCGGAGGGGGGGCACCATAGACAATGTTCGTCTTTAACAAAGTGCTGAAATTTGGGAAGATCTGGAATCGGAGGGCTAGTTACTTCTAATTCTGATGAAGGGAGAACAGTCATGGTCATAGCACCAAACTCTCTCCCCCTAATTCCCTGTTCCCAGGAGGAGGGGGAGCAGCCTTCTCATTTCCTGCCCTTCTCTCCCTTTATTGCAGTCCCCCTATCCTGAGCGGTTTTGGTATCAGATCCTTCTTCACTTTCCTCTCAACCTCGCTCACTGTGTGGGACCTCAGCACTCCAGGGAGGAGCAAATGTCCTAGGCACAATAGCAAAGCAGTGCATGTGGCAGAAAACCACGGATGCTAACCTGAGCCAGGATCCCGGCTCCGCTCAAGATTCATGGACTTGGGAGAGTCAATTGACAAGTTGAGCGGGGTGTCCAAGTTCACTCGTGAAAACTGGGGATGATAGTCCTACCTCACAGGACTGCTGTCAGGATTCAACAAGGCAATGCCTGGGTAAACAGGAAGGTGCAGATAGAGATGCCCCAAAATATTAGCTCTAACTTTTCCTCAGCTGCTTCCAGCTAAGCACAGTGGCAAATAAAACCTTCAGGGGAGGCAGAAGATGAAAGCGTTCACAGTCTGGAATCTGTTCACCCTGGGCTTGGTTTCTGTTTCTGGTTCCAGGAGAGGTATCTTTTGAACAAGTGACTTGTCCTCTCCGAGCTGCAGTCTCCTCATCTGTAAAACAGAACTATCCAGAGGACCCCCTGGAGGGCTGTGCTCAGCATGAAACTAGCAATGCCCGTGAAGTGTTGAACCCAGTGGTGGCATGTAGAAGGTGCTACCATCGCTGCCACGGCAAACTTGGCTGAGTCAAGGCCACAGACATGGTACCTTTTGGTGGCATCAGTATCGGGCTACACCTTTGTATCAACCTTAGAAAGATGATGAAACATGTTGGAAACAATGAATCATCTCTACTAAGTCTTTACACGAAGTTTGCCGTCACGAATAAAGGTATCTGCAGGCCAGGAAGCGTGTTTGGAAACAGGAGCTGGGAGCTTCCATAGGACTGATCTTGAATTGCCCTTTGGAGCCCACTCATCACATCCTGTCCTCCCTAGAATCCACACACTGCCAAGAGCTCATCGCGGATCAAGAGTGTAGTAACCAAACCCGGGGCAGCTGGCACTCTGGGGCGCTTTGTTCACTAACCTTAAAAACAAGCCCAGCACACTGACAACAGCCCATCAGCCTGCTTCAGGCAGGTCAGAGCCTGGGGACAGAGGAGCTTTCCTTGTCTGCTTATTAGAATGACAGCCGTGGAGATAAAAGTTTAATGTGCCGATTATCTTTCTGTTTTCAGGTGCCCAGCAGGATTGAATGGGCTACCTCATCCAAGCAGCCCACAGAGGGTGGGTGTGTGAAGTTGAAAAAGAGAGGAGACTTGGCTGATTTTTAATTTGGGTTCTGTGTGCCCTGAGCTGTCCCCCAGAACCTGGCTACAGGCATTTCCACAGTTCTCAGGTCCATGGGGGTTTGTTAGGGACAGAACAGAGGGACCCCACTAAAATGAGGCCCCAGGAATAGAACTACTTGCAGCATCGCTGGGTGCTGTGGCTCACGCCTGTGATCCTAACACTTCAGGAGGCTGAGGCAAGCAAATCACTTGAGCTCAGGAGTTCAAGTCCAGCCTGAACTGGGCAACGAGGCAAAACCCCTTCTCTACCAAAAATACAAAAACTTAGTCAGCTGTGGTGGCGCACGTCTGTAGTCCCAGCTACCTGGGAGGCTGAGGTAGAAGGATGGCTTGAGCCTGGGAGGTGGAGGTTGCAGGGAGCTATGATCGAGCCACTGCATTCCAGCCTGGGTGGAAAAACAAAAACAAAAAAACAAAACAACAAAAAAACAAAAACTATTTGCAGGCAAACCAAAGGAACATACATCTGAACATATTGTCACGCTTCTTCACAGGCTTAAAATGAGTGGTGCTAACAGAGCCTGCCCTTATGATGAGAAAGTGTGCTGTGAAACTGAGGTGGGGCAGGAATAGGCTCGTCCTCTCCGGGGGATAGTTAACAACAATCATTATTATGATAATAACAAAAGTGACTCACACTGACTGGGCACTCAATATGTATCAGGCAGTTTTCTCAGCACACACCTTAATGCATTTAGTCGTCACCACAACCCCATGAGGTAGGGTGCTAGTCTCCCCATTTTACAGAGGGGAACACTAGGGCTCAAGAGCAAGAATAAGACCCAATAGGTAATATTCTTAGGTTCATGTGGGCCCAGGCGTCAAAGAGCTTGCAGGCTGATACACAGACCGTGATGCATGACATCAACACAGATAAGCAATGCTGAGGACAGAGATCGTGGGGGAGAGGATTGAAAAGGAGGGATGTCTAAACCCGAAAAGATTGGTTGGATTCGAGCAGTAAATCAAGATGGAAGGAGAAAGAAGAAAGGAACTCCTGGTGGAAGCCCAGCTCTGGGTAACAGGAAAGAATTCCACTGTGGCTAAATTGGAAATTCACAGGAGGTGGGGCTAGAAAGGGGAGGTGGAGCTGTATTGGGAAGCCTTGAATGCCAAGTCTGGGATCTGGGCTTGAGTTGGTCAACAGCAGGGAACAGGTAAAGTTTGGAGCAGTGGTTGCCCAGGAGGCTGCTCTTCCTCTTGGCTTAGGGAAGGAAGGAGACAGAACAAAACTGGGCTTTGGAGTAAGCCGATTCTAATTTTAATCTTGATTTTCCTCATGGATTTTCTCTGTGTCCCTAAGGAAGTTACCCAACTTCTCTGAACAAAGACAATAATTGTATGCATTTCATAGGTTTTTGGAGATGAATATAATGTATGCAAAGTGTGAGGAATATAGTAGGTATTCAATGATGGTGGCCAATATTCTTACTTATTAATCATATGGGCTGGGTGCAGTGGCTCACACCTGTAATCTCAGCACTTTGGGAGGCCAAGGTTGGCGGATCACTTGAGGTCAGGAGTTTAAGACCAGCCTGGCCAACATGATGAAACCCCATTTTTACTAAAAATACAAAAATTAGCCGGGCATGGTGGTGCGTGCCTGTAATCCTACCTACTCAAGAGGCTGAGGCAGGAGAATTGCTTGAACCCAGGAGATGGAGGTTGCAGTGAGCCGAGATCACACCACTGCACTCCAGCCTGGGCAATGGAATGAGATTCCATCTCAAAAGAAAAAAAAATCATTCTCAGCAAACTGACACAAGAACAGAAAATCAAACACCGCATGTTCTCACTCATAGGCGGGTGTTGAACAACGAGAATACATGGACACAGGGGAGGGTAACGTCACACACTGGGGTCTGTCGGGGGAAATAGGGGAGGGACAGCGGTGGGTGAGGAGTTGGGGAGAGATAGCATGCGGAGAAATGCCAGATATAGGTGATGGGGAGGAAGGCAGCAAATCACACTGCCATGTGTGTACCTATGCAACAATCTTGAATGTTCTTCACATGTACTCCAAAACCTAAAATGCAATAAAAAAAAAAAGAAAGAAAAATAAATCACATGAACTGTCCTGTTTATATTCATTTTTTGGTGCCTTGCCTTCCCAGAATTGGTCCTTCTGAAACTAGAAATATAAAGATCCCCTTTCTCTTTCTGCATGAACTCCTACTCAATCCTTAAGGCCCATTTCAAAAATTTTCTACACTGTGAAACCTTTGCTAACTTCCCCAATGCAAAACAAGTCACTCTATCTGTCATGCCTCCAACTAGGCCCTCACCAGACGGCATGGTAATTACATCTGGTTATGGTCTCTCTTCTTAGCCAGATTGGGATTTCTGGAGGTGCAGAAACTGCTACACTCACCTTACTTAAATGGCTCTCCTACTGTGGTTTGCAGAACCCTGGGGGACCTCCCCAAACCCTTTCAGAGGGCCTCGAAATCAAAACTGTTTTCGTAATAACTCCAGGATGTTATTTCCTTTTTCCATCGTGTTGTCATTTGCACTGGCAGTGGTAAAACTACTGACACCTTAGTATGAATCAAGGGAGCGGCACTGAAGTGTACAGGTACTCATTGTATTCTTCTCATCACATACTTGCATTAAAACGCAGGCCAATTTCACTTAGGAATACTCTTAATGAAACAGTAAAAAATTTTTGTTGTTGTTGTTTTTCTTGAGACGGAGTCTCACTCTGTCACCCAGGCTGGAGTGTGCAGTGGCTGATCTCGACCCATTGCAATCTCCACTTCCTGGTTTCAAGTGATTTTCGTGCCTCAGCCTCCTGAGTAGCTGGGACTACAGGCGCACACCACCTAGCCCAGCTAATTTTTTTTGGTGTTTTTAGTAGAGTCAGGTTTCACCATGTTGGCCAGGCTGGTCTTGAACTCCTGACTTCAAGTGATCTGCCTGCCTCGGCCTCCCAAATGAAGCAGTAAAATTATTAATTAAAAAAAATTATCAACCCTTGAATGCATGTCTTTTTAATAATCTGTGTGAAAAAATGGAAAGTATGCACAAAGTACTTCTCACTCTGGCTGCCTACCAAAGCACAATGGTTGAAGGTAATGACAAGGAAAAGCACATGTGATTGAGCTGAAACAGCCACTCATTTTACTGGTAGGAATTCACACACACACACACACACACACACACACAGAGAGAGAGAGAGAGAGAGAGAGAGAGAGAAGAGATAGAGAGAGAAAGAGAGAGAGAAACCCATGGTTATTTAGATAGGTTTTCTGGCAGCTGTTATCCCAAAAAGTAACAAAATGAGCTTGGCACTTCAAAGAAAGCAATTAACAGTACTTGTTGCCAATGATAAAATTCAAGCTAAGTGAAGATTAGAAGTTTGGAAAATTTTTATCTGCAACTATGAGCGTGGCAACTTCCCATGACACTTCTCCCATGAGATCTGTGGTGATATGGAGGCATACGGTTTTTGATACTGTATAATGAAATGTGTCAATATTTGAAAAATCTGCAGGGGGAGGTAGTGAAGCAATAGTTTCCAAATGAACAACACCTGATGTTATCAAATCATGCATGGGTAAACGACCCATTCAAAGGGCAAGCCAGACCATTGCATTTTAAAGTGACAGAGTAGAAAGAGTTCATTAACATGGTGTCAGATTTTACATTGCAGCAACGCTTACCCACTTGTCAAAGAAGAATGTAATCTCAAGAAGAATATCCACAATAGGCTTTAAAAAGCTATTAAAATACTACCCCCTTTTCCAACTACATATCTGTGTCAGGCCAGATTTTCTTTATTCGTGTTCACCAAAACAAGATATGGCACCAGATTGAATGTAGAAGCAGGTAGGAAGAGTCAGCTGTCTTCGAGTAAGCCTGATATTAAATAGATATGTAATCACCCACCACAATGCTGTACTTTTTATTACATGTCTTTGTTGTGGCAAATATAATTTATTTCTATAAAAATGTTATATGTTGACATGTAATGGACTTGTTACGGCTTCTAAATTACTGAGTAAATAAATATTTGTGCAATTCTTCAGCTTTAATTTCTTATGTAGTAAACAGAAGCAAAAGTACCTTAAGGTCTTTAATAATTTTTAAGAGTGTAAAAAGAGTCCTGAGAACAACGAGCCTGAGAGCTGCTGGCCTGTCACACAGTAGGTGCTCACTAAATAGCTGTGGTGCCCAGGCCTCTGGGGATGATGACAGGCCAGGCTGCATAGTACTGATTGCTCCCTGGTTCTCTGTTCTTTGTAAGACTGGTGTCTGGACGGCCTGGTCGTCCCCTCCTGTGGTTCTAAGCAGGGGCTGCTCTGTCGACCTGGGAGCTCCTGTAGGCTGAGTTCTCCTGCCTGGTTCACGCTAAGTATGATTGCTGTGAGCTTCACGTCCACATCCCAAACTGATTCTGCAGCCTGCAGGTTCTAATTCCATTTGCTTCCTGCCTTTTTCTCTCGGCCAGATTGGGATGCCTACGGAATTGCTGAGACAGTAATTTGCAATTAATCGAAGAAATATTAGAGGTCAAGTATGGGGCAGATGTGGGCTCATTTTGAGAATGGACCATTTCAGAATCAAGCAAAGGCAGACCACTTACCACGTGGGCCTTCTTCTCTTGGCTTGGGAAGGACACCCCCCTGCAAGAAGGGAAAGGCTGATCTTGCTGTCCTTGCTGGAAGGCAGAAAGAGGTGGGAGGAGCAGTGACCCTTGCCTGATATCCCGTAATCCAGTCTCCCCCTCTCCTTCCTCTCTCCTTCCCCCGACTAATCCCTGCGGGCCTGAAAGAGAACGTCTTCCCCTGGACAGGCTGAGTGGCTGCCTGTCATTAGAGCTGAGGCCACGATACACTTGAGGGAACAGTAATGGGGCCTGGGAAAAAAGCTAATTAGCTAACGTAGTAAAATGTATAAATAAAGAAGCCTAACAACCTTCAAGGCTTTCTGAGCTTGTGGAGGTTGAGCTGACCCCGGGGCTTTGGTACCACCAGGCCATTTGTGAAGATCTGAGGTGCCCAGGCTTCCCCCGCTGGGGTCTCAGTTGGGAAGGGGCTGCCAGGTAGATGAGGAAGTGGCAGCTCTGAATGTGATGAGAGACTTCGGAAGGGATCTTAGGTTGAGTTTCCCAGGAAGCAGACTCTGAGACGGATGGTGTTTTGGGGAGTAGACATGACAAGCTTAGCTGTGATGGGGTGCAGGGGCAGGGCTGGGCAGGGGGAGCAGTGGGCAGTGAAACAGCTGCTGCTGAGGCCTCAGCTGGTCCCCTGGGAGCTCAGGAGCCGGGGTGGCCCTATGGAGTTGGCTTGAATAGGAGCAAGGGGTCTGCATTATTTCCCCCCATGCAGCTCAGTCATGATTGCGGCTGCCCCCTGGGGTGGGGCCAGAACCTAAGGCCATGCAGTCCTCTTCAGCCTAGTGCCAATCCCAGAGAAGGACTCAGTGAACAGCCACCAGCAGCAGACATTCCCAGAATCCAGAGAAATGGGGCCTGGGTCCCGATGGGAGATCTGGAAGCTGCACCATGGCAAAGCTCACAGAGGGCAGCTGGAAGCCATCTAAGAAGGCCTGGAGCAGAAGGATGAGAGTCAAAGCCTGTAAGAAGCTGGAGACAGCAGGGACTTCAAGTTTCATTTTAAGAATAAATCAGTATTGTTTCTAAGGAAATCAAAGGAAACAGAAGGCATTCTGTTGAATGAATGTTTGAAGGAAAGAATGAGTAAATAAATGAAGTCGTGTATGAGAATTCAGGACATATGGAGGACAGAACTGCCCTTGGGCAGATAGTCAATCATTCTGTGCCTCAGTTTTCTCATCTGGAAAAATGGGCATAATGACAGCACCATTGCGACAATGAAATAAAGTAATACAGGCAAAGGCTTATTGCAGTGTCTGAAGTACAGCAGGAACTCAGTGAGTGCTACTCACTAAGGTGCTTGGTGGATGCTGGCGTTGTCGCGGTCCTTCGTCGTTGTTGTTCATGCTCGGTGCTCACCCACCATGGCAGCCCTTAGGTAACCGTGAGCTGTGGAGCTTAAGGTCTCCCAGGCCACAGTTGTAAGCCAATAGTGTATGGAAAACCATGGAGGTACACATGTAGCTGGTCTCAGGTTTCAGGTGAGACTAGGTTTCCCAAAACAGTAGAGGGGGATACTAGTAGTATCTAGAGTTTCTTCAGGGACACAGATAAAGCATTAAAGAAAGTCGTTCTCTTATTCAGTCCCCCTCTCCATCCTTCTGATGAGATCAAGGAGAGTCTCAAGCTGCTGCTGGGGTGTCCCTAATGCCTCTTAACACTCGTGATTCTCTTTACCAGAGAGAGAGCAGGCTGCAGACTCAGCATCTCTCCAGGGCAGCAGAATCTGGCTGCATTTCAGTAGCATTCTTTTGCTTTCAGTGTTCTGTGTTCTTATTTTTATGGTGGTCATCTATTTATAGCAAGTGCAACCTATTTTCCAATTATCTCTCCGTTGTGAGAGATTCTTCTTCGCCTAAATTCTATAAAATAAAAATTGGTGAGTTGACTTAAAGAAAAATATGAAATAAATAAGAGCACAGTTTGTATGTGAATATAGCAGACAGGAGGAGGGGTTTGTGTGAATAATTGAGATTTGGGATGCACTGGGCTTCCGGGACAGGCAGGAAGCGTCAGGGAGGCAGAATTGATGAGGGCTAGAATCAGTTCCATGCCTTTGGCTCACAGTTTATGCCACAGACAATGCCCTAATCTTCTCATTTCTGTGTGGCTCAGTTCCAACACACCTTTGCCATCCCAGCTCCAAGGCCACCTCCTCCACAAGTTTGCCCTGCATCCTTCCCACCTGAAGGTCACCTCTCTCCTGTCTATTCCCATAGCACTTTGGGGGCAGTATGCGATTTGTGTTCTATTGGAATACAGCACATTAAATTCCAGTCATTTGTGCCTAGCAAAGCAGAGAGCATATGGCAGGTACTCAGTGAATGTTCACTCTGAATCTGCATCTCACTAAACCATGGCCAGATGACAGGCATGTGCACTGATTGACCTATTGGTAGCCAGAGATAGAGACCTCAGAGGAGTGCAATGGGAACCCCAGCTGCCCGTTGCCCAATCTCCTGGTGATTTAAGACTTTACAGTTGCAACACTTATCTCAAGCTAAACTTGCTGGGTGGTGGGCATGGGGGTTGGGGGGCAAAGGTCAGAGCCAGACAGCCACTACCTGTGTTTCTGTGAGATGCCATGGGCACCTAATGGACATGGGGGTGCATCAGAGCTGATGTTTGCAGCAGCTCTTATCCTGTTCCCAGGAGCCATCCGCTTTTATCACGATTGTCTTGCTTCCTCCTCTCCTTCTCAGGACCCTGTTGAGTGCTCCCTCCTCAGCCACAAATGATCAGCTGCTCTGCACTGGTCATGCTAGCAGCTGACTTCAAGAGAGATGATCTCTGAACTCATAGTGTTCTCTCAACATGATGATTGCCTTTCTTCTGTTTCCACTTGGGGAGAGACAGTTTGGCTTGGTGGAAAGCTCCCCAGGGGGCTCTGATGTCACACGGACTGGGATTTGAAGTCTGGCTCCTCCGCTGATGGCTTTGTGACTTTTGGCAAGTCGCCTCCCCTCTTGGAGCCTCAGGTTTCTCATCTGTGAATGAAATGGGGATCGAAGTCCCTTCCCCTCCAGTTGTGCAGGTGGCAGGTGCTCCTGCTCCACAAAGCCCTGGTTCCTTCACCTGCTAAGCTCTCAGGTCTACCGGGGTGGAGGGTGGAATGCTAAAGGAGAAAATGCTAAAGGAGAGGTGCTCCTGTCCCCATTGTAATGGGTGCAAATGAAGGGCCAACCTTATTAAAATGGAAAATCCAGGATTTGTGGTTCTCACATGTCAGTGGGCCTACGCCTCATCTGAAGGTGCCTGCTAGAATGCAGATTTCTGGGTGCTGGGTCCAGAGGTTCTGGGAGGGGCCGGAGAATCCGCATTTTACACAGCCCCCTCCGGCATTCCACTGCATGCAGATTCCAGCAACCCCTCTGAGGAGCCCAGCTCTAGACTGCAGTGGAGGACCACCACTCCAAATTGAGAAAATTTTCCCTAAATATCCAGATTTCTGGTTCTTTGGGAGAATCTGAAGCATTGGCAACCCTGGGCCTGCTTTCCTGCTTGACAGCAAAGGACAAGAGCTGAGCTGTACCTGCTCCTTTTAGATGAGACTGCTGTCTCCAGGACCCTATTTATTTAAAGTCCTGGCCTAAACCATAGTGTCATTTGAGTTTGTGACCCCTGACAGGTCAAGTCCTCTAACCCCACGGATTAGCAGACTAAAATCTAGAGGCAAAGTGGCTCAGGTGTGGACAGTCAGCTGGGGATGACCAGGTCAGAGGCAGCCTCTGAAGAGCTGCCCAAACAGCACGCTGCAGCTTGGTGAATGAGGTGATCCCTGAGGCAGGGAGAGGGCTCCGCGTGAGCACAGGGTGGGAAGGTGAGGAGGAGGGAGGAAGCCTTCTGTAACCAGTTCTCAGGAGCAGGGGCAGTTGATGGCTATTTTTACCCTGGCAGAGGATAAGCCTCCCCGATTCTACGGAAGCAAAGTCCAGAGATGGGAGTAGGGGAGAGAGAGACTCATTGTGATGTCACCTGAGCTCCTGGGTCCAGCTTGTTTCATGAGCTGGTGAGTATCCTCCCACCTAGGGTTACCAGAGAAACAGGTTGCCCAGTTCAATTTGATTGCCTGATAATAAGTATTTTTTTAATACAAGTATGCCCTGTGCAATATTTGGAACATACCTATACTAAAAAATTATTAGTTCTTTTTTTTTTTTTTTTTTAGACAGTCTTGCTGTGTCGCCCAGGCTGGAGTGCAGTGGCTCGATCTCGGCTCATTTAACTTCTGCCTCCCAGGTTCAAGCAATTCTTCTGCCTCAGCCTCCTGAGTGGCTGGAATTACAGGCAGACACCACCACGCCCAACCAAGGTTTTTTTTTTTTTTTTTTTTCATCTTTTTAGTAGAGATGGGGTTTCACCATGTTGGCCCAGCTGGTCTTGAACTCCTGACTGCAGGTGATCTTCCCACTTTGTCCTCCCAAAGTACTGGTATTATTAGTTCTTTTTTTTTTTTTTTTTTGCTGGGATTACAGGCATGAGCCACCATGCTTGGCCAAAAAATTATTAGTTCTTTATCCAAAATTCAAATTGAGCTGGCATTCTGTATTTTTATTTGCTAAATCTCACAATCCTCACCTCACCACTCCTTTGGGCTTAAGCCAGCCTAGTTGGGCTTCCAAGTCTTGTAACCAAAGGGATCTTGGTAGAAGCAGGCAGTTGTGCAACTAGGGTCCAGGCAGGTGACTCAACTTGCCCAGGGTCACAAGGCCAGCAACTTACAGTGGCTGGATTAGAACTCAGGTCTGCGGCACGGTAACCCGTGCTTCCTCTGCAACCTGATCTCCAAAATGAGAGGCTGGGACATGGCAGAGAGGAGGAGATATGTCTGAAGCTGATGCAACAGAATTGGGTTTGAACAGAACGCGGAACAGGGAGGAGAGAAGGGGACTTGGACTCATAGCTTTGTTGACTGAGAGGTGACATTGCTTTTTAATATTATTTATTAATTCACTCATGACATATTTATCAAGCACCTACCAGGTACAAGGCATGGTGCTTAGTTCTCTGATATCTGAAATGGGCTGATAGCATCAGTGTTTCCCCTTTCCATTTTACAGACTGGGAGAGTGAGGCTCAGAGAGGCCACAGATCTAGGAGCTTCAGGTCCTAGGTTTACGTCCTAGGCCTCCTACCCAGAGTCCCCCACCACTGCCTGCCAGCCCACATGGAGGCCAGTCTGCTCCAGGCCTTGTTGCATATTCAAACCCAACCTCCTCCCCCCATCTGAGGAAAGCAAAGCAAATTGGAATCACCAGTGAACGTTCAGTCTGTGTCCACCTTTGGCAGGTGTGTCTGTCCTAACATATGTGATGTTTAATCCTGTGGCCCTGTGCCCTGCACCCTGGCCACAGCTCTCCTTGCAGGACACCAGCCACATCTTTCTACCTTGTGGGATGAAGGATGCTTGGGGTGGGGGAGGTGGGGGATGGGGAGGGGGGTAACAGGAGCTCAGGGCTTCAGCAGAGCCGGAAGTTGGATCCAGGCCTCTGGTGCCATGGTGACGGTTGCTATAGAAACACACCAACTGCACTCAGCACGCCTACCAGGATCTGTGGGGGTTTTTCATAGACTGGAGCCAACAGAGAGGGGGAACTCTGTGGTGGTGAGAGCCCTGGAATGAGAGCCAAACCTCATCTTGGGGCTGCCCTTCCCTGTGTCTCCAACTCCATCCCCTGCCATCCCCCCTCCTGTCCCTTCCTCACTCGGTGCAGTCTCCAGTGATGGCAGCTTGGCTGCTGTGCCCTCAGCCTGCAGTGCCCTTTCTGGCTTCTTCACTTGGCTAATTCCCACATATCCTCCAAGCCTCATCTTAATGCTGTATTTCCTCCAGCAAATACTTACCAAGTGTCTATTAAGCACAGGACACCATTCTGGCCACCAGGGACACAGCAGTGACCAAGAGTGACCCTGCTCTCATGGAGCTGCCAGTCTAGGTGGGAGTGACACAGGTGTCAAGGGAGCACCTAAGTAAATGAACAAGAACACATTCAGGTGATGCTGGGGAGAAACAGAGGAGGGCAATAGACAGGCAGTAATGGGGTTGTGGAGTCGGTGGTCGGGGAAGCTGGGTCCCAGCAGTGACGTTGTCCTGCCTGAGCCCTGCAGCTCTCCTCACCTCCATTTTATGGTTTCACTGCATAGATTTTGTCCTTGAATCACAGCACTGATAACCTTAAAATGTCACTGCTTGTCTCCCAAACTTGTCTTCCAAACAGCTGCTTCCTCTTTGAAGGCAGGAGCGAAGTCTGCTTTGTCTCCGTGTCCCCTGTGTCTGGCAATAACAGGGACTTGGTAAGGTGTACATTCACGGAGTGCGTTCCATGGGCCAGGCCATGTCACCGACGGCTCTCATTTCCCCTGCATGTTGATTCCATGACATAACTATGATGTGATCATCACTTTAGAGACTGAGGAAGCAAAGCTCAGCCAGGGGTTAGCAACTTGCTTCAGGTCCCACAGCCAGTGTGTGGGAGGTTTGAGATTCAAACCCTGCTCTGTGCCTTTTGTATGTAATGCGGTCACAGCTTTATTAAGATATCATTCACATACTATACAATTCACCCTTTTAAAGAGTACACGCGAATGTTTTTTAGTCTATTCACAGAGCTGTGCAAACATCAGAACCATCCATTTTAGAACACTTGCATCAGAAAAAACAGGCTCATTTCTCTAGCGGGGGCCCCGACCTCAGCTTTGTAGGAGGACGCAAAGTTCAGAAGTTGGCTGCTGTTGTAAATTTAGAGCTGAAGATTTCTGTGTGGGTTGCCTGCCTTTTTCTTGACATATCAATAACCAACTTTTTGCTTACTGGCATTTTAAATGTGTAAGCTCTGCTTCTCTGAATTAAAACCCCAATTCTCCACTGAAAATCTCTAAACAACCTACAGGCAAATAATTCAAATTCCAGGAGAGCCTTCAGAGGGCTTTCCTAGCTGGAACACGGGGTGTGCTGACCATGTGGCCGCTCAGAATGCCTGGAATTCCCCAGACCCTGTGTTTGTAAAGCCCAAGGCTTTCTGGAAGCCTGACTTTGTGGCATGTGCTGGCACAGAAGGGGCTGTAGCCGGGGGCCCTGGGGGCTGTCTGTACCGAGGACCATGGTGCCCTCCACTTCAAGAAGGGCCCTTGTCCAGTTTCCTCATACGTCCGGCTCATACTTGAGAGAGTCACTCATCCCCAGGCCCTGTGGGTGGAGTTGGTGATCAATTTGCCCTTTCCTCAGTTTGAGGGTGGAGGGGGGCTCCATTGTCCTGAATGTTCACATCTTCGCCCTCCTTCAACTAACCACAAGTGCTTGAATTTCACCTCTGAAGATACATTAATTAAAGTGATGAAGGGTAACTGGCATAACTTTTTCTCCAGCTTGGTGCCCTGAAGAGGTCACTTGTGTTTTTAACCTGTGCATTGAAGCCCCATTGTCTAATTTAGCAGCACGGTCTGCGTTTCTCTTCTGGCCTCAGCGCTTCCTCCCTTAAAATTAAGCAAGAAACGATCAGTCTCCAGGGGTCAGGCTGCAGCCGGAGAGAGGTGCAGTGAGCTCTGGAGGGCCCCATCCTCTCGGATCCTTTTGCTCATGACCCACTTTGCCTTCTCTATCCTCAGCCAGGATCCTCACACACAGGACAGGAGCCAAACCTGGCCAGGTGAAGCAGAAAAGTATTTCTTAAAGGCCTGCTTGTTGGGTAGCTCCCAGAGTCTTTGGGAGGGCTAGAGAACCAGGCATGGAGTCACCCAGGCAGAAACAACTTCCCAGACCACACAGCAGAGCCAGCCCTGTGACCACACAGCTGTTCCTCCACTGGGCAGAGACGCCACACCCTGCGTCACCAATTATACCAGGGCTGCTACTAGTATTATTTGTTAATTCATCCATGAAATATTTATTAAGCAGTGTCTCTGCCCAGTGGAGGAACAGCTCCTTGCCGGAATGGATTCCATGAAGGCCCTGCTTGCTTGCGTCACTAGTGCCCACGCTGATGTCCTGAGAGGGGCCTGTCTGATTGGAGAAGCCTAGTCCACGTGCCATCTCCTAGTCACAAAGGAAGCTGGGAAGTGAATGTCAGCTTTTGTAGCAGAAGGAGTCTCTGCCCATCGTGCAAGCTCCTGCGGTGGAAAAATCCCCCCAAAATAAGCAGCCCAAACAAATGATCTATGACCACCACGGCTTCTGGGGAAGTTGCCCCCCTCCTCCTTGGTGCCTTCTGATTTCTGTGTATCAGAGAATTTGAAGAGGGACAGACAGTGGCTCCCAAATAAACCCTATCTTCCCCCAGGGCAATGGGTATTTCCTTGCCTGGGATTTCCATAGCTAAGATGAATCACAAGTGGTGCTGCCCAAAATGGAGACGTCGGCTCCAAGATGACCATGCAGCCTGCACAGACTCAGGTGGGAGGGGCTGTTCCCCAAAGGAAAAGGGGGCTGCTGTTTTTAAAAGAGGGAACTCTAGGCAGGAAAACAACGTATGTTCACCTCAGCTGGAGCATCCTGTGGCCACGATATTAGGAAATAAAAATAACACATTGAAGAAGAGGCAGAGAGGTTTTCTTTAGAAGGATGTGGAATGCAAATGGCCCGACACCCATCCTTGCACTCCTGTCCCCACCATGCATTCCTTTTCCTCTCCTCTCTGGCTTGCACGGAGGCCTTTCCCCATTCCTTCCTACATGGTCCAGGGGAAGGCTTTGATGCCCTCATGAGGTTCTTTACTCCCTGAGAAATGCTGTGCTCTGGGGGTTAGAGAATGACCCTGGGCACATCTGGGTTCTGCTCTGAACTCTGTCCCTTTTTTGCAAGTTGGGCAACTTCCTTTTTCTTTCTAAACCTCGATTTCCTCACTGATAGAATAATAAAAATGATAGCAATTCTGTCATAAGATTGTTGTAAAATTCAAATGAGATTATCCAGGTGAAGTAAATAACAGTACAGGGTACAGAGTAATTCTTAATAAAAGGCAGTCTTTTAAATAATACTGATGATAGTACAAATAATCACTATTTCCGTGATCTTTTCTAGCTTTAAGAGTTAGGGCAAGTTACACACTGTTCCTGAGCCTGTTTCCTCTGCTGTAGAGTTATGCCTGCTCTCAGGGGGTGATTGTAAGAATGTTTATAAACCATGTGGAAGGAGACTAGCAGAGTATCTAGACATAGGAGATACGCACGCAGCACACCCCACCCTACTTTCCACCTCTGTATTTATTTAGCTGGGAAAAGTCACCTCAGAGTATTTATTCTGTGAGGAGAGTCACATCAAAACATCAATGGTGTCCACAGCCAAGAAAGACTTTCCAATCTAGATGATGTGGGGAAAAAAAACATTCCCATGGATGTGGCTCCCGGGTTCAGGAAGGGGCCCTGAGAGACTGTGCTCTTGTTCAAAAATTTCCTGTGGTCCTCGTCAGGGAGGATCCTACTCTGTCCCATTAACTTCAAGCTTCACCATGTGACTTGTTGTGGCTAATGAAATATGAGGAAAGTGAAGAGTGATACTTCTAGGAGAAGGTTTAGGAATCATCTTGTGGCTTCCTATATTCTTTTCCCCTTTGCCACAAAATCAGCACTGTTCCAGATAAAGGTTGCCCCATTCTCCTGGGTCCCCAAGTAAGGCAGATGTGGAGCGGAGCCACAACCAACTCAATGGCCATATAGCATGAGTGAGAAATTAGCCATCATTGTTGTAAACTGCTGGGAATTTGGAATTGTTTCTTATTGCAGCCTAGCCTAGCCTAGCCTAACTAACCCAGGCCAGATACACCGAACAATCTTTTCCCTCCCTACCACCTGTGGTCTGATTCTTTGCTTCTAGTCAGGAATCAGAGTGCTATCTCATTCTGCCTTAGAGAAGGACAAGGCAGCTGCATGCAGTGAGGGCACCATCTCAGTGTGTAGCATTGTGCTCAAAGTTGTGTATGAATGGGGGACCTGCTCTCAGCTAGTGGCACCAGCAGCAATGTTGAAGTGCACTGTAATGAACTGCAGGTTCCCTACCCAACCTCCTTTGTGCCTTTGTGTCTTGCCAAAGTATCCCTGATTTTCTAAGGTCTCTACCCTAGCTTCACGTGTGTCAGGGAGCTGACTCCATCCTTGGTGTGGGAGGATATTCTGAGTAGTCTAAGCCAGTGTTGCTCCACGTGTGGTCTAGGCTAAGTGTGGTGGCTCACGCTTGTAATCCCAGCACTTTGGGAGGCTGAGGCGGGTGGATCACGAGGTCAGGAGTTCGAGACCAATTTGGCCAAGATGGTGAAACCCTGTCTCTACTAAAAATAGAAAAATTAGCCAGGCACAGTGGCAGGTGCCTATAATTCCAGCTATTCAGGAGGCTTAGGCAGGAGAACGCTTGAACTCGGAAGGCGGAGGTTGCAGTGAGCCGTGATTATGCCACTGCAATCTGGTGCAACAGAACAAGACTCTGTCTCAGAAAAACAAAAAGAAAACAAAGTGTGGTCCATTCAGCAGTGCTGTTCTGCAGCAAAGTATTTGCTACTGGTATGTAATAAGTATAGAAATGGAGAGTATTTAGAAGCTTTTGTAGCTATTTGATTTTGCTATGGCATCCAAACGTGTGAACAGTGGTCTCCTCTGTTGAACAGCGTATAGGTGCTATCAAATTGCCTAGTAAATTCCATGTGATAAAACTGCATGCTAATCATGTGCAAAATAGCACCACATATGGATCCATAGATGGTCTAGGCCGATCATGCTAATCCTATTTCGTGAACCAGTGATTGGTCTCAGTTTTAGCATGTGGCCCAAATCCAGGCAATGAGACATGACAGGAGTCTAACGGGGGCTACTGGAAAGTTTCCATAGCTCTCTCTTTTTTTTTAACATTTCTTTTTTAAATTAATTAATTAATTTTTTGTACATGAACAAGTTCTTTAGTGGTGATTTCTGAGATTTTGGTGCACCCATCACCCCAGCAGTGTACACTGTACCCAGTGTGTAGTCTTTTACCCCTCACCCCCTCCCACTTTTTCCCTTGTGTCCCCAAAGTCCATTGTATCATTTTATTTTTTGAGACAGAGTCTCACTCAGTCGCCCAGGCTGGAGTGCAGTGGTGCGCTCTTGGCTTACTGCAACCTCCACCTCCCAGTTTCAAGCAATTCTCCTGCCTCAGCCTCCTGAGTAGCTGGGATTATAGGTGCACACCACCATGCCAGGCTAATTTTTTGTATTTTTATTAATTACGGGTGTTTGCCATGTTGGCCAGGCTGGTCTCGGACTCCTGACCTTGTGATCTGCCCACCTCGGCCTCCCAAAGTGTTGGGATTACAGGAATAAGCCACCGCACCTGGCCCTGTTGTACCATTCTTAGGCCTTTGTGTCCTCATAGCTTAGCTCCCACATATGAGTGAGAACATATGGTATTTAATTTTCCATTCTTGAGTTACTTCACTTAGAATAATGGCCTCACTTGGGAGGCTGAGGCAGGAGAATAGCTTTAACCTGGCAGGCAGGTTGCAGTCAGCCAAGATCACACTACTGCATTCCAGCCTGGGTAAGAGAGACTTCATCTCAAAAAAACAAAAACAAAAAAGAAAGAAAGAATAATGGTCTCCAATTCCATCCAGGTTGTTGTGACTGCCATTATTTCATTCCTTTTTTATGGCTAAGTAGTATTTCATTTTATATATACCAATTCTCCTTTGAATGTCTGGTAGAATCCAGCTGTGAATCTGTCTGGTCCTGAACTTTTTCTGTTGATAACTTTCTAATAACCATTTTATTGTTATTGGTTATTGGTCTGTTCAGAGTTTCTATTTCTTCATGGTTTAATCTAGGAGGGTGGTATGTTTCCAGGAATTTATTCATCTCTTCTAGGTTTTCTAGTTTATGCAGCCGAAGGTGTTCACAGTAGCCTTGAATGCTCTTTTGTATTTCTGTGGTATCAGTTGTAATATCTCCTGTTTCATTTCTAATTGAGCTTATTTGGATCTTCTATCTTCTTTTCTTAGTTAACCTCACTAATAATTTATCAATTTTATTAATCTTTTTGTTTCATTTATTTTTTGTATTATTTTGTTTCGACTTTATTTAATTCTGCTCTAATCTTGGTTATTTATTTTCATCTGCTGGGTTTGGGTTTGGTTTACTTTTGTTTCTCTCGCTCCTTGGGGTGTGACCTTAGATTGCCTGTTTATGCACTTTCAGACTTTTGATGTAGGCATCTAATGCTATGAACTTTCCTCTTAGCACTGCTTTTACTGTATTCCAGAAGTTTTGCTAGGTTGTGTTACTATTATTGTTCAGTTCAAAGAACTTTTTAATTTCCATCTTGATTTCATTGCTGACCCAATGATTTGTCAGGAGCAAGTTATTTAATTTCCACGTATTTGAACGGTTTTGAGGGTTCCTTTTGGAGTTGATTTTCAATTTTATTCCACTGTGGGCTAGAGCGCAGTTGATATCATTTCAATTTTCTTAAATTCATTGAGACTTGTTTTGTGGCCTGTCATATAGTCTATCTTGGAGAATGTTCCGTGTGCTGATGAATAGAATGTATATTCTGCAGTTGTTGGGTAGAATGTTCTGTAAATATCTGTTAAGTCCATTTGTTCTAGGGTGTAGTTTAAGTCCATTGTTTCTTTGTTGACTTTCTGTCTTGTTGACCTGTCTAGTGCTGTCAGTGGAGTTCTGAAGTCCCCCCACTATTATTGTGTTGCCATGTATCTCATTTCTTAGGTCTAGTAGTCATTGTTTTATGAATATGGGATCTCCAGTGTTAGATGCATATATATTTAGGATTGTGATGTTTTCCTGTTGCACTCGTTCTTTTATCGTTATATATGTCCCTCTTTGTCCTTTTTTAACTGTTAAAGTCTGTATTGTCTGATAAAAGAATAGCTCCTGCTGCTCACTTTGGTGTCCATTTGCATGAAATATCTTTTTCACCCCTTCGCCCTAAGTTTATATGAGTCCTTATGGTGAATTCTTATCCATTCTGCCATTCTGTATCTTTTAAGTGGAGCATCTAGGCCAATACTACTTTCAATGTTAGTGTTGAGATGTGAGGTACTATTCTATTCATTGTGCTATTTGTTACCTGAATGCCTTGTGGTTTTTTTTTTTTCATTGTGTTTTTTTAATAGATCCTGTGAGATTTATGCCTTAAGGACATTCTATTTTTGTGTATTTTGAGGATTTGTTTCAAGATTTAGAGCTCTCTTTAGCATTTCTTGTAGTGCTGACTTGGTAGTGGCAAATTCTTTCAGCATTTGTTTGTCTAAAAAAGACTGTGTCTTTCCTTCATTTATGAGGCCTGGTTTTGCTGGATACAAAATTCTTGGCTGATAATTGTTTTGTTTAAGGAGGGTAAATATAGGACCCCAATCCCTTCCTGCTTGTAGGGCTTCTGTCGTGAAATCTGCTGTTAATCTGATAGGTTTTCCTTTATAGGTTACCTGATGCTTTTGCCTCATAGTTCTTAAGATTCTTTAGTTTGTCTTTACTGTAGATAATGTGATGACTATGTGCCAAGGTAATGATCTTTTTGTGATGAATTTCCCAGGTATTATTTGAGCTTCTTGTATTTGGATGTCTACATCTGTAGCAGGGCTGGGAAAATTTTCCTCAATATTCCCTCTAATACATTTTCCAAACTTCTCGATTTGTCTTCTTCCTTGGGAACACCAATTACTCTTACATTTTGCCATTTAAACATAATCCCAAACTTCCTGGAGGCTTTGTTAATTTTTTTTAATTCTTTTTTCTTTGTTGGATTGGATTAATTCGAAAACCTTGTCTTCAAGCTCTGAAGTTCTTTCTTCTACTTTTTCAATTGTACTGCTGAGACATTCCAGTTCATTTTGCATTTCTCTAAGTGTGTCCTTCATTTCCAGAGGTTGTGAATTTTTTAAATTTATGCTATCTATTTCACTGGAGATTTTTTCATTCATATTCTGTATCTTTTGTTTATTATTATTTCTTTAAGTTGGACTTCACCTTTCTCTGGTGCGTCCTTGATTAGCTTAATAGTAGACCTTCTGAATTCTTTTTCTGGCAAATCAGAGATTTTGTCTGGGTTTGGATCCATTGCTGGTGAGCTAGTGTGTTCTTTTGGGTTTGCTAAAGAAACTTGCTTTGTCATATTATCAGCATTGTTTTTTCTGGTTCCTTCTCACATGGGTAGACTATGTCGGAGGAAAGATCTGGGACTCAAGGGCTGCTGTTCAGATTCTCTTGTCCCATGGAGGGCTCCCTTTACGTGGCGCTCTCCCCTTCCCCCCAGGATGGGGCTTCCTGAGAGCTGAAATGCAATGAGTGTTATTTCTCTTCTGGATCTAGCCGCCCAGCAGACCTTACCAGGCTCTGGGCTGGTACTGGGGGATGTTTGCACAGAGTCCTGTGATGCGCACCGTCTTCAGGTCTCTCAGCTGTGGATAGCAGAACTTGCTCCAGTGGAGGTAGCAGGGGAGTGAAGTAAACTCTGTGAGGGTCCTTGGTTGTATTTTTGTTAAGTGCACTGGTTTTGTGTTGACTGGCCTCTAGTCAGGAGGTGGCACGTTCAAGAGCACTTCAGCTGCAGTAGTATAGGGAAGATACAAGATTGCCCTAGGGTCAGGTAGTGTACAGGGCCATAGAGCTCCCAAGGGATTATGTCCTTTGTTTTTAGCTACCAGGGCAGGTAGAGAAAGACCACCAAGTGAGGGAAGGGTTAGGCATGTCTGAGCTCAGCCTTTCCTTGGGCCAGGCCTGCTGCAGCTGCTGTGGGAGTTGGGGGTGTGGTTCCCAGGCCAATGGATTTATGTTCCCAGGGGATTATGTCTGCCTCTGCTGTGTCACACAGCTTGCCAGGGAAATGGAGGAAATCCAGCAGCCACAGGCCTCACCCAGCTCCCACGCAGCCCACAGCCCGAAAGGCCACTCTCATTCTCACCTTGCCCCCACCCCCAACAGCACAGAGTTTATTTCCAGGCAACTGGTGAGCAGGGGCTGAGAACTTGCCCCAGGCTACAAACCTCCCAGATGACAAAGCAAGCAGACTCAGAGTTCCCTGACTGTCCCATGGAGCCCACAGCGCAATCTACCTCCTTCAAAGTGTCTGTGGATTCTCATTCTCTCAACTTTCCTGGTATGTTCCTGCAGTAGTTCTTGGAGTGAAAGTTAACAATGTGAGTTTCCACATGCTACTCTGTCCATCCGAATAGGAGCTGCAAATTTGTCTTGTCTCCTATCTGCCATTTTTCTATGAGTCTCCACCAGGTTTCCATGTTTCTAAGAAAATAACATGGAAAGAAACTGTTTCTCATCTTCTCTGGGCACTTTGAATCTACATGAGGGCTGGGAACTGCAGCTCCCCTGCCTCTGGACATCAGGCTGTGTGAGAAAATGTATTTCCTCATTGCTTAAGAAGCCGGTGAGAGTCTGGCTGTTGTCGTGTGCTGTGCCCTGACCAATGCACTCACCTCGAGCTCTTTAGGAGATGGAATAGGCTACCTCCTGGAGATCTCCCCCAGTCAACTGCCATCAGAGTGAGGCTTTCTTTCCCCTTTCATCTAAGAAACATTTATTGACCACCTATTATGAACAAGGCACTTTGAAGATACCCAGTTATTTAAGGTACCAATTTGTACCCTCAAGTACCTTATAGTCAAAAAACAAAATATAGAAACAAATGCAAATAAAGCCAGTTAGAAAGTGCTACATATTATAGAAAATATACCAACAAATGAATATGTAAATATAGGGTAGAGAGAAATTATTAATATGTTGTTGGCATAAAAATCACAAGATACTATGGCACATATCTGAGAGTGTAATTTTTTCCCTCTGCTCTTTATTATAAAAACTACTAAATAAAGAAAATTCAAGCTCAGAACTGTCTACTATCCCTTTATCTTTCATTTGTCCATTTCCCTTCAGTGTTCATATTCAAATTGTGCTTCTTGATAGTAGTACTTAGTAGTGCTGTATTTATATTTATGGACTATTTGTTTTTACTTAATGCCACGTACATTTTCCATTTTGCTACAGTGCTTTTCCCCATGTCTCCTTTCCCTCTTTGTTCCCACTCTTAGCCCCTGCGGTAGCCATGACAAGTCTGGCACGTATCCTTCTAGATCATTCTCTGTGTTGTCTTACTAACATGCACAGATATGTTGGTTTTGTTTTTCTACAATTGGGTCATACCATGTGAATTTCTCTGTAGCTACTTTTCTTTCTTAACAACAGGGTGAAAGCTCTCTTTATTTTTAATCTCTATTACAGAGAGTTGCTGAATTCCCAAGTGCTCTCCATTCCTCTGATGCTCCTGGACACCCAAGGTGCTGACAAGCTTTGGCCAGTAGGCTGTTTCTGGTATGCTTGCATCCTTCTGCTTCTGCCAGGTGACTTCTGGGCTCATCAGAGTCAGGTTGTATTGGTTCTTAAGCCTGTTTATACCACTGTATTTGTAACTGTAATTCTTTACTTTCATCAAATACTTTATACATCATTGCAATTAGAGCAGAAAAGGAAGACCATCATGTTTCTATGAAAATCAAGTTAAATGCTCAGGAAAGATTTGCTCAGTGTAGCTTTCTAAAAACATTTGCTACCTAGATGACAATAAAGCTCTGGGGTATATCAGTTACCTTTTGCTGTATAACAAACCACCCCAAAACACAGTGGCTTGGAACAATAATGGTCTATTATTTCTCATGATTTCATGGACTGCTGGCTTTGCCTGGACTCTCTCACAGGGCTGCATTCAGCTGGAGCCGACTGGGCTGGAAAGTCCTAGATGACCTTCTCCATCTGTCTGGCAGTTGGTGCTGGCCGTCCACTGAGCCCTCACATTGCCTTTTATCCTGAACTAAGTGGGCTTCCTCACATGGTGGCCTCAGAGCAGCAGTCCAATAGGGCCCAACCAGAAAGGGGCAAGGTCTCTTAAGCTCTAACCTAACATCACTTTCTGTTGGCCAAAGCAAGTCACAAGGTCATCGTCACTTCAAGGGATGGGGAATAGACTTCACCTCTTGATAGGAGGAGCAGCAATGCCACGTTACAGAAGCTTATGCCTGCTGGCATGGGAGGAAGCTGTGGCAATATTTCACAATTTAACACAAGGGGGGGATATCAGAAAAACCTAGTGGTGTTCTATACTCAGATTGCTTTACCACTGCCTTTAAATTCTTACTCCACTTTAAAGAAAACAGAACTGAAAATTGTAGATTACGTATTACAGAAATGGTTTATGCAAGAAAAGTAACAAGGAATTCCACTTAGCAGGCAAGGCCCAGTGAAGAGACTTGGGCCTTACATCCAAAGAATGGCAAAGAATTCAGAGGTTTTCAGCTTTCAAGCAATGTGTCTTTTTTATGACTTTTAATTGACTTTTATCCCCATTATGCTGAAAAAGAGAACTTCCATGGTGTACCAGACTTATTCTTATAGACCAGTGGCTAGAGACCTCTCTCTCAGCCTTTTTAATAGCTCAATGGAATTCCAAGATATGAATATGCCACATTTTACTTAACCAATCCCTTGCCAGCAGATCTTCAGGTGGTTTCTTTTTATCCTCCCACAATGAACAATGCTACAGTAAATATCAGCTTAAGTATAATATAAGCTTTTGATACTAGTGCTTTTTGTTTTTAGTATCTATAGACTTGAGCTCCAAAGGTGGAATTTCTGGGCCGCCTTGGGAGCTCAAGCCTATAGGTAGCTTGAGAGCAGTGGCTCACTTTAGGTCAGGAGTTCAAGACCAGCCTGGTCAACGTGGTGAAACCCTGTCTCTACCAAAAATACAAAAAAATAGCTGGGCCTGGTGGTGGGCACCTGTAATCCCAGCTACTCAGGAGGCTGAGGAAGCAGAATTGCTTGAACCCAGGAGGCGGAGGTTGCAGTGAGCCAAAATCACGCTGCTACACTCCAGCCTGGGCAACAGAGCGAGACTCTGACTGAAAAAAAAAAAAACCCAAAAAACAAAGGTCGAATTTCTGGGTTAAATGTCATGTGTATTTTAAATGTGAACGGATATTGACAAATTACTTTCCAAAAAGCTCCATAGTAAATTCCCACCTCTGGTAGCAATGTATGAGAGTATCTTTTCCCCTTCTTTCCAGCGCTTACATTTGTCTTCTGTCACATTTACTCTGCATCTTCCAATAATAGCATCTCTGCATCTCTACACTTTTGTACATATCATATACCCTTTGCCACACCTGGATGTCATTTTTCTTCTCTCCTGCCTGGACAACTTCTACTTGACTTTCAGAACCCAACAAAAATGCCCCCTAATTTTGGAAGCTTCCCTAACACCCCAGAGAACCACCCTTCTTTCACCTCCACTGCCTCTGTTCTCTTTGTGGTCCTCCCTGCCAGCCCCATCATGTGGCATTAATAGGATTTGGGTGTGTAGAAGTCTCCCCTGCAAGACTCTAAGCTGGTAGAGGACAAGGGACATGCTACAATCTTCTTGAAATCCCCTGTGCCAGAAAATGCTCATTTATTAAGTGACATTACAATGAAGCTTTTCCACAAATATCTGTTGAATAAGGGAAGGGATTTTTTTTTTTTTTTTTTTTTTTAAGAGACTGATGATTATAACTGTTCGGGCAGGGTGAGGTGAGAGGAATGTACAGTTACAGAATCTGTGGGCAAAGCATCTCAGGGCCAGGAGCGAGCCCGAAGGCACTGTGTAGGCCTTGATCAGTTTAGCAATTTCTGCAATTCTGACATCCTCTCTCTGTTCTTTCCGGACTCAGGCATCCAAGGTCACCTCATGGCTCTGTGCGAAGACAGCTCCCCAAAGGGGCCATTGATTTGGAACATCTGATCGGCTTTCTGAGTCAGATCCACTAGCTCGTAAAATCCAATAAATGTCAAAGATATGTCAGGTCCATTAACCTCTGGAGGTCTATTAAAAGACTCTGCTTCTGCTAAGGAGATTCTGTTACTGTCACACGGACACCAGGCAGCCAATTCTAAACCCCTGAATTTAGAAAGTTAGGAAGGAGATATGATTTCACACGGGATAGCCTGGTCTCTACTGGTTTTGTCATAAGACTCTGCCCTTTCTTCCACTCAGACATAACAGAGCATCTGTTGGCGTGACCAGCTCTATGACAAGTGTGTGGGGGAAACATTCTAGAACTTCTTTTCCTGCCTCCAAGAAAATTAACCCAAGCCCTCTTCATAATACTGCATGCATATTTCTTGCCTACAGCCCCATACAGCACCGAAGCATTATCGTTCGCTTGCACGTGAGTCCTCTCTACTAGTCCTCTCTATGACTTCCTTAAGAACTGAGTGTCATGATTCCTTGGTAAGAATCAAGAGAAACCCTAACCTAAATTATTCTAGGAAAAAATAAACCTGCTTAACACATAAAACCAAAAAGTCCAAAGGTAAAGTTGGACTCAGGGACCCCAAAGGTGTTATCAGGAGTCTCACCTCCGTCTTGTGGCTCTGCACTCCTCTGCGTTGGTTTCATCTGCAGGCAAGCCCTCCCCTGCCATGGCAAGATGGGAACTGGTAGATCCACATGATGGCAAGCCTGCCTTCAGCAGCTCCAGGCATCCTGCTGCCAGCCTAACACCCCTGTGAAAAGAATTTTTATTTTCAAATAGGACCAGTGGATCTCCCAGGCTAATTCTTGCTGGCCCAGCGTGGGTCCAGTTGCCAGTTCCAGGGCACTCTTTTTGCAAAACAGTTACCATGTTGTGTTGTCATTCCTGCTTTACTTGCTAGTTTCCCATTCAGAACTGTGAGTTGCATGATGGTTAAAACCAATTCCAACTTCCTAGAGCCTAGTATAAGACCTGGCACACAATAGGTGCAAAAGGCAGCCACCCCCAAGGCCCTGCCGAGGGCTGTAGGGGGTCAGTTGGCCCAAGGCTACCAGATCCTTGAATATTTCAAAGGCACCAAGTATTCTAAGTCCCCAGTTTGGGAAAGAAGGCAGGTAGGGAAGACATCTGCATGCCAAATCTGACCTGTGTGTGGGAGGAATTAATGAAACTAACATTGTCGAAGGTCTCCTCTGCATTAGGCACTGAGGAAGTCCATTTGTGCAACATTGTGTTTCCAAAGTGGTTGCAAAAACATCCCCAGCCTCACGTGTTCTTTTGTGAGGGGACTCCTCTGCCATGGCCATATCGGGGGGTAGAGTCCATTTGTCCTCCTCTGGAATCCTTAAGGATTTCAAAGATTGTGAGTGCTCATAAGAGCACTCATACCTGTTATGAGCAATAGACTATGATTGAGGTGACACTGGGTAACTTCTGAAGGTGAGCCTTGGGAGAGATACAGCTTCCATCTTTGCCTCTTGGGATACCCCTCAGTGCCATGCTATGAGGAAACACAAGCAGCCACGTGGAGAGGCAAGGAGGAGAAGCCAGGCTCCTAAGTGACAGCTCCAGCTGAGCTCCCAGCTGGCAGCCAGAGCCAACCGCCAGCCAAGTAAGTGATCCAGGACATTTGGACTTTCCATCTTTCCCAAGGCCCCCACTGGCACCATGTGATACAAACCCAGTCAATTGACAAAATCACAAAACATCATAATTATTAACTATAATAATAATTTTTAAAATATCATTTTCTTGTCAATTCTATGGAAACAGAGACTCAGAGATGGTAAGTAGCTTTCTTCAACTCACAGTTTTGAAACAGTACAGCCTCAGACTTCCAGCCAGGATGCACTTGGACACTTGTTTGCCAGCAGTAATGGTAGAACGGAGGAACAGAAAGGCAGACCTATTATTGCTTTAGCAAAATCACCAAAATGCATTTCAGAAGCAGATACTGGGTGTGTATTGAATTTTTTTGAGCTTGAACAGTAGCCTGAGCGAGAGAGACACAGTCTGCATGTGATGCAATTGGGGGAGGGGGGTCTCTGGCCAACAGGAGAGATCTGCACCTTCTAGAAAGGCAGCCGCTACCAAGGCCCTGCCGAGGGCTGCCAGGGCTGCAGACTGGCCCAAGGCTACCAGATCCTTGAATATTTCAAAAGCACCCAGTATTCTAAGTCCCTAGTTAGTTTGAATTGGGAGAAAGGGGGTTGGGGAAGACATCCGGGGTGCCAAATCTGACCCAAAGAACCTCACTTTTTCACTTTCTTTCCAGAGAACCATCCCAGTTTAGGGCTCCAACAGGGAAACATGCCCACTGTCTTTGTTCTGATAGGACAAAAGCAATTTTTGTTTCACTATAAACTCCATAAATGGTTGCAAAATGTTCCAATTTTTGTCCATAGTTAAGATAATTCACTGGGGGCTCCTGGCCCATCTTCCACCTCCCACCTCCCAACAGACTTTTGCTCCTCTTCTCTTCACTTTTGTCATCGCTGCTTCCCAGGGAAGGCCAGTTGGGAGAAAGTCTGTGTTGAGAGGCAGGCAGCTCCTCTTTCCCAGAAATGGCCAGCCAGGGGCAGATGCACCTGGTTCTAGTCCTACCTGGATCTTGGGCTGGCCCTGCCTGCCAGGCCCCTGAGACAATCTGGAGGGATGTCACATTCTCTCCCCACGAGGCACCTGATGGTGCCATCCCACGCCATGGTGAGAGAGCAGAAAACATCCCATGGAATAACTTCACTCACTGGGTCCAGGCCCCAAGGCAGAGACCTCCCTAGGGAGACAGAGCCAGGCTTACAGCAGCTACAGAGGCCTCTGGAGAGGCCTCGTTCTCGACGTCCTCACTTTACGGCATCTTCAAGCTGGCCTTTGTTTCTCTGTGATTTGCCCATTTGCACAATGGGAAAACCCTTGCCAGCTTCTGTCTGCCTCGGGCTGCAGCTGGTGTGGCTGTTGAGGATTCCACCCACGGTCTCACCTCCATTCACTCATTCAGCATTTGTTGGGACCCCCTGAATGTCATAGCAGCCCCCAACTGAGGCTCAGAGACTGTGCACAACTTGCTCAAGGTCATACGGTTACAGAACGAGCTAGACCTAGCAATTCCATTTGTCATTTATAGTTTTTATGCAGCAGGATTTTTTTTTTAAGGTAATAACGCCTATGTTCATCATGGAAAAGTCTTCCTTACCCCACTTCCCACGTGCCCAGTTCTTCTCCCCAGAGGCGGCCACTTCTACTGACCTCTTGTGTGTTATTAAAAACAATAAAACTACATGAAGTGGGATGGGACATGATTGGCCAGGCTCCAGGGCCACTTGGCTAATGATCATGGTTCCTTGGCAGGAGCCAGGCACACATGTAGGAGCACTGGTGGTGACCACATGGAACCTTCTCCAGGTGCTGCCGTGGTCTGTGCTGGACCTGGGAGTCAGGAGCCTTGCACAGTCCACTCAGCTTTGCAGGACACACACTTCTCTTTCACTAGATGAGCCAGGAGATTCCAGGCATGGGGGTCCATCTGAATTGTGTGGGTGGTTTTCAAATTTCAGATTCCTGGGCATCACATCAGGCCAATGGAATCAGAAATGTCTTGAGAGGGCCCGGGAATTTGTCACCTTAAGCCTCCCTAATATAATATCCTTTAGCACACACAAAATATCATAAAGGTTTGTGCATAAAGGAATGTATGTACTAGGAAATTTACTGCTGTCTTGTTTGACTTAGCATATGTATTAGTCTGTTTTCATGCTGCTGATAAAGACATACCTGAAAATGGGCAAATTATAAAGAAAAAGAGGTTTAATGAACTCACAGTTCCACATGGCTGGGGAAGCCTGACAATCATGGTGGAAGGTGAAAGGTACATCTTACATGGCAGCAGGAAAGAGAGAGAATGACAGGCAAGTGAAAAGGGTTTCCCCTTGTAGAACCATCAGATCTCATAAGATTTATTCACTACCATGAGAACAGTATGGGGGAAACTGTCCCCATGACTCAATTATCTCCCACCGAGTCCCTCCTACAACATGGTGGAACTATGGGAGCTACAATTCAAGATGAGATTTGGGTGGGGACACAGCCAAACCATATCAGCACAGAATTGGGAAGTCCATTCACATCCATCAATGAGGGACCAATGCCACGCAAAGGAATACTGTGCAGCATTAAAAAGAAACTAGTTGGATCTTCATGTTCTGATATATTGATATATATATCCAAGATGCACCAATAAATGAGAACAGAGAACAGAATGGCATGTGCAGTGGCTGTCCGTGCTTGCATAGAATGCATTCCCCTACACATACATGGATTGCCCTCTAGACAGTAAGAAAAAAAACAGTGGCTGCTTCTGGGGAAGACACTGAGGGACTACTTACTGAATCCTATTTGGTACAGCTGGGAAGTTCTACAGTGTGCACACAAAAGAAACCTGTTCTCGCGTTAGTGTCTAAAAAGCTCCCAAGTGAATCTGGTGTGCACCCAGGCTTGGTAACCACTAGGTAAGATGATTCGTTGCCACCCTCCCTCGCCCCAGGATCTTCAGCTTTAAAGCTCAGGTCCTGGGATTAGTGAACAAATATATGTGATAGTAGTGGGTAAACTGTAGGGGCCACCAGGGATGAGGTGCCACCAATTAGTGACTCAGTCTGGAAAGGTCACATTGATGGGAATAAGTGCTGTGGTCACTGTGTACATTTCGTAAGTCCTAGCCCCGGCCAGTGGATACCAAGCAAGGGCTGTAACTGACTCCATGGAATAGTTGACCTCTGCTTTTTCAGGAGAAGGAAGGGGGTGTATAATGGGACACACCAGCAAGCCAGAACAGAGAATACCTGAGAGACGGGTCCTGCCCAGGCCTCTTGCCCTTTTACATATGATGTCTTTAAGCTTCCAGTTAGTGACTGCTAACTCTCAGCCAGCACTGAGCCAGGCATCTTCATGGGCACTGGTCCTCTGAATCTCACACCACCATATCATCCCCATTGTACAGACAGGAAAACTGAGGCTCAGGGGTCACATCACTCACCTTTGAACCTAGGTCTTTCTGACTACATCCCGCTATATGAATGACCTGAGTGACCTCTGCAGCAGTGGGGCCTGTTGCTCTGGGGTCCTGTGTTTCCAGCACTCTTTTCCAACTTCACCTCTCTTCAAGCCCCAGGGGTCCAGCACCATGGGGTTTACTTTTCCAGGTTCTTTCTCACTCCAGCCCAGTGTGGGGGCAGAGATGTGGCAGAATAATGAAGGCACCTCATGGACCCCTGATTCAGATGGACTCAGTTTGCAACCTTGGCAAGTGCCTGATCCTCCTAGGGGCTCGGTTTTCCATGAATGCAAAGGGAATGAGAACGGTGTCTGCTGCAGGGGTCTTGTGGAGGATCTAGTGGAAGGTGAACTGCATTTGCTGGCACCAAGGGTGGCGCTGAGTAAAGGCTCATGGGTGTTTGCAGTAATTCCTGGAATTAATGTTCAGATTGTAAGTTTCCTGTAACACCAGTTAACCCTTCACTCTTTACCCTACTGGTAGAATAATGCCTGGTACATAGTGGGCACTCAGTAAATATTTTTTGCTGAATTAACAAATGAACCATTGATCTGCTGACTGGAGCTACTGCTGACATACTGGGTGACTTTGGGCTGGTCCCGACCTCTCACCGAGCTTCGGTTTCCCCCATCTCCCAATGGGTGGGACCCTTTGCCAGGCCTCAACCCACCCAGCCCAGTTCTCTTCTGCACCAGCCTGCAGGGATCCATGAGCAGCTCACAGAAAGTTGCCCTTCCGTTTCCCTGATTATTAACCTGCAAATTAGACAAATCCCTTTTTGAGTGTTCAGCGTTGCCATGGTATCAACGAAGGCTTCTGCTCCCTCTACCAGGCAGCAGAGAAGTCTCTTCCTCTTCCCTGCCCCCTCCATCCACCCCTCCAGGAGGCAGCCCATTGGCCTTAAAGGGCCAGTTCTGCAAGCCCCAGAGAAAGATACTTGCTGAAATCACAGGATGGATGTTGCCTCCTGGAAAGATATTCATTTGGTTTTACCCTTTGGGGAGGCAAAATTGTAGCTAGGAGCTGTGGAGTCAGGATTCCCCCAAGGAAGTGGAGGCTTTCTCCAATTGCAAATAATGACTAGCCCTACACCTGGCAGGCTGAACCTCATGCTACCTGTCCCATCCTCATAACAAGATGACAGGCCTGGTGGGAAATGGAGTGAGTTCCAAATGGGCCCATTGACCAGAGAAACCTGCTTCTGCAAAAAGCCAGAGCATCACAGACATTAGGCCCCTCCTGTGGGGCAACGCTGAATGTTGTTTAAAATTAAGTCATGGTTGCCCTCAGAGGCCACTGCCATGAGCTTTGGGGATGGAAATTCTTAAAGGCACTGCCATGGTAAGAGGGAAGGGCCAAAAGTTTGTGTAAGTAACAAAGTTTCTGGCAAAGGTTAGTACATAATCATTGAGTGCTGGGTATCAGCTGGGTCCTGCACCAAGCATCCACACCCCCATTACATGGATGAGGAAACTGAGGCTCAGGAGGGCCCAACACTTGGCTGTGGTGGTATGTAGTGTGTGGATGTGGACAGGTTAGAGCTGTGTTGAACAGAATCCCATTCCCTAATACAGCTCTGGGTCTGAGCTGGCCAAAAGAGACATGAGAATCCAGAGGAGGGGGAGCAGCAGCCTCCACTCTCAGGCCAGCCTCACTGGATGTGGTGGCAGCAGGGTGCAGAGACGCCAGTGGGTTCCCATAGGCCTTTGCCTCCTTCTTTTCTGTGTCAGCCCAGATGCTTGGTGGCAGAAGCTTCCTGGATTCTCTTCCCTCAACTTCCCCACGTGGCTTCCAGATCCACTGGCCGTTGTCCCCTCGGACCATCCTCTCCATAATTCAGACCTTCCTTCTCCCACACTGTGTAAGGTCAAATTCCAATAACAAGTCCCTTAATCAGCTCATTCTCGTGGCCTCTTCCCTCATTGATCCTTCACTGACACCTTGCCTAAGGCACAGCTATTAAGAGACAGAACCTACGTTTTCTTTACCACAATTTCCACTCAGTCTGTGTGACCGGTAATTCTACACTCTTTCCACGGCATTCTCTAAGAGTGGATGAACCCAGAGCTGTTGGGCAGCCAGATGCTTAGTGCTGTGGCAGCGTGCAGATGACACTGAATGAAGAGAAGCTAGCCTTGCCCTCAGGGAGCTTTTGTCTGTTTAGAGACAGAAGATGAACAGACACCACACTTGGAGAACATACATATGTCAGGGTCTCTCCTAGCAGAGACAATGCCAATTAAGACAGTTTAATTCCGGAAGCTTTTGTGTAAGGCACAATGTTCTTATTTAAATCTGTAGTTTTAAATGACATTAAGTCATGCCCCATAGGAGTGGCCTAATGTCTGCAGTGCTCTGGGGTTGCAGAGCTGAGCTATGCATGGACACCTGCAGAGTAAAGGAAGCAATTATAGACGTGTACTCCTGGGCCGGGCGCGGTGGCTCACGCCTGTAATCCCAGTACTTTGTGAGGCCGAGGCAGGTGGATCACCAGGTCAGGAGTTCAAGACCAGCCTGACCAATATGGTGAAACCCTGTCCCTATTTTAAAAAAAAAAAAAGACATGTACTCCAAAGGGGCTGACGGACATCAATTGGGTGTGCCTGGCCAGCATCCAAATCCTGTTGTTCCTGAAATTTGTTCCTGTGGGAAGCATCCCTCCTCCAGTTCACTCTACGTGGTCTGTGTGGGCCTGACTCTCTCCAGGCCACAGTGGTTCTGGAGTGAACACATGACTCAAATCAGCATTTGAGGCCCAGGGTCAGTTGAAGAACTTCTGCTGGAAAGAAGGAGGGCTTCTTTTCCCTGGGGTTGGCCACACTGGCAGGCTGTGGGCCTGCAGCTTCCAGGGACTGCCACCAGGGGAGAGACAGCCCCTGAGATAGAGAGGGAGAGAGGCAGCTCCCTGCCCTTACACCAGCACGAGGAGGGAGCTCAACCCTCTTAGGCCAGCAGGTGAGGAGCCCTCACTGTGGCTCCCCAAGCTCTCAGGGCTTTCCCCTCCACATCCTCCAGCGCAGATGTGATCGCCCAGTTCAATAACTGTCTGCCTCTTGTAGATGCTGTCCAGGGGTCTTGAGGGGCCAGGGAGACATGGAAGCAAGTGTAAGTCAACAGAGATTGGTGAGTGGTGAGCACTGAGCAGTGCTGAGGGCTCACGTCCCACCTCACGAACGGGGCAACAGAGCCCACTCTAGGCAACTGATGCCATGTGGGAAGGGATCTTCTAGCTTTTATTTTTGTCCCTTTCCTTTTTTTAAAATTTTTTATTTCCATGGGTTTTTGGGCAACAGTGGCATTTGGTGGTGGTGATTTGTGAGATTTTGGTGCACCCATCACCCAAGCAGTGTACACTGAACCCAGTTTGTAGTCTTTTAGCCCTTACCCGCTTCCCACTCTTTCCCACTGAGTCCCCAAAGTCTACTGTGTCATTATGCCTTTGCTTCCTCATAGCTTAGCTCCCACTTATAAGTGAGACCATACAATGTTTGGTTTTCCCGTCTGGAGTTACTTCACTTAGAATAACAGTCTCCAATCCCATCCAGGTTGCTGCAAATGCCATAATTTCATTTGTTTTTATGGCTGAGTAGTATTCCATCATATAAATATACCACAGTTTCTTTATCCACTCATTGATTGATGGGCAATTTGGGTTGGTTTCACATTTTTACAATTGCGAATTGTGCTGCCATATACATACGTGTGCAAGTATCTTTTTGTATAATGACGTCTTTTCCTCTGGGTAGATACCCAGTGGTGGGATTGCTGGATCAAATGTTAGTTCTACTTTTAGTTCTTTAAGGAATCTCCACACTGTTTTCCATAGTGGTTGTACTAGTTTGCATTCCCACCAGCAGTGTAGAAGTGTTCCCTTTCCTCCACATCCATGCTAACATGTATTATTTTTTTGATTATGGCCATTCCTGCAGGAGTAAAGTGGTATTGTGGTTTTGATTTGCATTTCCCTTATCATTAGTGATGTTCTACATTTGTTGGCCATTTGTGTATCTTCTATTGAGAATTGTCTATTGATGTCCTTAGCCCACTTCTTGTTGGGATTGTTTGCTTTATCCTTGCTAATTTGTTTGAGTTCATTGTAGATTCTAGACAAATCCAGCATCCCTTTATGATTAAAACTCTCACCAAAATCTGCATACAAGGGACATACTTTAATGGAATAAAAACAATCTAACCCACAGCCAAAGTAATACTGAATGGGGGAAAAGTTGAAAGCATTCCCTCTGAGAACTGGAACAACACAAGGATGTCCACCCTCATCACTTCTCTTCAACATAGTAGTGGAAGCCGTAGCCAAAGCAATCAGACAAGAGAAAGAAATAAAGGACATCCAAATTATAAAGACAAAGACAAACTGTCGCTGTTTGCTGATATGATTGTATACCTAGAAACCCTAAGGACTCCTCCAAAAAGCTCCTAGAACTGATAAAATAATTCAGCAAAGTTTTAGGACACAAATTTAATGTACACAAATCTGGTTTGAGAATAAAATCAAGAACTCAACTCCTTTTACAATAGCTGCAAAATAAAATAAAATGCTGAGAAATATACCTAACCAAGGAGGTTGGAAGACCTCTAGAAAAAAAATACTACAAAACATTTTTGAAAAAAACTCATAGATGACACAAACAAATGAAAACACATCCCATGCTCACGTATGGGTAGGATCAATATTGTGAAAATGACCATGCTGCCAAAAGCAATCTACAAATTCAATGCAATTCCCATCAAAATACCATCACCATTCTTTACAGAACTAGAAAACATTTCTAAAGTTCTTTTCTTTTCTTGAGACAGTCTTGCTCTGTTGCCCAGGATGGAGTACAGTGGCACCATCATGGCTCACTGCAGCCATGACCCACCAGCCTCAGCCTCCCGAATAGCTGAAACCACAGGCATATGCCCCCATGCTTAGCTAATTTTTGTATTTTTTGTAGACATGGGGTTTTACCATGTTTCCCAGGCCGGTGTCGAACTCCTAGGCTTAAGTGATCCGCCCACCTCAGCCTCCCAAAATGCTGGGATTATAGGTGTAAGCCACCACACCTGGCTGGAATCTTCTAGTTTTTCAAGAGAAGCCAGAAATTTAGACTTTTCTGTGATGTTCTGATTTTTAAATGTTAGAGACCAACATTGCACTTCTGTGGTGGCTGCAGAAATGCTACGGGTGCTGTACAGTGCTGTTTACCATCTATCCCACGCCTGGAAAGAGTGTCCTTCTCTGAGGCATCTTCCATAGGTGTCTCCCTGGGCCTTTCAGAGACCCAGGAAAGTGGTGGCCCCCTTGCCAGTGTCCAGGACTCCCCTGAGCCTTGATCATCCTTGGGCAGCCCAGCACATTGGCAGCACAGAGGTACTGCCTGGCTGTAGGTGGAAGGCTCTTGGTAGCAGATGTCAGCACCTCTGAAACACCATACCTTCCCTTGACCCGCTTATTTCACTGCAACTCAAACCTGCTGGAGAGAGAGGGGACTTGTAGTGAGCCCAAAGCCAGCTGGCTGTGTTCAGGGAAGGGCAGGTCACCTGTCCCAGGTGCCAATGCCATCCCTCGTGTCCCCCCTTTCTTCCCATGCCTCAGCACAGCGATGGAGACTCCCCAGGAATCTGTCTCTTCCCCCTCCACCTGCTCCAGGCCCCATCTCCACCACACCCCCAAGGGCATCAGCATCCATCCATGCACTCACAAAGACTTCTAGCAAGGTGTTATGTGCAGGGAACTCAGGAAAGGGTGGAAGCAGTGTCTGCCCTCCTATAGCTCCAAGTCTCAAGCCAAATAATCACAGACATAAGTGCTTAGGTGATAACACTGCCGAGCGTTAGAGAGGAAAAGAACCGTATGTCATGGAGAGTAAACCAGGGCAGCTGACCTAGTCCAGGGGAAGAGGGGTTGTGAGGGCAGCTGTTGGAACTGAGTCCTGGTAGGAGTTTTAGACAGGGGGCCCTGCAGTCCGATTTGCAGAACGGAAGGCCAACCTGGCTGCTCTGTGACAGCATGTTGGAGGGTGGTGGGTGTACCTGGTAGGGTGGGGGAACTGTTAGGAGGCTGACAGTTGTCTAGGGGGAGAGGGTGGGTGCTGGAAGGAGAGGGTGGGTGCTGGAAGGAGAGGGTGGCAGAGACATGGGCAGACTCAGACTGTGTCTAGGAGGAGTTGGTGACAGTCTGGATAGCAAGTGAGCAGCTGCCAGGGGGCTGCCTATGTCTATGGTTTGTGTGTGGTGGGGTGGCTGGTGGTGCCTCTGCTGAAGTGGGGGAACCTGCAGGGGAAGCAGCTATTGAGGGGGTGCTGTGAGGGCAGGGGTACACCTGAGCCAGCACAGACAGCATCCGTGTCTCCCAGACACTTTTCCATGGGCAGCATTCTCTGCCTGGAAAGCCATTCTTCTCAGCTTTCTGGCCAAGCATCTGTTCATGCACCAAGGTCTGGGTTGGTGCATGAACCCCAGCTGGGCTACTCAGCTATATTCCTGGTGGGAGCCACACTTCACTTTGCTTGCAGCCTGAACCACACCAAGCTGGAAGGAGCATTGCCACTGGGAGTGAAGGAAGTGGTGAGGCTCACAGCAGGCTCAGGGGCAGTTACCTGGCTCCTGGGAACAGGAGGGCAGGAAGTGTGTGTGAGAGAGAAAGAGTGTGTGAGTTTGAGAGTGTGTGAGTGTGAGAGTGTAAGTGATTGGGATTATTGAGTGTGAGTGTGAGGGTTTGTGAAAAGTCTGTAAGAGCATATGTAAGTGTGAGTGTGGGCATGTGTGTGTTTGCCTGAGAGATGAGGAGGCAAGGGCAGGGAGGTTTGGGGATGGAAGGCTGGCCTTACTGTGCCCACCCCCTCCTGGGAAGGCAGTGTGTGCTGTGGTGGTCAGGGCCCTGAGCTCTGAGACAGGGCCGCCTGTCTTTGAGTCTGAGTCCTTTCACATAACCAGTTCTGTGACCTCAGGCAAGCAATATTACCTTTTTGAGCCTAAGGTACTCATGAATAATGGGGTTATAACAGCATTGGTCCCATTGGGCTAATGTGAGGAGTGAGTAAGATGATGATTATAAAATACTTAGCCAGGACCTGGCATAGGCATGCACTCAAATGTAATGAACACGTTTGACTCCAGCCTCCCTGTGCCCCAGAGATGCTATCTTGACCACCACACCTGGTCTTGTCTCCTGGTTAGTCCTGTGCACAGAACCATGTGGTCATGCACTCCCTGGTAGCACTCAGCAAGGTGACCACCTTACATTTATTTGTGTGTTTGCCTAGTGTCTATGTTTAGTGTTGCTGTAACAAAATATCTGAGGCTGGATAATTTATAAAGAAAAGAAGTTTACTTGGCACATGATTCTGGTGGCTGGAGAGTCCAAGAGCATGGCACTGCTATATACTCCGCTTCTAGTGAGGGCCTCACGCTGGGTCACAAGGTGGTGGAGAAGCACAAATGTAAGAAGTCATGTGCAAAAAGACATGCATGGTGGTCTCGGCTTACTTTAAAAAAAGCAATGCTCTTTTAGTCTTGGTGCAGTGGCTCATGCTTGTAATCCCAGCACTTTGGGAGGCTGAGGCAGGTGAATCATTTGAGATCGGGAGTTCAAGACCAGGCTGACCAACATGGAGAAACCCCATCTCTACTAAAAATACAAAATTAGCCAGGTTTGGTGGTGCATGCCTGTAATCCCAGCTACTTGGGAGGCTGAGGCAGGAGAATCACTTGAACCCGGGAGATGATTGTTGCGGTGAGCTGAGATTGCACCATTGTACTCCAACCTGGATAAAAAGAGTGAACATCCATCTCAAAAAAAAAAACAACAAAAAACCCTCTTTTTTGGGAACCAATTCATTCCCACAAGAGTCAGAATTCCCTCCTGAGAGATGGCATTAATCTACTCATGATGGTGGTGTCCCATGACCCAAATACCTCCCAGTAGGGTGCCTCTCCCAACACTGCCATATTGGGGATCAGATTTCAACATGAGTTTCAGAGGGGATACACTCAAACCATAGCATGTGGTTAAAGTCATCTTCCCCTGAGCTCCAAAAGGGCTGAGCCAAGGTCTTGCTTTGCTGACCATTGTTTCCTGGCCCCTGGCCTAAGCTGGCACATAGTGGGCGTACAACAAGCATTTCCCAAATTGAATCAACCAATTTAGGTAGAATAGTAGTTTCTTCCTTCTCTTCTTCCCTCCCTCTTTCATCTTTCTCTGACCCCACCCCCAGCCCCACTCTCAGGGCTGATCCTCATGCTGGGCCTATGCTGGGCTCACTGCCTTCTCTTGGTGCAAAGAAGGTGGAAGCCAGAACCTACCAGAGAAGTGAAATGGCTAAGACAGGTCTGAGGTCCCCCTGAGACTGTGTGCTATGGTTAATGTCTGCCAAATCACTGGTGCTTCTTTATTTAACTGATGGCTGCTGTCACTTTTCACACCTCTGAGCACACTTGAGAAACTACCCTTTTCTTTCTTTTTTGTAATCCCAAAGCACATTATTATTTTCATTACTTTTAAGATCTCATTCTTTGTTTTAAGCATTCTAAATGAACCTACCAGTTTATATTCCACTATAATGGCAGAATTTTCTAATTTGTTCATCGTTGTTGAACTTTTGCCTGCTAGGAGATTTCATCAGAAGGTAGCAGTTTGCCTGGAGAATCTTTGAAATTGTCAAAGAATTTGTTCCTCCTCATGAGTCCTGCCAAATAAAACAAATGCAGGAAAACCTGGCTGCCTCTTAGAGAGCCCTAAACATCCCACTGCTATCTGAAAGATTGATATTCATCCTCTGAAATCAAGTCGTTTCTTTCCCATTATCTTCAGGGGCTTCAGCTAAGGATGTGAATATGGAAAACAAGGAGAGGTAAGCGGTTTGATTTTCCCCCCCTTTTCTCTTCAGGAAATTGCTTTCTTATGCAAGAGAAATGCAAGTTCACCCACAGAGGATCAGTCATATGATAAGAACTCTGTTTGCAAGAGAGGGAAGCTCATTTCCCTGTTGAGAAGCTGCATTTGTTTGAAGGAGACAAGGAGAGAGAAAGCATTTTCGCTGGGACACAGGGAAGGGATTAAGGCATCATGACAAGCACATTGCTTAGAAATGAGCCCAATTAAAAAAACATGAACCCATCTGACCCTCGTGTGAAAACCCAGGGCTGTCACCGTCCACTCCTTGATTTGCTAGACCAGCACAATTATTCTGGAGATCATTAAGATTCTGGGGGAATGAGTTTTCTGGTTTTGCTTGTGATTTCCATTTTCTCATTACTGACAGAAGCTGCATGTATGGATCTTTCTCTTTAAACGGGAGCTTCTCGGGCTGGTTTTATTTTGAATCAGCCTCCCCAAAAGGCATAATGTCAAAAGCTTAAATGGGCTCATCAGGGCTGATTCTGTGAGAATTCCAACCCTTCCCCCAACTTTTTAAAAATTTGCTTTTTTTTTCCTGGCCTATAGAGATGGGAGTCACGACTGTGAGCAGGCAATTAGATTTTAAAGCAGGAGAGCACCGTTGCACTTGCCAGGAACTGCTGAAGCAAGCAGGAGAGCCCGTGGGCTTTGAATCTTGGCACGGAGGCAGACGCTCCCAGCCCAGCTCTCCTAGGATGGGCTAGAGGAGCGTGTTTGTCTTTGTTCTGAAAAGGGAAATTTAATTTCATCCCCCGAGCACTATCTGCATGGTAATTCCATAGCTAGGCGATACTGGCTTTCAAAAGGCTGGGCCACTGCCTGGTTTGGGAAATGTCAAGAGTTGGCATGGTCTAGCAGAGGGTCAGCTTCCGGTAGCAGGCCGGTCCCCGGGTTTCATGCTCAGCCTTCATCTGTGGCCCCGTTCCCAGGAAGGCTGCTATCTCTCTAAAGACCAAAGGACCTTGTGTCCCCAAGCCAGCCTTCTCACATGCTGCCGGCTGAGTCACGAGGTTGGGAGCTGACATCAGATTTCCAAAGCCACTGAAAAAGGAATGTCAACACTTGTTCAAGAAGTTGGCTGGTGCTATGCCTAGAACTCTGGACTGGAAGCCGCCTGGAGATGAATCTGGACTTGGAAGATCATATCTATGGGACCCCAGACATGGAGTTTATCTTCTTATAGCTGCAGGTGGTAGGGGAAGTACATGATGAAATGAACAGAAAGAAACTGGGTAGTGATAAGGGATGTGATGAAAATGAGACTGAGTGACGTGAGAGGAGAAGACTAGAGGGCTTCTCGGAAGAGGTGAGACCTGATGAGAAGGAGCCAGCCATGCAGATGCAGAGATCTGCGGGAAGAGTATCCTAGGCAGAGGGAATAGCAATTGCAACCCCATTGAGCAGAAAGTGAGCTTGGCATGTCTTTGGAACAGTGAGGAAGACACTGTGGTTCGAGCCTGACAAGTGAGGGGGGAGAAGATGCTGTGAGATGAAGTCAGAGTGATAGGCACTATCGTAGGAAGGAGTTTGGCTGAGATGCTAAATATTTTGCAGAATTTTTGGAGTCAGGGGGAGAGACAGCTGACCTGATTTGTATTTTAAGAGGATCACTCTGCTTTCTGCATGGAGAATCCATTTAAGGGCGCACAAGACAGGAAGCAGGGTTGATCAGCACAGAGCTACCGCAGCAAATGGGGGAAATGAAGCCATTTTATCTTCTAATGACAAGGCAACTTGTCACAAAAGGCACAGGACATCCTTCTCCAAGACAACGTTTCTTGGGTTTTGCTTATTCTGAGCATGGTGGAGGCTACCGCGGTTTACTTGAAGGTATGGTTTACTAACCAGGCCACAGAAACTTGCCTGTGTCCAAGAGTCTGATTTCATGAGCATTCGCAGCCCTGGGATAACAAACCAGTGAGAATGGCCTTGAGCACAGCATCTAATCAGAGCAGGCCCCCAGTGGAGGACCAAAAAGGCTGTGGGGGCACATGTGACAGTTTGAGGTGAACAACTGTACAGCAAGGCAAAGTAATACAATCCATGTCTGATTTTCAAGATGCATTCCAGACCAAAGGTCAGATGCCTCACTGTCTATAGAAATCAACATACATCTAATATGTTACATATTGATGTCCTATGTATTTCATAGCATTCCAAAGTGATCAGCAGTTACATGGTATAAAAGGGAGACAAATTGTGTCCATTTTATTGTACATGGTGTTGTATATTATACACTCTTCTTAAATTCTTTCTAATTTCCAATATTTCACAAGCTGAAAAAATTAAAATATCACCAAGGTTAAATGTGAGAAGAGGCAAAAAAAAAAATGCAGAAAAATTTATTTGAGAAGATTTGGCAGTTGTTCTTCCAGTTGTTATGGTGGCAGGGGCAGGGGGCTGGAGGAAAAGTCTAAAGAAGAATAGCAGAGCTGGGCGCAGTGGCTCACGTCTGTAATCCTAGCACTTTGGGAGGTCAAGGTGGGTGGATCAGCTGAGGTCAGGAGTTCGAGACCAGCCTGACCAACATGGAGAAACCCCGTTTCTACTAAAAATACAAAATTAGCCGGGTGTGGTGGCAGGAGCCTGTAATCTCAGCTACTCGGGAGGCTGAGGCAGGAGAATTGCTTGAACTCAGGAGGCGGAGGTTGCGGTGAGCCGAGATCACGCCATTGCACTCCATCCTGGGCAACAAGAGCAAGACTCCGTCTCAAATAATAATAATAATAATAATAATAATAATAAAAGAATAGAAGAGGGTTGAGTGAGGAGCAGGAGAGTTTGCAGAAAAGCCTAGACAAGAATGAAGACGAAGCGACCTCGAGGGGCTTGGGGAGGGGCTGCTTGAAGATGTCGATGTGGGAGACATTTCCTGCTGGTGAGAACCAGCAGAGGTTCGAGGCCCTCCCTGTGCCCAGTGCCAACCCTCCACATTGGAAAAACAATAGAAGGAATGGAAGGAAAAAGGAGCCGCAGACCTGGGGAGACCGATGTAACAGGCCCGGTTCATCTTGGGCCATGTGATGTGGAGGTTCCTGTTTCAGGTGCTGACTTCCTAATGAGGCCCTGCATGGAAAGGCCATCCTGCGGTGCTATCTATCACACAGCGATAAACAAGGCAGCGACTGTTTCCTGTCCTTTGCTGCTACAGAATCCAGTCTCATCCGTCCTCCTAGGTGACAACCCATGGTCAACATCCCGCTTTTCCCATTCATGGCTGGAGGATAATGATGCCGGTTTTCACTGTGCTTTCAGACCTTGGGACACGGGGATAGGCTTTCTTTCCTGCCAGAGATAGGGAAAGCCTGGATGGGAGGGCTTTCCAACAAATGCTTCACCTTCCTCCAGTTGAATAGGAGTGGGGAGAGCTGAGAGAATTGCAAAGAGGCAGCCATGAAGCTCCTGAAAGGAGGCCAAGAGGCTCATTCAATCAGAGAGTGACATTTGCCCATTGACCTCTTATTGGAGTTGCTAAGTCACTGGGGCCTTTGTGCTGTAGAATTGGAGAGGAAGAGTTCACCCAGCCCGGCCAATCCTGCGCCGGCTCTCTGCCCAGGAGCTGGCTATTAGCATTTACCTGACATCTGACTGATATCTTCATTTCACTTTGGTAAACAGGCCACCTCAGGGCCAAGGTGACAGTGACCTCTGGCACCACACCGCACAGGATTCTCCCCTGGGGACCCTGGCGAAGCACTTTTGCATCGGCAAGAGCTCCCTCTTCCCCCTCCCCACCCTCTGATTAGTGCTGTCAATAAATAAATAACCATCCAACAGAGTAGGCAGTGGGCGGGCAAGCTGGTCAGAGAAAGAGAAGTGGGGGAAGGGCATGAGGGAGAGTTGGGAGAGGCAGAGGGGGAGTCAGACTTAGAAGCTTGCTTCTGCTCTTCTGCCACTAAGAACAATGCAGCTGCCCAGGAAACACACCCGAGCTATGAATAGGCTTGAGCACGCAGGGCTAAGCTGCCACATTTCTGCCGTTTAGAAAGGATCTCTAGTGTGAAGTTGCTTGGAGGCTCCGATTTTGCAAACACAATTAAATATAGATTTCTTTGGGGTGATGGTTGGGAAGGGTGTGGGTGGAATGTATGTCTGTGCTGCAATGCAATTTAATCCTGAATGTTTCAGCTAACCTATTCACGTATTCCACAGGCATTTCTGAGCACCTACTGTGTGCCAAGTGTGAGGCACATCCAGCTGAAGCACGCTTTGCTTCCCCAAATTCCCATGGTCCAATGGAGTTGCAAGGGCTACTACCTACAGGGGCCAGGCAGGCATCATGAATGAATGAATTAGGCAGGGCATGGGACATTAGAGAGTGGTGGGGACTGTGAGAACAGAGAGCATATGTCCTCTATACAGGGATTAGGGAGCTACTCAGTCTCAGCTGACTGTCCACTATTGTTGTGTCTTACGATTTTTAAGGGGAAGCCATATGTTTGGAATTGCATGTGGTGTGTGTGTGTGTGTGTGTGTGTGTGTGTGTGTGTGTGGCTTTTTTTCAAATTTTTTTTCTTTAAACACTGTGTGGGCCAAACAAACCGTGTCTATAGGCCTATTGAGACCAGGAAGGATCTTATAATAACATGTGATAAGAGTGATATAGAAGGCATCCCAGGGGCTAATGGAAGCCTTAAGGGGGACATTTAACCCAGCCCGGGGTGGAGTTGGGAGTATCTTCCTAGTGCAGGTGAACTGAATCTTGGATAATGTTAGCCTAAATCATGGCCTGGTAAATCTTGAATGATGGTGTAAATGACTGGGGGAGTCATTCCAGGCAGAGTAGTAATTTAACTGGGCACTTTGCACATGCCTGCCCAGCTAAAGACTACATCTCCCAGCCACCCTGGAAATCAAGAGAGGCCACCTGACTCATGGTATCTGTCTCAGTCCTTAAAGGGAAGGAGGGATCCATTTCTCTGTGCTCCACCCCTTCCTTCTGGTTAGCCGGCATGGGTGTTGCCAGCTTACATTGTGGAGCTGGCAACTCTACTTCTTTGGCTTCATTTTCCGTAAAAATAGGACGTTATCTACTCTGGGAGATTTTGAGGGTTAAAGGCTTGATATTTATAAAGTATTGAGAATGGTGCCTGGCACATAGATGGGCTGCCAAGGCATCATCTCATCAGTATTTTTCTGCTGATGATACTCTTCTGCAGCACTCTGGGGAGGGCAGAGCAACAACACAGCAGGAGCCTGGGTCCCAGTCCCAGACCTGCACCTGCACTAATGTTATATTTGAGGCGAGATTAAGGGACCAACACCAAGACAAAAGTATGCCAAATAGCAGGGTTTATTAAGCCGGCGACCACGGAGGACTCACATCTCTCCAACCCGTGGCTCCGAATGGAGGGTGTTAAGACCTTTTATACCCGTAAAAATCACTTTGGGAGTCAGGGTGAGAGGCGGGGGTGGGGTGAGGGGCTTCAGACATTCCGAGGGCTAGTGGATTCTGTAAATCACCTTCAGGGCGGAAATGAGGGTGAGGGGCGGGGGTGAGGGTGAGGGGTTTCGGACATTCCGAGGGCCAGGGAACTTTTTGACATTCTGATTGTTACTTAAGTGGTTCAAGAAAGTCAAGATTAGTATTTGTTTACACATTGTCTGGGTAGGGTGGCAATTATAGTCCTTAATTACTTATTCATATTTGGGCTACAGAGAGCAGTTTCAACAGAAAGCCGAGGTATGTTTGAGGTATGCAGGTTTATGGGGCTTTTTACCATGTCATATTAATATGCGAGAAGGCAACTGCACTATCACCTAAGGCCCAGTGTTTTGAATCTCTGATGCAGCAGCCAGGCTTACAATGAATAACTCAGAGGTCGAGTGAAATTCTTCCTGGCCCATGAGAACCAGAGGAAATGGACTCAAATTGCCCCAAACTGCATGGCCTGTGAGGTTCAGAGTAGCACTTATTCCCAGGCACATGTGGCTCCAAGAGCCTCTGCCTCAAGAGCTCAGCTTCTCCTGTGCCAACCTGGCCATGACATATAAATGTTCTCAAGTGACCTAGCCCCTTCTCTAGTTTCCATTTGTCAGCAATGACAGCCATTGCCCATGTGAAGAATTGGTGGTCTGAACTGACTTCGCTGAAAGAGGTTTACTGAGTGAGTGCCTGAATGGAGCAGAGTGTGACCATCACAGACATGACCCCCTGTGGGGGTGTCTCCCATGGCTATGTCTCCTTCCCCCTCTGCCCCAGGACCCTATTGTTTCCAGCTGTGGCTGTGCAGAGGCCACATCTCCCACAGGCTGCTCCTACCCAGGACTGACTGGCAGGAATTTAAGAAGGTCTGTCACTGGCAGACACGGAGCACCTCTATTACTAGACCTTGGCTCAAGGAAGGTGCTGCGAAACCTATCAAGTTAGCATAACTGCTTAGAATGCTTCTGCCCCATCTTCCTTCCCTCTCTCCTTCACTCAGGGTCTTGCACCACATGGCCTGACTGCCCTCTCTACCCTCCCTCTCACCCATTTTCTCTCACAGGCATTTGCCTTAATAAAACTCCTTTGCATTACCTCCCATCTCGGCATCTGTTTCTCCTGTAATAACAGACTGCCAAAGTTTCTTGGAAGAAGAAAGAGATACAATTAGTTCTTTCACACTTAGGGGATTTAATCTACCCCAGGACTATTTGCATATCTAAAGGGAACAATACCTCACTAAGAGTGGTATTTCAGGCACCAGGAATACATGTGGGTCTTGGTGGAACCCCCCCAGCCGCCCTCAGATACAAGGGTCTGCTCTGTGTTACACAACTGGGAGAGTGAGGGTGCAATGCCTCAGAGTTGGGAAAGGCCTGGAACTTTGACTAGGCCTGTTTCAGTCTCTAGGAAGAAATGGGAGGCATCTCATGTACCAGTTGGAATGCTTTGGGTAGCAGGTAAGAGAAACCCCAATGCAAAATGGATTAAACAAGAAGAAAGATCTGTGACCCAAGGCAGGCTGTCTCCTGGTTAACTTCATGGTTTCCACATTTCCAAGCATCCAGGTTTCTTCTACTATCCTTCCTTTCTGGGGTCCTGGGCCTGTCAGTGCTGCCTCAAGTTGTTCTCCTCATGGTGCCAACATGGTTGCCATAGCCCAGTCATCACACTCAAATGCAACAATGTCCAGAGGCAAAAAGAGACTGGATTTTTCTTTTTGCTTCTTATTTTAAGAGAGAGCAGTTTTCCCCAGAGTCCCGTAGCAGGACTGTGGTCAGAGTCAGGTCACATGCAGTTTTGTATTCATCATTGTGAGGGGGAATGAGACTGCATGTTTGGCTTGGACAACTGGGGTTTACTCTTGAGTTAGTTAGTTACCTTGCCTGAGGGGTGGAGATCAGAATATGACCGGGTTTCTGTTAGCAGAGATAAAAGTGGAGGAAGGCAATAGTGTCTTCTGCAGCCTGCAAGGGTTGGAAAACGTGTTGATCCGCCTTCACTTTTCACCATTCAAGCTGCTCACTCTCTATTTTTGCTGAACTGTCTTTTACTTCCCTTGATCTCAAAACACAGGAATTTCTTCTTGGTCTCTTAACTACAATTGGTTCTATTTAGCATCTTGCTGGCAGCCAGAATTGGTCTGATTCCTGTAGCTCATTTTACTTGTAACTTAACTTTTGGCTGCAAGTGATTAAAATTTTTAGAAGTGTTCAGAAGTAATGAAAGCTCATTTAGAAATAATAACCTTCTATGTGATTTTATATTGAAAACGACCTCTAAGTTCCCTTTCAGCTTAATGTTGGAGCATAGCAACAAAAGCCAGGTCAGCTTTGGGTGACCTGGGCCTTGGCTCTGGCATGCTGTGCAATTTGGGACAAATGAGTACTCCTCTCTGGGCCTCAGACTCTCAATCCAAACACTGATTGGGGTGGGCTAGATTTGGGATGACAAATCACTTCATTTGAGCAGCTAAGGCTGCCTGAGGCATTATGCTAAAGAGGACTCAGAAGTTCAATGGTGGGAAGTGCTGTAATCCTTTAGTGATGTCTGCCAAAGGTGTGAGATGGGAGAGAGGTAGCCCAATTTTTGTTGACTCTGAACTAGATAAGCTCAAATAACCCTCTAGCTCTACTACCCTTTGGTTTGAATTTCTTTCTTCCTCATAATTTATACTGAGATTTTCAAGAGCCAATCTAGTATGATTAGGAAATTGGCCTCTGATGGACCTGGCAGGTGTGTGACCTTGGGCTTTCAGTTTCAAACACAGCATCGTTTTGCCACTAGAATTCCTCCATGCGTATAGAATCAGAAATAAAATCTTGGTCTGTATCCTCTTTACAAATGAACATGTCCTGCTTTATAGATAGGTGCAGATGTTGACAGAGATACAAATATATAGATGAATATATGTGTATAAATACATGCACATGTAACACATATGTATACATACATACATATACTCATATGTCTATAATGCAAGCGTTATACTTACTAATTCATCGACTTAGTCATTCAGTATACATATGTTGCAATCCTACTATGTGCCAGGCACTGTTTGGGTGCTGAGATGCAGCGGAGCTTTTATTCTCAGGGGAGTTTTGATTCTGGATGCAGAGAGAGAGACAATAAACAAATGAGTGCATATCATCATGTCAGTGTTGCGGAGCAAAATAAAACAGGATTGGGGTGCAGGGTGATCGGGAAAGGAAAGTCTTACTTAGGATGAACACAGATGCCTTCTTAGGTAACAACAAGTAAAAACCTGAAGGTGGTGAGGGAGCGAGCTCAGAAAAAAACAGAGAAAAGAACATTCCAGGCGGAGGGAACAGCAATTACAAATGCTGTAATGCAGGAATGAGCTTAGCAGCTTCAGAAAATAGCAATGAGACCTGTGTGTGTGTGTGTGTGTGTGTCTGTGTGTGTGTGTGTGTGTGTGTGTGTCTGTGTCTGTGTGTGTTCAGAGGAGCACGTTGCCAGAGGAAAGAGTCCTGGGAAGGGCGGGTTAGGTCAGAGCAGCCATGTGTTAGTGAGTGCAGACTGCCATAACGGACTACTGCAGACTGCATGGCTTAGACAACAGGTATTTGTTTTCTCACCATTCTGGAGACTTGAAATCCAAGGTCAAGGTGCTGGCGGGATTGGTTTCTGGTGAGGTCTCTCTCCTTGGCTTGCAGACAGCCACCTTCTATATGTGTTCTCACATGGCCTTTCCTCTGTATAAGCAAGAAGAGAGTGCTTTGCTTTGCTTTGCTGTTTCTTCTTGTTCTTTTTATTTTAATTTGTAATTTTGATTTTTTTTTTTTTTGTAAAAGACCAGGTCTTGCTATATTGTCCAGGCTGGTCTTGAACTCCTGGCCTCAAGTGATCCTCCTGGCTTGGCCTCCCAATGTGCTGGAATTACAGGTGTGAGTCACCATGTCCAGCTTCCCCTTCTTATAAGAACACCAATCCCATCACATTAGGGACCCACCTCATGACCTCACTTAAGCTTAATTATCTTCTTAAAGGCCCAGTGTCCAAATACAGTCATCTTGGGAGTAAGGCCTCAACATATGACTTTGGAGGGACACAATTCAATTCGTAACACCAGGTCATGAAGTGCTCTGCAGGCAGGGGAGATGAGGATGGTGCCATTAGTGGGACAGAGGCTACGAGAGGGTTCTGAGCAGGTGAGGGACTTGGGTTTTAAAGGATCCTTCTGTCTGCTGTGTGGATGGAGTGTCTGAGAGGGGGAGAGGCACAGCCAGGAGGGGGAGGGGCATTCATAGGAGCTGAGTGAAGAGGCTGATGTCATGAGAAGGACAACAGGTGATGGTGACTCTGGTAGTCGTGGGGGGTGGTGAGAAGTGGTCAGATTCTGGGTAGACTTTGACAGTATTTGATAGATGCTGACAGGGTTTGGCATGAATTTTATCTCAGTAAGAGGAAAGAGGACTCAGAGGACCCCTAGATGTTTGGCCTGGAGCAGCTGGTGTAAGGTAGCAACTGTACACTAGGAAGGGAAGAACTGGGCAGGGGTAGGAGCAGTGCACAGAAATCAGGGTCCAGCTTGGGGCAGGTTGAGATGTCCTTCAATAGCTATGGGGGTGCCTGGAGTGGGAGACACAGATTAAGTTGTATCTACTGATATGTATTTCAGGACTGCCGTGCCTCAGAGCCAATGCTCTGCATTTTATACGTGGGATCTCCTTTAATTTTCATGACAACATCTTGAACAGCTGATGCTATTTTTTACTGAATCTAAAACTTTGTTGATTGTGTGACACGCTCTGGTTCCAGATTTGCTAAAATGTGAAAAAATTATGTATCTTGGAATTGATGAAAGATGGTAATATTATTTCCTTTTTTCAGGTAAAGAAACTGAGACTTCAGTAGCTTGCCAGTATCTCAAGGCTAGTAATGGCCAGAGTTAGGAGTCCTGCTCTTGATTCTTCCTGGTTGCTACTCACAATACACGTAAAACGCTTCGCAGCATGACTGGCACATAGGCTCATTGTGGTCCTGATGATTAGCTGCTTAATGCCCTGCACAGTGTACGATATGACATGCATTCTACAATAAACTGTGCACACAGGTCAGAAGACAGTTTGCAGGCCTCGTACAAAGTCAGGAGCATATCAATGTCTTGGAGCTAAAAATATACAAATTTAGGTACGCTATTGTGTAACTGCCCTGCACACTCAAATTTGCACATATTAAAGTGAGTAAAAGCATATTCCTAAGAATAAACAATCTAAATCCTGCACCAATTCAGTCTTTCTTGCTTTGGGGTACCAGGAGAGATCAATTTTTCTCAGTATGTATCACGCAAGCTCTCTTGTTTTCCAAGGAAAAGTGTTCCTCGGAAATACTCAAGTCAAAGGGCAGCTGCTTGTGGGGCATGTGACTTTGGGGGTTTTTCACACGTCAGCAACTGCAGCTTTGGAACTGGGTGAAGGGTATTTCTACCCCCTAAAAGTGAAGGCTAAATGAAGGCTCCCAGATGAGAACTGTCAAGATGAGAGGAATATAAGCCGTATGCTTGGGTCTTAGATATTCCCGATTTCCTCTCAGAAGCTGAAAGTTGCTCTGAACACGGTCTAAGCACAGTAAGTCTGGAATACTTAGAAATACTACTTGTTTTGTGACATGTGGAAGTCTTCGTCATGGATTATTTATTTTGTCAACAGGGGGTGTCTTTGAATCTTGGTAGTCAAAGGCCAGCAGAATTAGGTAGGTCTTACAAGGACTCAAAAATTCAAACTTGTCAACTCAGCAACAAAAACTCTCAAACAACCCAATTACAAACGGGCAAAGGCCTTGAATCGACAATTCTCCAGAAAAGATATACAAATACCAATAAGCACAGGAAAAGATGCTCAGCATCATTAATCACTAGAGAAATGCAAATCAAAACTCCATCCATTAGGATGGCCACTATTTAAAGAAAAAAAACAACAACATTAAAAAGGATGTGGAAAGATTGAAACCCATGTGCACTATTGGTGGGAATGTAAAATGGTGCAGCCACTGTGGAAAACAGTCTTTCCATTCCTCAACAGTCTAAGCACTTCTGATTTATGAACAGAAGAATTGAAAGCAGGGTCTCGAAGAAATAATTTGTATACACCTATGATCATAGTAGCATTGTTCCCAATAACCAAAACGTAGAAACAACCCAAGTATCCATAGACAGATGAATGGATAAGCGAAATGGGATCTATCCATACAAGGGAATTTTCTTTAGCCTTTGAAAGGAAGGAAATTCTGATCATCCATATTCAGATCCATGTTCATCCAACACGGATGGACCTTGAGGACGTTAAGTGAAATCATCCAGACACAAAAGGACTGTATGATTCCACTTAAATGAGGTTTCTAGAGCAGTCAAATTCAAGGAGACAGAAAACAGAATGGTGGTTGCGAGGGTGGAGAGCAAGGGGAGTTATTGTTTAAAGGGTAGAATTTCAGTTTTGCAAGATGAGAAACTGCTGGAGATGAAAATGGGGATGGTTACACAACAATGTCTTTAATGCCACTGAACTGTATTTTTAAAAATGGTTAAGATGGTTTATTTTAAATTATATGTATTTTATCACACACAACAAATGTGGACTTGTCTCTTTAGAATATATATGCTCCCTGTTCCTGCATCACTGCCTGTATACAGTAGATGCTCAATAAATGAATGAAAAAGAGTCATCACTGATGGAACCAGCTGTCCCTCCTCCCTGATGCAGGTTCAATCTAGACTAAGAACTCAGCCTCCTCGTTGCTACTCCCCAAAAAAAATTAAAATAAAGCATTCCTGTAGATGCTTAGATTTTTTAGATCTCTTTGATCACAGGGTGGGGTCTGATCCTGTAGTTCACAGCAAAATCTTAAAGAATCTCATGCAACCACCAAGAAGTGTTCTTCTCTCTGCCCTTCTTCCCTTCTGTCATGCAAAGAGATACTGCTCCCTACAAGGTACTGATATTGATTTGATATTGTACTGATAATAATCATTAAATTATTGGGGCTTCTCCAAAACTGGGCAACAGGGCTGACCTTGCCAGAAGGCATTGCAGGGGCCACATTTGTTATCAACATATGACACTGGGGGCTCCCCCGTACCCCTGAGTTGAACAACTCCAGGGGGCAGTGTATTCTGAAGTTGTGTAGTAGCAGCCCTGGCCATCCGTACCCCTACCCACTTGCTCCCCAAATATTTGTTCTAACTTTTAAAGTGCATTCCCTGAAAGAAATTTTGGTGGATTAAATCATTTTGTTCCAGCCACAGACATGAGCCTTTCTTCTTTGTCATGGATTTTATACTGAATGTCATCTGCTATATTTCTAGCAAGGAGTGAATAGCTAATAGTTAGATACTCGCTAAGTAGATGAACTGTGAAAAGCACTTTGTGAGAGAGTCACTTTAAATTCTCACAAAGGGCTAGATTACACCATGGATTTGGCACCATTAGTCAGAGAGCACCCTGTTTCCAGGTGACTGGGCCTGACAAGCCGGGACACAGCTTCTCTTAACTTTAACCAGGGTGGATTCAGTAATGCCAACATTTTCCAACTTTTGGAAAAATAAACCAAAAGTTGCAGTATTATTCTTGCTCAATTAAACTTCAAGATGACAGCAGATGCTAGAGCCAGGCAGGATTCAGGCTGCCTGCCACAGGGACATACCATGTCTCAACCTGACTCAAACTTGAGGACACTGGACATTCCCCCCATCCTCTTTTCGACAGGGCTTTTATTTAATCACTGTACACTTTTTTTGTTTTTGAGACAGAGTCTCACTCTGTCACCCAAGCTGGAGTGCAGTGGCACAACCTCTGCTCACTGCAAACTCTCCCTCTCAAGTTCAAGCGATTCTCCTTCCTCAGCCTCCGGAGTTGCTGGTAATACAGGCATGCACCACCATGCCTAACTAATTTTTGTATTTTTAGTAGAGATGGGGTTTTGCCATGTTGGCCAGGCTGGTCTCAAACTCCTGACTTCAGGCGATCCACCACCTTGGCCTCCCAGACTGCTAGGATTACAGGCATGAGCCACTGCCCCTGGCTAGGCTTTTATTTAAAACCACAATATATTGATGGTTTTCAAAGTGCATGTGTCCCCTGCTCTTCTAATGGGGACAGTTTGGGAATTGGACATAGTGTTTGAAGTGACATCACAAGGGATTCTGGAGAGGCCCCATCCCACTCCCATCCAGGGTCCCTTTACTGCTTAGGCAATTATAGAAATACTCAGTGCTCCAGTCATTTGAAACTGTCTTTGAAGTCTCAGTAAATTCAGAAAAGTCTTGATGGGGGAAGAGGGGCAGCTGCTCTACTTAGGTTGGCAGAAGATTTAATGTGGACCAAATGTTCTGTTATTAAAAGTTTGAAACCCACTATAATACACTACACAAATGTTATGAGGTTCTACATAATATGTCCATGTTCTATATTGTATACAGCATTGTAAATGTAAACTGTACATCAGGAACTCCCCATCCTCCCCTTTGAGCTTTTCTGAATAGTTTGCTCACAGAATGTGGAATTTACTGATGGTCTCATGAGGAAGCAAGAAGAGAAGCCATTAGCCATGCCGCTTCTTCTAATTTCTCCTTCTCACTGAGCGGCCCTGGGCATCGCAGCACGCAACCTTGGTATCTCCTCTCTCCTTCTCTCTGTAGAACAATTACACTCTGCCCCAGATTGGGACAGTCCCAGCCTCCTTGTTGCTCAGTTCTGTGCTTAACAAAGCACCATCTTCTCAAAAGGACGTCCAAATCTCCGCTCTCTGGGAGGCCTCCTCCACCCCAGTCAAGTGGCTCCTGAGGGGGATTCCTTCAAACACAGTTTTCTAAAGACAGGTCTTGGCAATGCAATCCCCACCATCATTAGGAACGAATGTTTCCAGATGTTATGGGCTGAATTGTATCTCCCCCAAATTGAGCCCAGGAGTTCAAGACCAGCCTGGGCAACATAGGAGACCTTATCTCTACAAAAAAATTTTAAAAATTAGCCAAGTGTGGTGGCAGGCACCTGTAGTCCCAGCTGCTTCAAAAGCTGAGGTGGGAGGATCACTTGAGCCTGGGAGGTGGAGGCTGCAGTGAGTCGTGATTAGTCACTGCACTCCAGCCTGGATGACAGTGAGACCTTCTCTCAAAAAAAAAAAAATCAATTATATTTGACATATGAGATTAGGGCTCACCCATATGACCCCATATGCCAAAAAAATAGAATCTATTTTTTTTCTTTTTTCAGCTTCTAGAGACTGCCTACATTCCTTGGCTTGTGGCTTCTTCCATGTTCAAGCCCCAACCCCTCGTGTCTCAGAACGGGACTGTATTTGGAGACAGGGCCTTTATCGAAGTGATTAAGGTAAAATGGGGTCATATGCGTGAGCCTTTGGATCTTCCCACTTCAGCCTTTGGAGTAGCTGAGATTACAGGTGGGTGCCACCACACTCAGCTAATTTTTAAATTTTTTATAGAGATGAGGTCCCCTATGTTGCCCAGGCTGGTCTTGAACTCCTGGGCTCAAGCAATTCTCCCACCTTGGCCTCTCAACTTGTTGAGATTATAGGTGTGAGCCACTGCACCCAGCCATGAGTGATGTCTTTATAAGAAAGGAGATTGGGACACCGACCCACACAGAGGGTGCCCTTCCACACAGAAGAAGACAGCCAGAAGAAGACAGCCATCTATCTACACGCCAAAGCAAAGCCTCAGGAGAAACCAACAGTGCTGACACCTTGACAATACATTTCTGTCATTTAAGCCACCCAGTCTATGGTGCCTTGTTGCATGCATGCACCCTGCAAAGCACCTGGGCAAACCAATATACCATGTCTCTGGCATTCTGCTAGGCCTTGGTGACTCTTTCTGACATACAGAATGTATTCGGTGATACACCAGAAGAATAGAAATCACACTTAGAATCCAAATCCTTCCTGGTCTGGCACATTCTGGGCCTCTCCAACTTCACACGTCACTCCCCGCCCACCGGCCACCGTTCCACGGGGAAACACACTCAGCTTCTTCCTACTTCTGGCTCTGCACTTGCTGAGCCCTTTGCCTGGGTCTGTTTTCTTCCTGCCTTGTTCTGGCTTGTGATTGAGGTTTTGTAGAAACAACAGCTCCTCAGAGAGGACTTCTTGGGCACCCATTTCCCCTTACTCATTTTCTGTCGCATCTCTGCATGTGTTCGTGGTGTGTAATTCAATCTTTCTTTGCTCATTTGTTCATTTACCCTATTATAGCATCTATCCCCATTAGATGTGTGAGTTTCGTGAGAGCAGAAATCAGAAATCATGTCAGTTGGATGTTTTCTGTTGCTGCTGTAACAAATTAATGCAAATTAGTGAGGGAATTAAAACAGTACAGATATATTGTCTTAGAGTTCTGTAGGTCAAAATTGCCACACAGGTCTAAGTTGCATTCCTTTCTGGAGGCTGTAGGGAAGAATCTATGGTTTTCTTTTTTCAGCTTCTGGAGGCTGCCTACATTCCTTGGCTTGTGGCTTCTTACTCCATCTTCCAAGCCATTGCATCTGTCTCTGACCGTAGCCGGGAGAGTTTCTTTGCCTTCATCTCCACATGATTACACTTGCATAATCCAGAATAATCTCCCCATTCCAAGGTCCTTAACCTTAATCACATCTGACAATCCTTTTTGCCATGTAAGGTCACATAATTCACTAATTTCAGGGATTAAGATGTGGACATCTTTGGGGCGCATTATTCTGACCACCATATTTGGGTTTTTTATCCCTTTATATGTCTAGTGTGTAGAACAGATGAGGAAATTAGCAGGTGTTCATTGAATTTTCTGGGTAAATGAAAGCTACCATTTATTGTGCAGATACGAGGCACTCTATGTGTGTTTTCTCATTTGCTCTTTGCCATAACCCTTAGGGGTAAGGTTACCCCCATTTAACAAATGGGGAAACTAAGGCTCAGAGAGATGACATGACTCACCCATCCAGGGCCATCCAGCTAGTAAGTAGCAGAGCTGGGATTCGAACTTTCACCTTTCTGCATCCAAAACCCAAAGTCTGTACGCCCCTCTTTTGCAGCTCAGGGAGGATGTCTCAAGCCTGGGTGTGTTGTACCCACATGTATCTTACTTATATCAGCTCACCTTGCACGTCAGCACTGCCTGTTTCAAAGGCAGATTAAAGATTGCTTAAAGCCAGCCAGGCGTGGTGGCTAATGCCTGTAATCCCAGCACTTTGGGATGCCAAGGTGGGTGGATCACTTGAGGTCAGGAGTTTGAGACCAGCCTGGCCAACATGGTGAAACCCTGTCTCTACTAAAAATACAAAAATTAGTCAGGTGTGGTGGTGCATGCCTGCAATCCCAGCTACTTGGGAAGCTGAGACAGGAGAATCGCTTGAACCCAGAAGGCAGAGGTTGCAGTGAGCCGAGATTGCGCCATTGCACTACAGCCTGGGCGACAAGAGCGAAATTCCTTTCCAATGGAAAAAAAAAAAAGATTGCTTAAGGCCTGTCTGTATTTCTTTCAAAGGGAAAACTCCTCAGCTTCTTTAAATAAATTCAGTCCTGCCAACCAGAGATGAGGGTTGATTAGATGAGATTGGGGAAGAAGCTTGCTCCTCAGTGAGTGATCCAGAAGCCAGCAGCATGGACATCCCATGGGAGTGGTCAGAAGTGCTGACACCCAGGGCCCTGAACTGCTGAGTCAGGCTCTTCTAATGATCTCTGAGTGGTGTACACATGCATCATGCCTTGCAGAAGTCCTAGTGTGAGGTACCCACACAGATCCAGACACTCGCTGACCATGGCAGGAGGTGGCATCTATTATTTTTATGATGAGAAGGAACCTCAAACTCTACTGTGATGTAAATGGTCTCAAAGGCCCTTTGAAGTCACCATTCTATCTAAATCAGAAATAGAGAGGAAAAAATAAGAAATGGCCAGCTTAGAAAGACTCAAATTCTTTTGGGCAAGGAAAAAAAAAAGGAAGAAAGAAAAGAAAAATACATTGTTTCCTTGGCCGTCTGTGTGAAGAAATAACAAAACCACCCTTGAAATATCAGCAGGAAAGAACACTGGAGAGCTTTACTTGATAGAATTATTGGAAACGCCTCTTCCTGGTTCAGAGGGAAAACAATTCCAAATAGATTTGTAATATTTTTTTTTCCCTAGCATGCTTGCAACTCCCAGTAAAGCCAACAACCAGTTTTCAAAACCTTTTGATTCTATTCATCCCATGGTTAATAATTTCCAGTTTATCCAGCAGGCTACCCAGCTTTCCTGGGAAAGAATTTCTGCGCCCTGGCTGGCAGTGCGCTGGTCCCCTTAGCAGCTGACCTCCTCCTCCAGCCCTGCGGCTGCCTCCGCTCCAACAGGGACCCTCCTGGTGGGTATCCAGAACAGTGACTTAGTGTTTCCCACAGGGGGAGAGGGAAAAGAGAGGGCTGTCTCTCAGAAGGGTGAGCCTCTTCTTTAATCATCTGGTGCTGAGAAGAATTTTCTCCCTGTTTCTTGGGAAATAACTGATAAAGGAGATTTTGTCTGCTACTGTTTATGTATACCTAGGCCGAACAAGTCCCAAAACTCTACCCTCCCCCTGCCCCCTCCGGAGCTGGTACTTTGAAAACGGGACAATAATGAAAGCCAAGAGCAGGCAGCCTGATATGGGCCTGGCACCCCATCTCCTGTTTCCTCCTGCCTGCTGATGCAGCCAGCGTTATGCCAGCTGCAGCCACCAGGAAGAGGTTGGCTTCTCCCCACTTGATGGCCCCGAGATACGTTTCTATTAGGGGACGGCAGAGGGGACTTTGGGGAAGGTGGGGACCCTCCCTGCAGCCGATAGCACTGGCCCCATCCCTCCCCCATGGAGATCTTGGCCAGCAGCCTTGGTAACACCAGACCTTGCTGAGGTAGGGAGTGCTGTGAAGGGCTCGGTGAGTTTCTGACAATCCTCTCCCCAGTTTATCTGGATGAGCCTAAAGGCTGCAAAACAAACCGGCAAACACCAGGGTGCTCCTGAGAGTATAGCTGCACTTCCTGTTTACAGGCTCAGGGTGAGAAGCCCCTGGGACCCATTCTACGTGTGTCAGTTTCTTTCTGCTTCCTCTGAAATCCCTGATGTGGGAGGGCAAAGGGTTTCCCTCCTGCTGCCTGGAAAAATAATATGCAGGCCGGGAACATGAGCTTACCTGTGAAGGCTGCTCAAAACAACATCCTGGCAATTTGGGATTTGTGACTAAGGCTGACTTGAACTCAAGTCTTCCAGTCTCTCTGGGAGCATCTTAGACTCTGTGAGACAACCTACTTTGGGACACAAGGGCAGTAGGGAGTGGGGGAATGGGGAAGGCACCTGTAAAGGCATAAATAGCTAGGCCCTGCCACCACATCCATCCTCACACCACCCTCGCCCCACCCCAACCCATCCCACCCCACTCCTCACCCCGACCCTCGCCGCACTCCTCTTGCTGTGTTTCCCTTGCTTCCCAGGTTTTCCTGTCCTGGATCAAAGTGAAGCAGCTGGGAATTCCAAGCAAAGAGCTTCCTACCTTCAGCACCCGTGGTGACACCAGAAGTGGGTTCCAAGAATACCTGAATGACCTAGAACACATTCTCTCCAGGCAGGAGGGATGGTGGCACTGCCTCAGGAGATGGCCGAGCTATCTGGGTGTTAGGACCCTCTAGCTTGTTGCAGGGATGTCACAGAGCCTTGCTGTGTGTCCAGGGACTGAAAGTGTGTCCAGGGACCAGCAGCATTGTCCTCACCTGGGAGCTGGTTAGAAACGTGGTCTCAGACCCTGTCCCAGACCCACTGCATGTGAATCTGCAGTTTAGCAGATGCCCCAGGTGACTCCTGCTCACATTAAAGTTGGAGAAGTGCTGCTCTAGAGGACCCGTCCCTCTGTCCTCATTACGAGGACGCCTCTGCTGTCTTTGGACAGCTTGTGCTTTTTAAATCTCATGGGCATAATGACTCTTGTGACTGATCTTGTTTCTCTCTTTGCTAAGAAAAGCAGGTTTAATTTGAAGTAAGTGTCGGCTTCTTTGGTCTCTGATATGTGGCATATCAAGGCCGAGCATATATTAAGCACTCAATAAATAAGAGCCTGCTACCATATGGGGCCTTCCAACCAGTTTATATGTACAACCAATAGGGCATGTAGTGAAGGCAAATTTAGCCACAAGCCATTACAAAGCCATTACATTTACCTATGTATTTATTTATTTTTATTTGCTTGTTAATGTTTGTTAAACTCCACTGTGCTGAATTAATAGGAAAAAATGTGAGACTGCCAGGCGAAGGCCTGAACTGGGGCATGCCACATATCAGAGACCACATGAGTACGTGCTTAAGTGAAGGATTTCACAGATAAATTCGATGTGGCTGACACCTGAAAATTCAAATACCAGAGGGGCCAGGCAGGTGACAAAGACGAGTGAAGTGGGCTGGTGAGCCAGTGAGGCCTGGACAGCCAGTGACCTGGCAGAAGGGGCATCAGCCCATCCTTGTCATTTGGGGACCAGGCCCAGGGTTGCCAGATCCCAATATCTTCAAGAGAAGCCTGAATTTGAATTTTTATGAAATCATCCAATATTGAAATATTGCCAATTAATTAAAACATTAAAAAAAAAAAAAACCATAAGGCTGGGTGCTATGGCTCATGCCTGTAATCCCAGTACTTGGGGAGGCTGAGGCAGGTGGATCACTTGAAGTCAGGAGTTTGAGACCAGCATGCCAACACGGTGAAACCCTGTCTCTACTAAAAATACAAAAATCAGTGGCTCACGCCTGTGGTCCCAACTACTCGGGAGGCTGAGGCAGGAGATCGCTTGAACCCGGGAGGTGGAGGTTGTAATGAGCCAAGATTGCACCCACTGCACTCCAGCTCGGGCAACAGCCTAAGCCTCCATCTCAAAAAAAAAAAAAGAAAAAAGAAAAAATCCTCTCTTATGACCCGGAAGCTTTATGCTAGACTGTGGGCAGACTATGTCTGCCAACAAGACAGACACAGTCCCTACCGTCAAAGAGTATGCAAGCTGGAAAACCAGACAGAGAAACCAGGAAGGTGGGAATTTGTATCAGGGAGACCTGCCTGTGCAAAGACCCTGAGGTGCAAACAGCACATTGTGGGTGGGAGCTACAGCCAGGTCAGCACTGGGGAGCTGAGCCATGATTGAAGGAGGGGTGGAAGGTAAGGCTGAAAGGGAGGAAGTGGCAGGTGATAGTGGCATGTACTGTACATGCAATTAAGGAGTTTGAACGAGGACCTGCAGGCCTGGAAGGGTCATGAGTATGGGGGATGACATGGCTGGAACTCAGTTTTCCTGAATTCACACCAGCTATTGAGAGGGGGATGGATTTAATGAGTGCGGAGTTGGAAAAATACCAGAAGTCCAGAGAGCAGTCGGGGGACTTGAGCAGTGGCCCAGGAACAAGGTGGTGAAGGCCTGAACTGGGGCATTGTGCGGGAATGGGAGGTGGGTGTGCATTTGAGGGCTCTGCAGGAGTCAAAATCAGCAGGATGTTGGGCCGGGTGCGGTGGCTCATGCCTGTAATCCCAACACTTTGGGAGGCCAAGGTGGGTGGATCATGAGGTCAGGAGTTTGAGACCATCCTGGCCAACATGGTGAAACACTGTCTCTACTGAAAAACAAAAATTAGCCGGGCATGGTGGCAGGCGCCTGTAATCTCAGTTACCTGGGAGGCTGAGGCAGGAGAATAGTTTGAACCCAGGAGGTGGAGGTTGCAGTGAGCTGAGATTGCGCCACTGCACTACAGCCTAGCAACAGAGCTAGACTCCGTCTCAAAACAAAACAAAACAAAACAAAAGCAGCAGGATGTTACCTACTTGATGAGGACCACTGGGGAGGGAGGGGCAGCCAGAGTTTCTGGCCTGGGTGCCTGATGGACAGGGATAGCTGTAGTTGGGGCGTCTGGGGGAGGGAGATGGCATGCTTGGTTCTGGGGAGCCTGGACTTGGGGCTTCTTGAGCCCTCTCTAGAAATGAGATGCAGACAGCAGGGGCAGGTGCCAGGGTCAAGCTGAAAACAAGGACCGTCTGAAACACATTTCTTTTAGTAATTTGCTCTGGCTTTGTAGCTTCTCCACCCTGTTCTCTTCTCCCTGTGACTTACTTGTTTTTGTGAGTTGTCATATTGCAGTCCATGGATTTTTGGGCCAGCCTGTAAATGGGGATAATAGCAGTTTCCTCCTCACAGAGTGCTAGTGAGATTAAATGAGATAATACATGAAAAGTACTTAGTATGGTGTCTGACTGTAGGAGGTCCCCCATGATCACAATGCTGTATGTAATGTTAATGTCATCATCATTAGCTGTGATTATTATTGGGCTTATGAACGTGAGTTATCACTACTGTTGTAACTATGCACTGATGTGACCTATGAGGCTTCGTACCACATCTGGCCCTTAGTTGTGGCCTCTTTCCCTGCCAACCTCGGGCCTGTCCATATCTGTGGCAGGCAGTGGATAGCAGCAGTTATGAGCATGGCATGTGAAGTCACAGCCTGCCTGGATTCAAATGCCAGCTCCAGTTCTTACTATGAAAGTGACCTCGACCAAGTCACTTCATGCTTCTGAGCCTCAGGTAGGTTCCCCATCTGAGGAAGGGGCAGGAATACTTGACTTAGAGTTGCTGTGCAGACAAAACGAGATAAATTGTCAAGTACTCAGTGCACTGCCTGGCATGTAGTAGGTGCTCCTTGATCATGTGCTCCCATTCTCCAGGACACCATCACCAACCCATCAGGCTGGCTCGCACTCTGAAATCTACTGGCCCTAGCAATAGGATGCAGTGCAATTCACTAAGATGACTTACGAGCTGCTTGCAGTGGGCTCAGTGTTGACACTGCCCCCACCAGCACCGGAAAAAACGATATGCCCACATCTGGACCTCAGGAACTCATGGATGTGACTTTATTGTCTTTGCAGATGGAATTAAGTTAAGGATCTTGAGATGAAATCATCCTGGATTATCCATGTGGTCCCTAAATCCAATGACAAGTGTCCTTATAAGAGACACAGAGAGGAGAAGCCGGACAGGAGGAGAAGAGATAATGACTGGAGACAGGGATTGGAGAGGTGCAGCCACAAGCCAAGGGATGCCAACAAACACCAGAGGCTGGAGGAAGAAGGAAGGATGTTCCCCTGGAGCCTGCAAAGGGAGCGCAGCCCCGCCCACACTTTGACTTTGGACTTCTGGTCTCCAGAATGCGTCTATAATCAACGGTTGTTTGAAGCTACCCAGTTTGGGTAGTTTGTCACAGCAGTCACAGCAGCCACCGCAAACAAATCCAGTGCTCTCCACCCTTTTCACCCTGAAATCGCCTGAAAGCTGGGTGGAGTAGGCAGCCCTGGCCATCCTCATTTTATAGAGCGGGGGACGCTGAGACTCAGAAAGGCAGAAGGAGCTACTTGAGCCACATAGCCAGGAGCTTCACCAGTGGCAAGCCTGGAACCTGGCTCTCCTGAGTCCTCCTCCACGCACTGTCCTTTCTGGAACATTCTGCCAGCCACCCTGCACCAGGCACTGGTGGCCTGTAAGCTATGGTTGTCTCTGTAACCAGGACAGGTTTGCAGGGTCCCAAAGCAGCTTCTCCCAAGACCAGGCAAATGGCTAGGCTCTTCTGAGAACATGGGAAGGAGCAGCTGTCACAGGGGGATCAGCCCCGCCTGACTTCATTAGCACCCAGCTCCACTACATGGCTCAAAGAGATGTCCCGTTCAATAATGGGGAACCAATCAGGGGCAGTCATGTCTGCTAGCAAAAGGTGCTATTTTGAATAACACCTTATATTGGGATAGATATTTGCAATGCAGATATACCTGTCAGTCTTACATTTTTTTTCTATTAATACAACAAAGTGGGGTTTAACAAACATCAGCACAAGCAAATAAAAATAAATAAATACATAGGTAAATGTAATGGTTCTTGTAATGTTTTGTGGCTGAATTTGCCTTCACTTAATGTTGTATTTGTTGTAAACATAAATTGGTTGGAAAGCCCCATATGGCAGCAGGCTCTCATTTATTGAGTGCTTAATATATGCCTGACCTCATGCTTTCACCTGCTGTCTCTCTGAATCTCCATATCATTCCCCTTTTTTTTTTTTTTTTTTTCACAAATAAAAACACCAAGACTTGAGTGCATTGAGTGACACCAGAGGCTGGAGGAAGAGGAAGATGTTCCCCTGGAGGGCCACATTGATAAGGAATAGAGCCAGGATTTAACCTGGGCTGGTTTGGTCTGATCCCAAGCTTGTCCTTTGGATCTAAGTCATCAGCTCTCAAGCCTGGCTCCACACTGAAAGGCCCTGGAAAGCCTAACATAACCCTCCACCCCTGCCACCCCAGGGGGTCTGAAGTAGCTGGCCAGGGATGTGGCCCCGTACTAGGTTTTCCAAACCTCCCCAGGTGACTCAACTGTGCAGCCAGGGTGAAAACCCTTGGTTTAACCCCATTTCACACATTGGTGTTCTGCTTCCTAGCTCAGAAAGCCAGGGAGACTGTGTTAAGAGACAATGTTTCCTTCCTGATTTCACCTTTACTAATCCCATGTTTCCACCTGTGCGGAGGGAAGGAAAATATACCTGTGATCCCTTAAAAATGATTTTTAAAAGACGGGACTGATGGATTTTGAACTGTGACTTGGACTCTCTGCTAATTCAGCTCCCTGCATGGTTTTGAACTTCACCCTCACGACATTTCCTCATTTACAGAGGAGGAAACCGAGGCCCAGAGGGGTGGAGTCATTTGCACCGCTTGCAGAGTTGGTGGACAGCAGGATTCAGACTCAGGGTCTCATCTTCCCTCTGGCAACGGTAACCTCTCAGCCCGCTGTGTGCTCACCAACACACACATCTGCCTGTGCATGTTTCATTTCTGTGTATTGAGGTCGTGACATGGGCCACAGAGGAGTCAGGAATGTTAGGGTGTGAAAGGTCAGGGCTGGGAATCTCCACACCAGGGCAGAGTGCACTCAGCTGGGCTGAGAAGGGGCAGGAGCTGGACAGGGCCACTGTCCATCCCTAAGACCGGGCTCCTATCTCAGCAGGGTCGCCTCTGCCATCCCTCTGGGCTCATGCAGGTTTGGCTGTGTCCAGGTGGCCAGGTGTGTGTGTGGGTGGGGGGAAGGGTGTGGAAGAACAGAGCATCCCCAAACTCCTTTGCCATCACTTAGAGGCCCTTCCTGCCTTTAGTTTCAGACCCTTATAGTCAATGTGAAGGTTTTTGTTTATGACAGGATAACAGTCATTTAAAATGTAAAAAATAAGGATATTATCATTTGTTGAGAGTTTGCTACATGTAGGTAGCAAGAACGAGCAAGTAGTAAGAGTCAACACTCTCTTTCCATTCTCATAACATGCCAGAGAGGATGGTAGATTATGCCCATTGTACTGATGAGGAAAACTGAGGCTCACAACTCGTATTACTTTCTTAAGATAACTGCACACCTAGGAAGTGGCAGGGTTGTGATTTTTAACTGTGCTATTAAACATTTGCCAACTCTGCCGCAAAAGAGCAACTGCTTTTTAATCTGGCCTTGCCTCTTCAGCCAACCTCCTTCCTGCCTGTGCTTCCCAGCAGTGGAGAAATTATAGGTGTAGCCTGTGCTTTAGGTAAACCAAGGGCTTGCAAAAGTATGCTTGCTGGCCTCACACCCTGAACCATAGTTTAGCATTTAAAGTTGGAAATGATCTCTCTGGTCATCTAAATTTAATCTTTTTGCTGTCAGTTAGGGAAACTAAAGCTCAGGGAGGAAAAGTCCTGGACTGTGACTTGAACCCCGGTCTCTAGACTTTGTATCCACTAGAAGTCTTCTAGGTTCATTCATTCATTTATTCAATTATTCACTCATTCATTTGTTCAGTCCCTTGAGCAGCATTTCAGTGAGTTTGCCTACATCATTTCACTTGATTCTCGAAACGAAAAACTCACTGACATCAGTTACATTGTAGCTGATGAGATGGGGGATGCAGATAAGGAGACTGAGGTTCAGAGAGGTGAAGTGAGCGGTCCAAGATCCCAGCAGGCAAATAGAAGAGGCAGAATTTGAAGGTAGGTCTCTGGGGAGAAGGGAGGTTAGCTGGGGAGTCGGAGGAGGCACCCAGTTGGAGCTGGGTGGTCAGGGCAGCCTTGGCCTTTGGTGGGCTTTGCCTCCATTCTGGGGGTGAGGGGTTAAGTCACAGGGCTAGAGTTGCAGGTAGGGGTGGCGCTGGGCTGGTGGATGAAGGGAGGCCATGGAAACAGGTATCCCTGATGTGGGACCATGAGAGGGTCACAGGATGTCCTCCAGCTGAGAATCTGAGGAGACCACACTGAGCACTGCCATCTAGGGAACCATACCAGGGGCCACGTGGCTGAGCTCAGTACCTCCCCAAGAGTGTCACCAGGTCTGCATTCATTGGGTGGGGAGTAGGGAGAGGCTCAGAGAGGAGGACAGGTGCAGTGACCTGGTGGTTCACACCCAGTGACTCCTACCTATTCTAAAGAGTTGATGAATTCACAAAATCGAAGGGTTTATAGCTTATCTGGATTATTGGGGCCAGCATTTCCCAAACTGTGTGTAGGGGATGGGCAGTAGATGGGGTGATTACTTGCAAGAACAGGGAGGCAGTACTCATGCCTGGTTCTAAATAACGTGTTGACCAGTGAGGATTGCAGTCCCTCTTTGTTTTTCCTTCAAGCCTTGTGATCACCCAGGGAGAAGGTCTCCCTTGGTGCTGGCTTCTTTAACACTTCCCCTAACACTCGCTAGTCTCCTGTAACCCTTCCCCTCCAGGTTAGTTCAGGAAGGAAGAGCATCTAACTAAAGCATGTAACCTTGCTCGTTCAGTTTTCATTTTATTTCTACTGTTACCTTCTATCAATGGCAAATGGTCCTGGCTTGTTAACGACAGTAACATTATAAAGACTTCCTTTAAGTTAGTAATTTAAGTCTTAGGAAGTTGCTGTTTGAGAGACAAATATTAAGTCATGAATGCTGCGGGCTTCCCAGGCTGTGGCAATCTTGTGGAACAGAAGGAAAGTCGGTGCAGGTGGGAGGCATTGAGCCTGCTGACCCTCCGCTCTGCAAATGGAGTGTAGAGACAGGGCCCGGTTTGCCCAGAAACGTTCAGGAAGCCAGTCCTCCAGGCCGCGAGTGGGCACCTTCCCTGCTACCTTTCTATTCCTGAGGACCTGCAATGCCTCCCGCTGCACGCTCTGTTATTTACACACCTGGCAATGTGTCCCTTTTATCCCAGCCTCCTCAGACGTTGCTGCAAGTTCTGGTCTTGCCTCAAACTTGAGAAGCCTTCGGTCTTTGGGCAGATGGTCCGCTGGCGCGTGAGCAAGAAGGTAAACACCCCCTGGTTTCCATTCCTCACAGCAGGCACCCGTCTGCCCTCTCAGAAGACTCCCACTTCCTGGCCAGCCTGCTATGGAAACTCAACTCAGTGTCCAGACTCACCTGTAGCATCACTTCCTCTAGCACCATTTCCTGGGGCCCCAAGGTAGAGGCAACCCCCGCTTTGCTCTCAGCCCCTGTGCGGCTCCCCCATGCGGCTCCCACAGCACTTCCCACAGGATAGTGTGACTGTCTGGTTACAGATCCATTGCCCCATTTTATTATGCACTCCTGAGGCAAGGGCAAGGTCTTCCTTAATTTGGCATTCTCAGGGCCTGGGGCTTGGCCCATGGAAGGTCCATGGTGAAGACTTTTGAACAATAGTAAGAGTTGTAACAACTGCCATTCACTGAACACTCCTTGCATCAGACACTGTGGGATAAACTCTATTTATATTATTGTATTGAACCCTCACAATAGCCTCAATAATTAAGATCAAACGCTATCCCCATTTTTAGGAATGTGGACACTGAGATCAGAGATGTTCAGTGTCTTCCTCAAGGACATACAGTAAAAGACAGAACTGAGGCTTGAACCAAAACAGCTCTGGAACCAGTGTTCTCAGGAAGCTATGGGAGGTGCATGGGGTGACAACACACACACACACACACACACACGCACGCACACACACACACATGCACACGCACATACACACGTACTGAGACTGGAGTGATGAATGTACAGGTGTCTTCCCTGCCTCTCCTCCCCCTCTGTTTACTGTTTGCTCCCACGGCCTCCATACCTTCCAGGCCCCTGGCTATGGCTGCCTGTGGGTGCTGCCACATCGCCCTGTAGGCTGGCCTGGCTGCCCACCGGGAGCCCGTTAGTCAAGTCATCCTAGGCAGGATTATGCCTCCACTGCAATGATACCCAGGCCCAGCTGCTGGGCTCGTGTGCAAATTTGTGCTGATTTGATTAGCTTGTTTAGTCATCGCTGCTGATGAGAGCGGCCACGGCCACCAAATGACATTCTGCTGCCTGCAACTCTGTAATCGCTTTTGGAAGGGATATTATGTTAATATCTCACACGAGAGCCCCCCGATCATGCAGGACGATGGGCGGCCAGGCCCGGGCCATATGGTGCATCCAAGGCCCTCCTTTGTAATCCTGGGTAATTGAAATCCTCTGCCTTATTCAAACTTGGAAAGCCTCCCATCTGATGGGGAGCAGAGGGCCCTTTGGCAATTTACTTGACAGTCTTTTTGGGGACTTTCTTTGGAGTACCATGGCCGTATGAGTGGGGGATTTATGCCAGAGAAACTTGACCCTTTTCAGAAACAAAAATCTCTGGCATCTGATGGTTTAAGAAGAAAACAATAACCACACAACAATAATAGTAATTTCTAGTTAGCAAGCAATTCTAAGGTTCCAGGCACCGAGATCAGGCATTACGTAAGCTGAGGTGCTTTAGGGCAGTCTGCCAGTCAAGTATTACTCCCATTTGAAAGATGAGAAAGCTGAGGCCCAGAGAGACCAACCAGCTTGCCTGAGACCACTGGTGAAAAGTGGTGATACCAGGACTTCACCCTTGTTTGTCTGACCACAAGCCTTGCGATAGTCAGACTCAGCTTGCGGTGTTTTTTGAGAATATCAGCAACCCCCCCAGACAGCTACCACTTAATGCAGTGTTTGGCAAGCTTGAGCAAGTGTCAGAAATCCCTGGTGGTCTCATTAAAGTATAAATTGCTGGGTCTCACCCCCAGAGTTACTGATTCAGCAGGTCTGAGGTGGGACCCAGAAATTTGCATTTCTAACAAGTTCCCAAGTGATGCTGGTGCTGCTGGTCCCAAGATCACACTTTGAAGACCACCAGCCTAGCCAATCCTTACTGTAAGCCCACTACTGCCCAAATATGAGAGGTAGGTATTTTCACTTTCATTTTTTCTAGTGAGGAAAGGGAAGCTTGGATAGGTGAATTTGCTTTCCTAGTGTCTTTTAGCTAGGACATAGAATGTGAAAGGAGGTGACCATGTCCACAGCAGGAAGGTCGTAAAACCAGAACTCAGCCCAGGTTTCCTGATTTACCATCCAAAGATGTGGCCTCAGGGAGGTGGTGTTACATTTTAATTTTGCCTCCACCAGAAAACTGGAAGGTGTGTTGATGCTCGCTCCTAACGGGTTGCCTCGTGGCCCTGGGAGGTCGCTCACATTCTCCTGCAGGACTTGGTGTGGCTGGCACGGCTTGGGCTATGGTGGGTTCCTGTTGTGTGGACGTGCAGGGCATGCCAGCCTGCCCTTCCTGAGGCCTGGCTCAGGTCTTGCTGTGAAGCTGCCCTGTGCTTGCAGGGGAAGGACACCAAGCTAGGACAGAACCCTGGGCAGGTGAAGAGCTGGGGAGGCTCGGGCTGAGTGCATGGGCTTTGCTCAGTCCCACTGTCCAGGATGTGGCATGCTCTGCAGGGAGGTGACTGCTAATTAGAGGTCTCCATTCCTTACCTAATGGTCAAGGCCTGCCCATGATGGCCAGACTGATAATCATTGTTCAACCTCCCTTTTTCCCCCCCTCCGCACCTTGCCCTCCACATCCCAATCAGGTGAAAGAAAAAGAAACTCAGTAATTCACTGAGCCTCATCTGAGACTGGGTGCAGACCCATGCCCTGGAGTATGAAAGACATAGTACTCCCCTTCATTCCCGTTTCACAGATGAATAGACTTAATCTCCAGGAGGCTCCTGCCAAAAATCACCCAGCTGGTAAGTGGGACAGAACAAGGACTTGGAGGGACACAGGCTAAATCCAGGCCTCTGTCCACTCCTCCAACTCTCTCCTCCCTGTCCCTTTCTTTAAGATGCTAAGGGGTATTTGTCAGATTCCAGGAGGAGAAATATTGTTTTCAGTGATTCCCAAGCCTATTTGTCAGTTGAAACTCTTTTCTTACTTCCTTTTTTCATTTTTTTTTTTAAAATACAGAGTACCTTTTGAGAATCAAATACTAGGGACTTAAGGATTCCTGGCTTGTCCCCTTGTCTCCAAAGCCCCATCCTCCCAGCTCAGGCAGCTGGGTACCTATGATGTGCTCGAGGCTGGAAGCTCCAGAGGGGGCAGGAGGGAGCCTGACTACTCTTTATTAAAAGTGTGGTGGCCCCAGGGCCTGGTGCTTGATACAAAAACACACACACACACACACACACACACACACGTGCGTGTACATATGTATGTATATTTGTTTGTTGGTAGCAAATGTTTATTTCTTATAGCTCACAGTAGCCACAAGGGCCATCCTCAGACAGCCAGTCTTGCTTGCTGACCTGGAGAAATAAATGCCTCTTCTGCCAGTTAGCTTGGGGCACAAGGGTATAGGTGAAAACACAGGCCTCAGAGGCCTCAGATCCGAATCCCATTTTGCCCTCTCAGAGCTGCCAGACCTCGGGTGAGTCTCTTTCCTCTCTGGACCACCAGTGTTCTTGTGGGCCTCCCTCCCAGGCTTTTGTGCCAATTGAGGAGGCATGCAAGCCTCTGGGACAGTGGACCATCCATCTTATAAAGGCGAGCTGCCGCTAGGCCGCATCCTTCAGCAGAAGAATTTGAACTAAATAGGGAGGGGAAGTCACACCACCTCAGGCAACCATCTAAGTCTGTGCTGTCTGAAGCAGTAGCCAGTTGCGACATGTGGCTATTTGCTTTCAACAGATTAAATTGAATTAAATTAAGCACAGTTCCTTTTGCATAGTAGCCACATCACAGGTGTTTAATAGCCACGTGTGGAGAGTGGCTACTGTGTTGGACAGCACAGAAGGGACGTGTCCACCATGGCAAAGAGCCCAGTGGGACTGCACTGAGTTGCTTGTACCACACTTATTGTTTTCATGTCCCAGCACTGCTAATGACATGTAGCCTACTGGAAGTTTCCTTGGATTTGTTTTTGGGAGAAACAGGGGAACATGCATTTGAAGTCATCGACTACATGATTTTATGAGCTCCCCACACTGATGATTGATTGATTTTTGAGACAGGGGCTTGCTCTGTCACCAAGGCTAGAGTGCCATGGTATGATCACGCTTACTGAACTCCTGGCCTCAGGCCATCCTCCAACCTCAGCCTCCCAAAGTGCTGGGTTTGCAGGCGTGAGCCACCATGTCTGATCATGCCTAGTTTTTTTTAGAAAAACAAGTATCCAAAATACTTGGAGAGGTAGTTGAAATCGGTTAGGTGTTCTCTCGCCCATCTTAATCTATGAGTTGCTCTATAACCCTTTCTTAGCACCTAGGAGCAGCCTGGACCTCAGCTCAGCCCAGGTCAGGGTAACTGTCCCATGGCATTGGTGATGTCCAGACAAATGAGGCGTTTACTCTACTTCCTGGGCTGGCACCTCTAGCTTCCAGAGCACATCACGATCACAGGTTCCTCGCTCTCCTGAAGGACTGTCCTGCCACGGGGGGACTCCCTGCCATTGTCTCACACATGCTATCAAGGTAGAGACTAACCAGACCATTGACCAGTTGACACTCTGCCCATGAGTCTAAGTCTCCCAAAGAACACCCTAGTGTCCACTAGAGCCCTCTGCATGACCCTGCTAGCAGTGATGGCTATCGCATTTGTGTGTCTAGTTGGAGTTCCAATTCTGCCCCTGCAATTTATTAGCTGTGTGACATGAGCATGTGACGTAAACATATTGAGCCTCAGTTACCCTTCCGGAAAGTGGGGATTCTCTTACCTTGGTCACTGTGTGGCAGTGAGTTCACATGGGATGATACGGTGCTGCCAGGCTTTTCTAGCCTGCGTCCCTTTTGGTAAACACGAAAATCTCTGCCTTCCTTGCAGAAGACTCCGCCTCTCTATGCTGCCCCACTGGTGAGTATTTCATGCACATCCACCAGCCAAGAACACTTTGTCCAGCGTTCCCACAATTTGTATTATGAAATGAAAGGGTTTTTTTTTCCCCAAAAAATATAAAATTACGTTATGATGCTGGCTCTGCTGTTCCGAGTTACACCCTTTTCCCTCCCCTCGCCTTCCCTATCTTAGTTCTAGTACACCCCGCGGAAGGTCACCCCCCATGAGCTGCAGGTGACAGGCACTCACTAAATAATGGGTCCCTGCACCCTACAGATGAAAGGAGATGTGCAGGCAGACCCTGCAGCCACGGCCAGGCGAAGGTCAGTCAGAGTCCAGTTTCAAGCAGCCCCTGTGCAGACCCCCTCGTGTTGATAAGCTCCTTAATATCGTCTCATAGCTCTCTTCACTTTTTCAAAAAATAGACTCTATTTTTTAGAGCAGTATTAGGTTTGCAGAAAATACAGAAAGTTTCAGTATACCCCCCTCTGCCCACTCTCCCAGCTGCCTGCCCCAGTGCCAACCTCTTGCCTTGGTGTGGTACATTTGTTACAACGGGTGAACCCATATTCATACACTATTATTCGCTGCAGTTCATCATTTACGTTACGCTTCCTCCTCTGTGTTAGTTCTATGGGTTTTGGCAAATGCGTTGTCTCCATACCCATCATTATGGTACCATACAGAATAGTTTTGCTGCTCTAAAATTGCCCTGTGCTCCGCCTACTCATCACCCTCTTCCCTCCTCTTCCTACCCCGGGCCCAGTGTTCTCCACTTTTTCTCCAGTGCATTTACTGCAGTTGAGAAGATCGAATTGTGGAGTCTCTTGATTAAAATCGGCCTCCCCCACAGGACTGTAAGTGGCTGCACAAGGGCAGCAGCTACACTGGGCTTCGCCACACCGTGTTTCCTGGGCTTTCTCACAGTACGTGGCATATGTTAGTGTCAACACTTAGTTGAATGAATGAATGAGAAGTGAAGTAGAGGGAATGAAAGAGGCTGGAGGAGGAGGCATCAGGGGGAGAAGAGGAATCCCCACCCAAATCAACATTGCGCATCCCAGGAGCCTCCCTTTGAGGACAACGAAATGGCAAAGCAGAACTGTTCTGGAACCAAGTGGCTGATGATCCACGTTGGGGTTATCCTGGCGGTGGGTGTGGCCCCTCCGTGCCCCATCAGGGGTGACAAGGACAGGAGCAGGGAATTGATGTCACCAGAGCCAGGCCCTGAAGTGGCTCGACAAGGGCTCAATTCGTCACTGTCTTAACCATCATGACTTTTGGAGTCACCTCCAGATTTTTTGGCCCAGTAAATGATTAAGCAGTTAAATAAAGACAGGCTCATTAAGGAAACATGCTTCCCTGCGTATCTGCCCCAGTTACTCCTAAATTTAATCTGTCCATGAGCCAATTTCCAGGACAAACGCGCACTGACTTTTTTTTTTCTTTTTTATCTCCAGAGCCTTAACCTTGAAGGTACTCATCGGCCAAGGCTTATCCCGATGCCCCTCTCCCCCCATCCTGTCTCCTCTGAGACCCAGTGGAGGGGTTCCTTCCCCCATACCCAGACAATCCTGTGGGGCCAATGGAGAGGGGGCAGGGCATTCGTGGGGGCCCATTTGCCAGCAGGCAGGCCCGGGCCCATGAAAGCGCCCTTTCTTCTCTGTCACACGGTTGCTCCCAGCCACGGGGGGCTCTGGGGCATAATCGGATTGAATTTCCTTGGCCAACAGGTTGGCTTTGTTCTCTTGTCCAGATTTTCATCCACTTGGCTCCCCAGGTTGCTGCTCGACCGCTCTCTGACCTGGATTCACTGAGGACACATCAGGCCTTTGCCACGGGGTGGCCAGAGCCCAGGACTGGGTGAGTGTGGGGGTGGGTCTGAGGGGAAAGATGTGCATCCAGGGGCCAGGCCAGCCCCTGCAGGATTTTCTGATGTCAGATCACCTGTCCTGTGTCTGAGCCCTGTTGCCCTTGGAGGATGAGGGACATGCGCCTCCCCCTGGTGTTGCCCAGCGTGGCCTGAGTGTCTCCCCTGGCTGCAGTGTTTGCAATCAGCAGGTCAAGAGGGACCCTCGTGCCCTGCTCCCATGATGCTGCTGCTCCTTCTAGCAGTCCCAGCTTAACACCCACACTCCTTATGCTGGTGCCAGTGCCCTCCATGGGTTAGGGTGTAGAAGGAGGTTGTGTTGGTTAAAAACACCAGGTGGAAATCTCTTTTCTCTGAATGCTGAAAGAGTGTAATTAAAGAGAGTTTCTTTTAGTCTAGTTGGATCCTGGGTGAAGACTCAGGCCTTGTTCAAGAAGGAAGAGCTGCCCACACGGGCCGTCATGCATTTCCAGGGAGGAAGCTGGAAGTCCAAGATCAAGGTGCTGGCAGGTTTGGCTCCTGGTGAGGGCTCTCTTCATGACCAGGGTTCCTCCAGTTTCTTCTGCTCCTGGGCACAGATAGGCCCTGTGGGACTGCTGCCTTGCTCACAATCACTCATGCCCCCACCACTGCCTCTGGGATTGTGTCTGTAAGGTCCCCTTCCTGGGAATAGATGGAGCTTCCGTTGCTATAGGGTGGGACTCGTGGCCCTCCCTGCACCAGTCACAGAGCCCAGCTTCCCCAGGCCACTAGCATTGTTCCAGGAACAGTGTCCGAGTTAGCCCCCGACTGCTAATAAAATCCCATGGACTGAGTGGCTTCAGGAGCAGGAATTTATTTCTCACAGTTCTGGAAGTCCAAGATCAGGGTGCGCAGATTTGACTCCTGGTGAGGGCTCTCTTCATGCTTGTAGACAGCTGCCTTCTTCCTGTAACCTCACAAGGTGGAGAGAAAACTCTGGTGTCTCCTCCTTTTCTTTTTTTTTTTTTTTGACAGAGTCTCGCTCCTTTGCCAGGTGCCAGACTGGAATGCAGTGGCACGATCTCGGCTCACTACAACCTCCACCTCCTGGGTTCAAGCAATGCTCCTGTCTCAGTCTCCTGAGTAGCTGGGATTACAGATGCACGCCACCACGCCTGGCTAATTTTTGTATTTTTAGTAGAGACGGGGTTTCGCCATGTTGGCCAGGATGGTCTCGATCTCCTGACCTTGTGATCCGCCCGCCTCGGCCTCCCAAAGTTGCTGGGATTACAAGCGTGAGCCACCGCGCCCGGCCTCTTCCTTCTTATAAGGGCACTAATTCCATTATGGATCCCCCAACCCTCATGACCTCATTGAAACCTAATCACCTTTCAGAGGCCCCACTTCTTAATACTGTCACATTGGGGGTTAGGGTTTCCACATACCAATTTAGAGGCACACAAAAGCATTCAGTCCATAAAAAATGGGCAAGTGGCCCAGGCTAAGCTAATCAGCGCCCTTTCCTGGGCCTGTCAGGATCCTTCTCTGGCTTTTGGTTGGTTTGTTTGTTTTGTAAAATAGAAATAGGCATATCTGTGAGAAGGTGAGGTGACAGTTGCAGGCAGCCACCTACCTGCTCAGAGGAGGAGGCCCTTTTGCAATAGGAAAGAATGAAGATAGCTCATAGAGAGACACGGAGGAGGAAGATGGAGAGGTTTCTCAAAGGTGTTGGCTCTCCCTGTACCCAGTGGGCCCTGAGGTCTGCTTCTAACCTGTCTTTTCTCTATTTATTTTTGTCAGCTAATAAGTCCCTCTTTCCACATATATTCATTCAAATTCTATTTCTTCTCCTTGCAAATAAAAGAAGGCTGACAACTTCAGGATTGAGCAAGGAGCTAGTCTTTGTCCCCCTCTTGAGAAATGGTGTGGCAGAGTAGTAAGGGCAGAGCAGGCTGGCTGCCCAGATTTGAAGAAGCATGTGTTGCTCTGGGCAAAATTCTCAACTTCCTGTGCCTCAGTTCTTACCTGTAAAATGGGGTTAATAATAGTGCCTTCTTCGTGCAGTCAGATGGGGATGAAGTGAGTTCTATATGTAAGGTGCTTTGCACACTGCCTGGTGTGCTGTGAGCTCAGCATCTGTGAGCTGATTGCCAGCTCCCCTGGGTCTGTGGCCTGTGAACAGAGCCTTCCTTGGCCCAAGTGCTGAAGGAAATGGAATGAACCCTGAGTGAGAAAGCAATACCCTCTTGTGACCTAGTTAGTAGCCAGCTGGCACATTTCTGGGTATTGCTCACTGATGAGGGGTCGCTGGGGTGCCTGTTGAGTTCTGGGGAAATGCCTGGGGCAGGGTGGCTGGCCTGGGCCTGTCTGCCCTAGACTGCCCCTCCCAGAGCCCCCAGCATGGCAGCACTAAGGCTGTTTGGGGGCCAGCTAGACCCTACTTGGGAGGATAGGGAAGTGGAAAGAATGCTGGGCCTGCAACCCAGCAGTTCTACACCATGGTTTCCTAGAGGATCTCATGCACATGTGTCCTGGAGGCCTGCACGAGAACAGCACCATGGAGACGACCAGCAACTGACACCACCCACAGGCCTGCCAACAGGAGAATGGATACCCCAGCAGGGGGTGCCTGCGTGCAGCAAAGCACACCAGGTACTGGTGAGAGTGAACAGATGACAGCCACATGCAGCAACACCGATGAGGCTGAGACTCACAATACCAAATTTAGAAATTGCAAATAGGAGAAGGATCAAAGATATATTTTTAATAAAGCTTAAACACAAGCAAACTAAGCACTGTATTGTTTGGGGCTCATTCACATTTGGTAAAGGTGTAAAGCAAAGCAAGGGAATGAGACAAAAATGAAATTCTAGAGTGATCAGGTGGTCAGGTCTTGGGGGATGGGGTGGAGTCGGAGGAAGGGCATCAGAGTGGATCTCACCCCAGCGGCCACCGCTTGGTCGGGTTCTAATTCTGACAGGGAGCGGTGGGTTCACAGCTGTTTGATTGCTTACCATGCTTTATCACAATGTAAACTGTATGTACTTATTGAAATATTTCATAATAAAGGTTTTTAGAAAAAGAACATTGGGCTTATCTTTCCCATAAGATACAGGCATTTTTGTTTCTATTTTCCATTTCCTTTTTTTAATGAGCAAGGATCATTTTGTCTCTGAAAATATAAATTAAAAAAAATAAGAGTAGTCATGGTGGCTCATGCCTGTAATCCCAGCACTTTGGGAGGTCGAGGCGGGTGGATCACTTGAGGTCAGGAGTTCGAGACCAGCCTGGCCAACATGGTGAAACCCCATCTCTACTAAAAGTGCAAAAAATTAGCTGGGCATGGTGGTGCGTGCCTGTAGTCCCAGCTACTCGGGAGGCTGAGGCAGGAGAATTGCTTGAAATCGGAAAACAGAAGTTGCAGTGAGCCAGGATTGCGCCACTGCACTCCAGCCTGGTGATACAGCAAGACTCTGTCTCAAAAAAAAAAAAAAAAAAAAAAAAAAATAGCTGGGTGTGGTGGCGCGCACCTGTAGTCCCAGCTATTCGGGAGGCTGAGGCAGTAGAATTGCTTGAACCCGGGAGGCAAAAATTGCGGTGAGCCGAGATTGTGCCACTGCACTTTAGCCTGGGTGACAGAGTGAGATTCCATCTCAAAAATAAATTAATTAATGAAAAAAATTTTTTTAAAGCACTGGATTTGCATTTGGAAGCACAGAATTTGGGGTTGTCCCTTCACACAATCACTGTCATTGCCAGGACCCCTGCAGCCATCTCCTCCCTGCCTCCATCCTCACCCACTCCACTTCAGCCTCTGTTTGCCCCTCCCCAGCAGAGTTATCTTTGTAACCATAAATGGCATTAGCTCATTTTGCTGCGTCCTGAAGAACAAGCCTGTTCTCTTCAACCACGTCTCTCCCTGTCCCTCTTCACCCTTTGTAGCCAGATGTAGAGTTCACTGAACAAAAAACCTGCCTTCTCCTTCTGTGTCTTTGCTCAAGCTATACCTGGGAGAATAAGTCAAGAAGTCTGAGCACTCGTGTCTGGGTCTCAGTGCTCAGCACCCAAAAAAGACTGGATTTAGGCTCTATCACCCACAATGAATTCTACATGGAATGACTTTTCTTTCCCTAACTGATTCTTCTGGGCTTATCTCAGGCAACACCTCTTCCAGGAAGCCTTCCCAGGAAGCCTTCCACCCTTTATTCTCATAGCCCCTATGCTAACCCCTATTAAAGTACCCTAAAATTTCCACAGTGCTTTGAAATTTTCTGTCTATGTGCCTCCTCCACTAGACTACCTACTCCCCAAAGGCAAGAACTGGGTCTTATTTTATTTGTACCAGTCGCAACTGTACCAGGCCTGGCATGGTGACACTTGAATGGTAATGCTATGAGGGGGAGGGTTTTGCCTGTTTTTCTCATCTATGTATTCTAAGTGCCTAGAACACTGCCTGGCATGTCGTAGCTGTGCTGTAAATGGTTATTAAATGAATGAATAAGTGAATGGATGGATGTTAACCTGTACTGAGTAAAGTTCTATTACTCAGAAGCTGTGTGAGCTTTGGTGAGGCACTTAACCTCTCTGAGCCTCCCTTTCTCCCTCTGTCAATGGGGATAGTAATAGTACTATTCTTGGAGAATCGCCATGAGATTCAGCAGAAAGATGCACGTGACAGAGTCTAGAGAATGGCAGACGCACAGCCCACGCTGGTTGCATATGGATTTAAGCCTGACCCCAGTGGCCTCAGGCAAATCCCCCAGTGGCTCTGAGGTCGTCCATCTGAACTCACAGTCCTCTCTCAGCCTCCCTGGGTGGTCCATGGGAAAAGGGAGTTGCAGTTCTGTGCTCCTCCTCCTTAGCCAAGAGCCACTGACCCCTAGGGTCACCTCTGATCTCTGGGTCAGTGGATCTATTGTGCAGGGCCTGTTGATGGCTGGGCAGCCTCACCGAGTCCCCAGAGCCCAGCTGCTCAGTGCAGCCAAGGTCATGGTCCTCATTCCTTGAATGGCTCTTTCTTTAAATAAAGGCTAACTCTTCTTCAGCAGCCGCAGGTATCTACTAACTCAGCCAGCTGTCTGAGCACTCTCTCATGTCCCTTTGGATCCTAAAAATACTAGAGAGGGGGCAGCATGGATGGAGAAGGGGTCACACAGACCTAGCTCCAGCGCTGCCTTCCCCAACGTCCGGCTGTGTGAACTGGGCAAGTGACTTCACAACTCAGAGCCTCAGTCTCCATATCTTTTTTTTTTTTTTTTTTTTCTTTTTTTTTTTTGAGACAGAGTCTTGCTCTGTCACCCAGGCTGAAGTGCAGTGGCGTGATCTCGGCTCACTACAACCTCCACCTCCCGGGTTCAAGTGATTTTCCTGCCTCAGCCTCCCAAGTAGTTGGGATTACAGGTGCGTGCCACCAGGCCTGGCTAATTTTGGTATTTTTAGTGGAGACAGAGTTTTGTGCTGCGTTGGCCAGGCTGGTCTCAAACTCCTGACCTCATGTGATCCGCCCAACTTATTCTCCCAAAGTGCTGGGATTACAGGCGTGAGCCACTGTGCCCGGCCCAGTTTCCACATCTTTGAAATGGGGAACAAAATCTATCTAGGGAGGATGTCATGAGGAGCAGAGATAATGCATGTAATTCTTCTAATTAATTGGCATTCACTAAAGAGTTGTGTGATTATTAAATACATAATAAAATATAAAAATATAAGGTGCTCTGGTTATATAATTCTGAGGTCTGATGATGGTAATGACTGCACTGCAGTGGACTACATTATGTGGGACCGACTGTCAAGAAGTTCCGTGCATGTGTGCTTGTGCATGTGTGTGCATCTGGGTATTATATTTACATACACGGTATATAAATAGACATTTTGCATTATATAAGAAAATGATATCCCAGGAAAAATTCATAGATATTATTGAGCATATTTGTATAAATGAGGGAACAAAGAGACATTTGGAATGCAAGGCCAGTGGCATTTATTTATATTTTTATTATTTTTTGAGACAGAGTCTTGCTCTGTTGTCCAGGCTGGAGTGCAATGGGGTGATATCGTCTCACTGCAGCCTCTGCCTCCCAGGTTCCAGCGATTCTCCTGCCTCAGCCTCCTGAGTAGCTGGGATTATAGGTGCATGCCACCATGCTTGGCTACTTTTCGTATTTTTATTAGAGACGGGGTTTTGCCATGTCGGCCAGGCTGGTCTCGAACTCCTGACCTCAGGTGATCCGCTCACCTCCGTCTCCCAAAGTGCTAGGATTACAGGCGTGAGCCACTGTGCCCAGCCAACCAATAGTATAGTCTGCCGAAATACAGGTCCCGTTTTATTGTTGCTAATGCACAAAGAATGGGCTGGTGGACATGGCCTGCATGCTCTGCACACGTGCCCACCTGCACCACACTCCCCCGTGGTCTTGCTGCTGTTGCCATGCTGGGCTTATCCCGCCTCTCACACCAGGACCATACAGGCTTTCGCAGTACTGCTGATTTCTCCCTCACAGCACTTGTCACAGTTGACACATTATGTTTATTTGTAATTGTCAGTTTACGTGTCTCCTCCATCAGACTGATAGTTAGCTGCCCTGAGGTCAGAGATCCCATCTGATTTTACTCTCCATTTTCTCTCCAACACCCATTAGGGTGTGTGGTGCAGCATAGATGTTTGATAAAATAATTGAACAAATCAATGGATGGTTGGATGGTCAGAAGGATTAATAGACAAGTAGTTGGAGGAATAGGTGGGTGGTTGGATGGATAAATGGTTGAATGGATGGGTGGACAGATGGATGGAAGACAGATGAATGGATGGAAGAGGGATGGATGAATAATTGAATGGATGGGTGGATGGGTGGGTGGACAGATGGATGGAAGATGGATAGATGGGTAGATGGATGGATGGGTGGATAGATGGATGGATGAATGGATGGATGGATGATGGTCAGATGGATGGATGGTTGGGTGGATGAAGGGATGGGTAGATGTTTGATGAATATCACAGACTTTCCTTTAAGGAGCTTACCATCCATTTGGAGTCACAAGATTAAGACCCAGAAAATGGTCAGTGGTAACTCACAACATTTTGTGGTCAAGGTCCTGTGCCCAGTGACAGAAGGACCTATTCCTGTGAAAGGAATAGAGAGGGCCTTGTGGCTGGCAAGGGTGGAGAGAGGCCCATGGTCATCTCCTTGAAGAATGGTCCTTGCTTCTCTGAAGCAGGAAACATATTTTCAAAAAACCCAAGGACAGCCTTTTAGCTTTGCTGTGTCTTTGCTGAAATTCAGTACTGCATCATTCAGTTCCTCAAGCTTGTATTAGGCTGTCCTCATGCCAGATCCTGGGCCATGTTCCGAGGACACAGAGACGAGCTGGAGCATCTCTGTCTGAGGCCTCAGAGTCTGGAGGAGACAGATCTGTAAATTATGCCACCAGGCAGGCCACAGCAGAGGTACGAGCAGAGGAGAAACAAAACAATCTAAACGCTTTGGTGGAGATAGGCTGTCAGACAAAGGGTAGGGAGGAAGTGGTGTTTAAACTGATTCCTGAAGGATTGGTGCGAGTGTCCCTCCTACCCAACTCCATCCTAATGAGATAAGTTTTTCTGATAGAGGGGGGAAAAAATGTGGGCAAGGAGAAAAACCAGGTGAGAGCTCCTGGCTTCCGGGACTGAGTGCCAGGGCTCACAGTGAGAAAGGAGCAATGAGGCTGGGAAGTTAGGTGAGCCCTGCCTGGTTGGCCAAGGGCCTGGGCTTCACTCTGAAGGTGATAGGGAGCTCTCGATTGGATTCACATAGAGGGGAGACCTGATGAAGCTTGAGGCAGGGCAGAAGAGGGACAGGAGGGGGTGAATTGGAAGCAGGAAGGCTGTATGGGAGGCCATGGCAAGTTTGCAAGTGGCGCAGGTCTAAACAGAGGCAGTGGAATAGAAAGTCAAAGAGGGGGAGGCCTCAAACATCTTAGATAGAACATTCTTATTTATTCATCTGTGAAAGTGGAAGGGAGGCAGGCACAGATATACTATGCCACTGTCCAGAGCAAATCGTTAAGGGTATAGAGTTGGTGATTGACATTCCTGCTCCAAGAAGCTTAAGAAACCTGACCTGTCCCTGTCCCCCCGTTCTTTGTAAATGTTTGTCTTTGGTTCCTCTTACCTACCAGATGCAAAAAGGAGGGCCAGCCATGGAGAGCTGCAGGGAAGCAGAGCACAGGGCCAGGTTTCCACAGTGGGGAGGGAGGGCCAGGTTTCCACAGTGGGCAGGCGAGGACCAGGTTTCCACAGTGGGCAGGCGAGGGGGTTAGGGCGAGGGGAAGGAAAAGATACAGAAAACTGCAGACCATAACCCTTGGCAAGATACAAAAGAAGAGGAATAGTGGGGGGATGCAGAGAAAGGGACCACTACAGCCGTGGGCAGGAGTTTCTATTTCCAAGTGGATGTGGGGAGGAAGATTTCAGAGGGAACATATTTGCTAGGAGAATTTTGAGAAAAATGACTCAGGGTTCCACAACAATAGCTAATTGGGTAGCAATGGATTAGAGCATGTATATATCTTTATGTCCTAAAACATTTTTTTAAGGGGACACTCTAGGGTCTGAATCACAAGAGCATGTCTCTGTGGACAAGGCAGGTCACACAAATGAGGGAAGTGGGCCACATATTCAAAACACAACAGCTCAAGTATGGTGGCCAACTGCAGGTGACACCAGGCTATTGCGTCCAGGAGACAATACAGAGGGGCAGGGACCATGGCACACTGGAGAGCACAGATCCACAGGGGCACAGCAACAGGCCTGCTCCCCACTGCTGCCACCATGTAGAAATATAGGGCTGGGTGGCAATGTTTTCTGATTTTTAAAAAAATTCAGAAATTTTGATTTTTTTAGGCAACTTCCTGATATGCAAATAGTAGCAGCTAGTTCAGATTTTACCCTGGGTGAAAAAACAAAACCATCCAGCCTGTGGGACTCCAGTGGGTTCCTCTGCTCCCCAGCAACTGAAAACACACAGCATGCAGGTCTTGCTGTCTTCACTCATATCTGCAGCGCTTTCCCAAGGGATGGGTCTGGAGAGAGAACAAGGCTAGGGGTCAGGTGTGGCGTTTACTTCTGGTAGAGTTCCACTTCTAATGTGGGTCCGTGAGCAAACCCTGCAATGTCTCCAGGCCTCTGTTCCTCCATCTATATAATGGCGGGAAGATCTTGGCTCTTCCAGCCAAAATTCTCTTCTTTTGCAGTTTTTTCAAATCACTACCACCTTGCTCATTTCTCACCATGAGTCCTGGCACTCAGGCCTGGCAGCCAGGAAGCTCTCACCTGGTTTTTCTCTGCACTGTCCCGGCCATGCCTGCTCTGCTGGTCCCCTCATTCACCCTTGCCCCTTTCCAGTCTATTCATGACACAGCAGCTAGAGAAGTTTTTATACAATGCAGATCTGGCCCTGTCCCTCCTCTGCTTAAAAACACTTTGGTGGCTCCCTAGGGCACCATTAATAAAGTGCAAGCTTCCCTCCATGACCTACAAATCCTTCTGCTATCCCTCACACACTGTGCTCTCACCACCCTGCCCTCTTTTTCAGTTCTCAAATATGTCAAGTTCTTTCTGGCTTTGGAGTCCTGCGAACCTGGATTTGAATCCCTGGTTATCTTGCTAAGTGCTGTCACCTCTTTGAGCCCCACTCTGCTAATCTCTGAAATGGGTCTAATTGTATAGCTTATTTCAAGGCATCAGCAGTATTGATTTTTTGCTTTAAATCTACAGTCCCATGGAAAATGGAGGAGAGAGAAGGATTAGTGTCATCCACTGATAATTTCACCTTCATCATCTACTGAATAGCAAAATAAATCAAAAGCACTCACATATTTTGGCTTCTTTTTAAGTGAGACATACAATCAAATATCAAATATTTTCACTTAAAAAATTACTGTCTATAACACCTTTTTAAAAAAAATTTGTGTTAATTACTCCTTCGTTTCTCTGTATACTTTTATGACCTATTTATGTTTTTTTTTTTTAGACCAAGTCTTGCTCTGTCATTAGGCTGGTGTGCAGTGGCACCATCTTGGCCCACTGCAACCTCTGTCTCCCGGGTCCAGGGATTCCCCTGCTTCAGCCTCCTGAGTAGCTGGGACTACAGGCGTGTGCCACCACACCTGGCTAATTTTTGGGGCTTTCACCAAGGCCAGGATGGTCTCAATCCCCTGACCTCATGATCCTGAAGTGCTGGGATTACAGGCGTGAGCCACTGCGCCCAGCCGACCTATTTATGGATTTCTAAACAAAGTCTAGCTATTTTGCCTGGTTTTGGACTTTGTGTAAATGGAATCATACTCTCTGTGCTCTCTGACTTGCTTTCTGTGTTCACACGAGGCTCTGGGATTCACCCAAACCCAGGCCTGCAGCAGCCGTTTATTCATTGTCACGGCTGCATTGTACCGCACTGAGGAAGGTAACCCAGTTCTCCACATTCTACTCTCCGCAGACATTTGGGCTGTTCCCCGCTTTTGCTATCATGAATGGTCTTGCTGTGCGCAGGCCTGTGTGTGTTTCCCGGCACTGGCATGCTGCAGTTCCTGGAGGGGGACACACCTAGGAGTGCAGTTGTAGATCCTAGGGTGCGTGCGTGTTCAGCTTAAGTAGGAAACGCCAACCGTTTCCAAAGGGCTTGCTCCGCAAGGATTCTCCCACCAGCAGGGGCTGTTCTACCACGTCCCACTGGGAAGAAATGTGTGTGTATAAGTGCATAGATCTATGTAATTATCATACGTTTTATGCGTTGCTATGAGTTTATGCTACTTTGTTAATTTCTGCAGAGGTTTAAACCATGTTTGCTTAAACCTCTGGGGTACCCCAAGGTGGCTTTCATTTGCATGAATGATCAGGGTCTTGCTCAACACCTTCGGTTCCTGCCTGGAGCCCACCAGGACCTCTGCTGAACCTTTGCTCAGACCCTCCAGGATACAGCCTGGGCTGACTGCAGTCTTGAACAAGTCCAGGAATGATGAAAGCTGCTTTTTTAAGACAAACCCTCGCAAAATGACATTCAAAATACTTCCTGTGCCGAAATTACGCCAACTCCTGCACCGACCTGGTTGCTCTGAGCATTTCCGGCATGTTCCACTGTGGTGCATTTGCCCTCAGAGACCTTCTGGAGGGTCACCCTCCCCTAGATCTTCATTCCCCCAGGCTCTTCTGTCCCTCAGTCCACTCAGGTTTCTGCCCAGGATCTTCTCTGACCAGTCTATTCAAAAGACAGGCCACCACTTATGGCTGTACCTCACCCTGCTCTGTTTTTCTTACAAACATGACCTCCCCGTGCCTTATACATGGATGTATTCCTCTGTTCTCTGCACTTCCACCAGAAGGTGAGTACTTTGGGGTAGGGATACATGTTGTTACCTGTTGTATCAAGTGTGCCCAGAGCTGTGCCCACCACACAACAGATTGTCAAGATAGAATTGCTGAACGAATTTATGAATGAAGGAGGCACCTACCTTACTTTAAAACCTCAGCTTGGGAGACTGATTCAGGAATGATTTCTTTTCTTTTCTTTTAAAAACACTCCTTGGCCAGGTGCGGCAGCTCATGGCTGTAATCCCAGCACTTTGGAAAGCCGAGGCGGGTGGATCACCTGAGGTCCAGAGTTCGAGACCAGCCTGGCCAACATGGTGAAACTCCGTCTCTATGAAAAATCCAAAAAGTAGCCGGGTGTGGTGGCATGCGCCTGTAATCCCAGCTACTCAGGAGGCTGAGGCACTAGAATCTCTTGAACCCGGGAGGCAGAGGTTGCAGTGAGCCGAGATTGCACCACTGCACTCCAGTCTGGGTAACAGCAAGACTCTGTCCCAAAGAAAAAAAAAACCTCCTTATTAAATTTATCTGCAGAAATTAATGAAGTAGAGTACACTCATAACAATGCATAAAACATATGATAATTACACACGAAGTCATCTCTCTGCGTATTCATCTCATTCCACCTTTCTTCCCACAACTAATATTAACTGTTTTAATACTCAGACACATAGAAAAAATGGGGCTTCTTAGTTGATTTTACCAAAAGAGTGGGATCTACAGTATTCTGTATCTTGTTTTTCTCATTTAACAACATTGTGGAGACATTAATTCAGATAACTGGATATGTAGCAAACTTTTTTTAACAGGTGCAAAATATTCCATTATGTGGGCAACCCACAATTTATTCAACTATACCCCAGCTGACAGACAGGCAAAGGTGGATTTTAGATTTTTGCCACTGTGAACAGTGCTGCAATAACACCTTGTACTTACAGATCTTTAAACGATTGTTTGTTCTATGGGACAGATTCCCATGTAAGGGATCCCTTTGTCAAAAGATACATGTATTTTGTATTTTAATAGATGAGGCTAGGTTCTTTCAACAAGTCACTTATTCTGCCCTTTTGCTGTGCTGACTTTTCTTTGCTCCTGACTTCTGCAGCCCTCTCCCCTGGCAGCCCCACCCAAGGTTGCCCTGAAGTCAGGCGCATCCTAACTTCCCAGGAGGCCGAGTTTCCAGGTGCAGAATTGCTCCTGCCCAGATTACCCATCCATGAGAAGCCATTTCAGTTCTCCTCCCATGGTAACATGCGCAGATACCTCAACTATCTTCCCTCCAGCTGTTCACAAGGCCAGGCCTGGCCCTGCAAGGTGGCTTCGGCAGCAAAGGTGGAGAAAGGAGAGAGGAAGGAGAAGAGAGGAGGGAAATGATTACAGGAGCCACAGTGTATCTTCATTCCAGCCTCAGTTTCCCTTTTTGTTCTGAGCAGCTCATAGCCTGTATACTACCAGTGATGAGCCCAACAACAGAAATGGAAGTTAACATGCATTGTGGTGGCTCTCAGCGGGGGCACCTTCCTCCACCCTAACCACCCCGGGGTCACTTGGCAATGTCTGGAGACACTTTCGGTTGTCACAACTTGGAAGGCGGTGCTCATGGCATCTAGCAGGTAGGGGCCATGGAAGCTGCTAATGTCCTGCAATGCACAAAACGCCCCCGCTCCAACAATGAAAAATTATGCAGCTCAAACTATCAGTAGTGCCAAGTTTTCTCACAAATGCCTGGGCTATAGTGTGCCTACTGCATGGCAGGAGCTGTGCTAAGTGGTCAGTACATGCATGACTAATTTAATCTTCACACTCTTCTTTGAGCTGGGTGTTATCATTACACCCACTTTACAGATGAGGCTACTGAGATTGGGAGAGGTGAAGTGACCTGCTCACGGTCCACAGCTATGGAGGGAAGAGGCAGTGCTTGAACTTGGGTCTCCTTGACTTCACTACACCGAATGGTCTTTGTGGGCCAGCTGGCACTGTGCTGTAGCAGCAGACAGCGTGACTGAAACAAACCTCATGACAAAGACTTGGTGGGCGAGAATGGCCTGGAGGTGATCTTGGTCTCCCAGACTCCTCAGCTTCTGAGTTTCTTGTGAGGTGGAGCAGAGGGGGAGCTGACAAAGAGGGTGGGGGGTGTCTTCTTTGCTGTGCCCAGTTGCCTGGCTTAGGCCAGTGCCCTGGATGTCCTCTGTGGCTGGCAAGCTGGCAGCCGAGGAAACGCGTGGTGCAGCCGATGCTATTGTGTCTGATGTGATGTTCCCAAGCTAAAGCTGGGCTATTCTTTAATACACTGGGAGTATGTTCTCTGCCTGTGCATGCTTGTGGACGTGAGCTTGCCTATGTGCACTTACCCGTAAGTGCCACGGTGGGTCTATAGATATATGTGCCTGTGTGCTCTGTGTCTTTGGTATAGGTTTGCCTTTGTCCATGTGGTGTCTCGTTCTCTCTTTATTTGCTTATGTGTTTGACTATACAGGCAAATATGTCTGCATGCATATCTCTATCTGATTATATTAGAGCTGGGCGTCCAGGTGTGTGTGTGTGTGTCTGTGTGTGTGTGTGTGTGTGTGGTGTGCAGGTGACTGTGAGCTGTGGTGGTTGTATCTATGTGTGTATGAAGTGAGTCTGAGTGTGTGTGTGAACATATGAAGGTGTAACGGTGTGCTTTTATGTACATATATTTTGGAGGGACTGTACATATGTGTCTATATATGTATCTACGTGTGAATAATGTATACCTGTGATGCGTAAACTGTGTGGCTTTGTGTACATGTATATAGAGGTGGCTGGGTACAGTAATTGCTGTGGTGTGTGTGTGTGTGTGTGTGAGTGTGTGAGATAGAGAGAGAGACAGAGAGAGAGAGAGAGAGAGAGAGAGAGAGACGGGCTCCAGGCTATTACCAACACAGAAGCTGCAAAAACACTCCAAGAGTGTCAGCCTCTCCTTAGGTCAGAGAAGATGAGCACGGGGTGAGGAGCTTGACCCAGGCCTTCCCTCCCCATCCTCACCACCCCAGTTTGCCCCCACCGGGCCAGCTGTCAGGGACAGAGGGCCTCAGGCCTCACCCCCCTGCCAGCCAGTCACTAAGGCTAAACATTTACCGAGGCCTGAGGCCATGTTTGCTTAAACCTCCGGGGTCACTGCACACATGTGATCTGTTTTGGATGGCTTCTCTTCTGCAGGCTGAGAGGAGCAGGTGCCAGCTTGGCAAGGTACCTGGGGTTGTAGCCTCCTTCCATGAGATGCGCTGCTGAAATCAAGGTTTGCTTCATCTCACAGGAAGTTTAACCTTAGCAACATGTTCACTGACTTACTCTTTTAGAATGATGTGCCCTAAACTCTAGTTCTTTGTCAAACACTGTATATCTTCTGTAACTATACTTAGCACTTTTCTTTAAATTGATCTGCTTTTAAAAATGTAAATACCCATTTCAGCTTTATTCAAAGCAATTTATCTTGTGTATTCAAGGGTTAGATATGCTAATTATACTTTTATATATATTTTTATATCTTTAAGACATATGAAAATAAAAAGCATTGAGTCCTCTGTTCTGTTGCATCACCTTGCTGGCCCTGTGCCAGGAATGGAAATGCCTCCGAGGCTGCCTTGCCTTCTGCTTTAAAGGTAGCAGTCTATTTCAGGAGATCTTATTTCCATACAGCTTGCCAGGAAGACACCTTTTGCATAAAAACAGGCAGGTCTGGTATACCTGGGAGAGAGATTTCCAAATTCCCAGATGGAGAGTGTGTGTTTCCTGGGTCTGGAAAGAGGTTGGGGACCTCTGGAGGCTGCAGAGGCGTTTCTCCAGACCTCTGTGCCCTTATTCCTCCTTGGTCAGGATCCTCCCCTGGGGACCTGGCTCTGTGGTGTCACTGCCTTGGTAGTCCTGAGCAGACTCAGGCACAGAGCCTCCTTCCTTTGTGGGGGGGGGGAGAGAATAGGAGGGGAGGGGGAGAGAAAGGAAGAGGAGAGGAGAATGGAGGGGGGAGGGGAAGGGAGGCAGATGCCCAGACAGATGGGCCTGGCCATGGGCTCTGCAGGCCTAATGAATTTCCTTTCTCGGCCCTCAGGCAGGTCAGTAAATGAGACCAGCCACAGCATCTGGGATGACTCCAGGATGAGGCTAATAAATCGGGCCTAGAATGAATCCTGCTTCCCTGGAGATGGAGTAGGTAGGCCAGGCAGCAGGGAAGCTGGAAGGGCTGAGAGAAACCCCAGCAGCAGCCAGTCGTTCAATGGTGCTGGAAGGAGCTCCCTTCCAACAAGAGTCGGTGGCTTCCAGAGGCACGGGCTGTGCAGGGTGGAGTCCCAGAGTGGAGAGGTGGGTGGGGTGAGTTCTCCCAATGGCCTGGCTTGCTGACCTCTGGGCCTTGGCACAGGGACACACTTCCCAGCTGTGATTTAATTTATTCCTGCCAATCTACTAGTCTCAGTTCAGGCATCACCTCCTCCTTGGGGAAGGAAGGCTTCCTGGACCCTTAGGGGTCACGTCCATACAGCCCTAAAGGTTCCCTGAACTTCTGCCATCAGCCCACCCATCACATCAGGCTGTGTTTCCGCCTCTCCTGGAATGCAAGCTTATGGAGACAGAGATGAGCTGCGGCCCCAGTGGCCAGTGATGTGCCTGGCATCTAGTAGGTGATACTGATATTCACTGATATTATTAAGTTGAATGAAAGAGAGGAGAGAGAAGAGAAGGCAGCAAGCGTTGGTAATTATCTGGGGGAGCAAACCAAACCTGTCCCTGGACAGAGGGGGCTGGAAGAAGTCTATGCCTTTCTGGCAACCCAGGACCCTGGGGACACTCAGTTGCTCAAGGGTGGCCCTACCCCCCTAGAGATGGGACCTCGGGCCAGGTATTCACCTTCCTGAGCCCCCGGAAGTTTCCTTACCAAAAGGAACCTGTGGGAATGTCTGGGTTGTGGGAATCGAATTAGGTAAGCTCTTTGGAAATGCTCTGGCAGGCATCAAGTCCTTTACTCCTATGAAGCGTTCGCTGTGAAATCACACCATCCCTCAGCTGGATGAGACATGAAAGAATAAAGTGTCGAACTGAATTCTGCAGTTGAGCAGCTGAGTTCAGATGAGGGTAGTGAACTTCCGGTGCTCATACACTGGTGAGGTAGACCATTCACTGATAGCCCAGGTTTTGGAGCTAACCTGCCTGAGTCAGAACCTGGTTGTGACTCGGGAGCTGTGTGCCTGTGGGAATGTCATTTACTCTCTCTGAGCCTCTGCTCTCTATAAGACCAGGCTCTGAACAGCACCTACTTCAGGGTGCTGTGTGCTGTGCAGAGTATGAAACAAAACATTTCTAAAACCACTTGTTTCTTGATTGCCTGCTATGAACCAGGCATTGCAGTTTTGGAAATTAAGCAGGAAACGTATCAGAGAAAAAAACCCTGCTTTTAGGAAGCAGTATATTCTAGAGGGAAGGAATAAATGATGGAAACGACTTTTTTTTAAGGTAACAACGTCAGCGTTTTAGTGCTGATAAATGCTGGGAGGGAAAGGCAAGCTGAGGGCGAGGGGGGCATTCGTGTGCTTCTGTGTGGGTAATGTCTGAGGTTTGCAAGCTCAGGTTGGGAAGCTGAGGAAGTCTTCCCTAAGAAGGTCTTTTTACTAAAGCCCCTGAGCACGGAGCTGGCCAGAGGGACCACTCAGGGAAAGATACTCTCAGAGTAACTAAGAAACAGAGCCACCTCTGTCTACCACTGAAGCATATTTTAGTTCTCACCAGGGCATCCTCCCCTACCCAGCCCACTGCCCATTGGCTAACTTCCTCCTGCCCGCCTGACCTTGCACAATCTGGGCTACCAGTCCTTCCCAAGGAAAGTCAGCTTCCGTCCCATATCAGAATCATGTGCAGGTGTGTGTGTGTGTGCATGTATGTTGTGCATGCGTGCGTGCCTTTGCGGCTGTGACATTTGCATTTCTGGACACTCCTGTACCCATTGTGCTCAGTGAAGGAGTGTATGGTGCATATGAGTGGGAAGTATGAGGTTTGAATTCAAGGGTACGAATATAATCATTGAACATACTAATTTGTGTCTATAAATGGGAATGTGCCTGTGAGGAGTGGGGTTTGCCTGCATGCATGTGCGTGTGCACAGGAGACTGTGTGTGCTGGTGCATGTGTGTGCCAGGCATCTTGGAGAGAGGGGGAGCAGCCTGGATAGTTGGCTAGCCATATGCAGAAAAATTAAACTGGACCCCTACCATTCACCATATATAAAAATTAACTCCAAGTGGATTAGAGATTTAAAGTAAGAATGTAAGACCTCAAACTATAAGAACCCTAGAAACACTGAACATAGCAGCTCAAGTCTGTAATCCTAGTACTTTGGGAGGCCAAGACAGAAGGATCACTTGAGCTCAGGAGTTTGAGACCAACCTGGGCAACACAGGGAGACCCTGTCTCTACAAAAAAAAAAAAAAAAAAGAAAAAGAAAAATCAACCAGGTGTGGTGGTGCATCCCTGTGTGGTCCCAGCTACTTGGGAGGCTGAGGTGGGAGGATCATCTGAGCCTGGGAGGTAGCAGTTGCAGTGAGCCAAGATTGCACCACTGCACTCCAGCCTGGGTGACAGAGTGAGACCCTATCTCCAAAAAAAAAAAAAAAAAAATCCTAGAAAAAAAGCTGGGAAACACCATTCTGGACATCAGCCTTGGGAAATAATTTATGATAATAAATTAATTCATAGTATTAATTTATGTAATTAACTTATTAATTGTTTGTAGTAATAATAATTATGCAATAAATTGCAACAAAAACAAAAATTGACAAATGGAACCTAATTAAACTAAAGAGCTTGGGCACAGCAAAAGAAACTATCAACAGAGTGAAGAGACAACCTATAGAATGGGGGAAGTATCTGCAAACTATACATTTGACAAAGGGCTTAAACCATTCAACGAGCAAAGAACAAATATCAAAAAGCAGGCAAAAGACATGAACAGACACTTCCCAAAAGAAGACATACAAGTGGCCAAAAAAAAAAAAAAAAAAACTGAGAAATGCTACACGTCATTAATCATCAGAGAAATGCAAATCAAAACCATAATGAGTTGCCATCTCACAGCAGTCCGAATGGCTATTACTAAAATGTCAAAAAAACCACAGATACTGATGAGGCTGTGGACAAAAGGGAACACTTATACACTGCTGGTAGGAATGTCTGTTGTTTCAGCCACTGTAGAAAACAGTTTGGAGATTTCTCAAAGAACTTGAGACAGAACTACTATTTGACCTACAACCCCATTAGTGAGTAAATATCCAAAAGCAAACAAATAGTTCTACCAAAAAGACACATGCATGCCTCTGTTCATCCCAGCACTATTCACAATAGCAAAGACAAGAAATCAATCAAGGGGCCATCAACAGTGGACTGGGTAAAGAAAATAAGCTGCACATACACCATGGAATACTATGCAGCCATAGAAAAGAACAAAAGTATGTCCTCTGCAGCAACATGGATGAAGCTGGAGGCTATTATTGTAAGCAAATTAACATTGGAGCAGAAAATCAAATACTGCATGTTCTCACTTGTAAGTGGGAGCTAAACATTGGCTACTCATGGACATAAAGTTGGGAACAGTATGCACTGGGGACTACTAGAGTGGGGGAGAAAGGGAGAGGAGCAAGGGCTGAAAACTAACTGTTGGGTACACTGTGCTTAGTACCTGGGTGATAGAATCATTTGTACCACAGCCTCAGCTGCACACAATGTTCCCAGATAATAAACCTGCACATGTACAACCTGCATCTAAAATAAAAGTCGAAAGAAAAGAAGAAAGAAATTTGCTACCAAGGATCCGACAGCAAATTCCTGTGGGAGTGGGATGAGACCAGATGCCGATGACATGGCTTTGCAATTTGGCCCCAGGACCTGTCAATGCATCCATGAAATGACTTGGAGGAAAACGGGCTTTGGAGGCACGCAGAGCTAGATCAGATCTCTACATAGCTCTTCTAGGAGCTAGCTGTATGGCCTTGGGCTAGCCACCTCACCTCTCTGAGTCCCTGTAAAATCAAGAGCTAAAAGCAGCAGGGTGGTTCTCGGGCTTGCCGATGAAGTCAGTTACCTTATCTGCAGCTTTGAGTTGCTCATTAAACAGCTGCAGCTGAACATTTTCTTTACATTAACCTGGTTGGTTCTTATCCTCTGGTGACCAGATCATGAATCCTGTGAACTATCCCTAACCAGAAAATGAGACCACACGTTCCTCTGGGGAAGCTAGCATTCTGCTCTCCTGATCTCCCCCTTTAACTTCGAGGTGGCAGGGTGAAGTTGAACAGAAATAAGCCATGAAGTAAGACAGAACTGGGCTTGAATCCCACTTCTGTCGCCAACTAGCCATGTGACCATGGGGAAGTCACCTCTCTTCTTCATCAGATCTGTAAAAGACAGATAATTATTCGCTTCAAAGTGAGCATGGGAATTAAATGCAGTAACATGTGCAACTGCCTAGCACACAGTGTCTGCTCAACCACTGATTTTGGAAAACCATATTGAGCACCTACTATTCATTCATTTACTCTGCAGGTATTTATGGAGTCCCTTCCATGTGACAGGAATTCTCCTAGGGGTTCACAGCCACACATAAAACAGACAGGCTGTCTCTCAGCCTGCAGCTCCCAATCTCACGTAAGGGGATAGACATAGGCAATCAACTAATGGGTAAATAAATACCTGGTGTCAAGTAGAGACATGTTCTTTGATGAAAAACAAAGGGTATGAGGATAGTGAGCGATAAGGTGGGTGTGTGGAGCAGAGGATGTGATGTGAGTTCAAATACTACGTGTCGGCATATGAACTGCCAGGGATACAGACAGAGATGGAGCTCCTTCTTCTAGGAACTGGCATACCAGGCAGAAAACAGACGGTGTGGTTAGAACTGAAACGGAAGAGTGCAGCTGAAATCAGCGTGCAGGGTCTCACCACAGGCTCATGGGCTTAGTGTATCCTGGCTCTGTCCAGAGCCCCTGTCCTGGCCTGAGAGGGAGCTAATGCTTATCACAATCCACGTGGGATTCAGAAATCCACTTAGCAGCATCCTGGTACTCTGAACACTCTAGGCACTTCCTTGGATACGTGTGGGATGAAGACAGTAACCTCCCTGGCCCACTCCCCATCCCCCTTCCACTCCTCCTACTCCAGGGTGCCCTGGACAGAGGCAAGACCTCATATTCAGGCAGTTCAGACTCAGGTCTGGCTTGAATCTTCACCTGGTACCTACTGGCTGTGTGATCTTGGGCAGGACTCTCCAAGTGGCCAAACCTCACATTCTTCATCTGTGAAATGAGCATAAGAATGGCATACACAGAGCACTTCCAAAACTCCCCCTCCCAGGTCCAACCCTTGAGAGTTTCTGCTCCCTGGCCTGCCTCCTCCCCCTCCAATCATGAGTTTTCAACCAGGTAGCCTGGCCAACAGGTCCGTGTTCCTTCTCAGCATTCCAGGAACTGTTGAGGGCAAGAGAGAGCGTGGCATTCAGAGGCAAAAAACAAAATGCACTTGTGGTTTTGTTATTCAGTTCTGCGTTGTTATTCAGCTGTGTGACCTCGGACACTTCGTGCCATCTCTGATCCTTAACTTCCCCAACTGCCAGCCACGTGGTATAATAGCCCCTACCTCCCGGCAGGTGGTGGGGGTTATTGGAAAGAATGCAGAGAAATTGCTGGAAACATCTCAGATGTCCGATAAGTGGCAAGTGTTATCTTTCGTCTTGGTCTTCCCTACTTGATCTCCAAATGAGTCACACTTACTCAGTACTCACTGTGGACCAGGTTTTACTTACATTATCCCATTTAACCTGTACAAAAGTCCTGGCTGGTTGGTATTTTCATTATTTCATTTTAGCTCTATGTCTGAGTTACCTGGGCACACAGAGGTAAGGTAATTTGCTCCAAGTCTCCTAATCAGGAAGTGATGGGTTCAACATTCAGACCCCAGCATCTGTCTCCAGAGCCTGTGATCTATCCACCGCAGTGCTCTCTGCCTCTCCTCTATCAAACCATTCTGATCACTGTTTTTCTGTGCATAATGAATGTTTGACCCCCCAGAGCCTCTTCCATGAAAAGAAGAGGCACTGAAGGCCAGAGGAGGAGCCTGGTTCTGCTGTGTCTCAATGCTCTGCCAGAATTCTCTGCAGAACTTTTGTCTTGACTGCTGTGTCTGGCACAGTGTGAGATTCTGAATGAGGCCATCCCTGTCCTCATGGAGCTCAGAGTCTGGTGGTAGAACTGCATAAGGTGGCTGAGCAGAGCCACGCAGACTGTCTAGTCCAGCAGCCTGGATTGGAAACTCAGCTGCAGCACTTACCAGCTGTGGACATTTGAGTAAGTCTCTGAGTCTCAGTTTCCTCATCTGTTAAGTGGGGGATAATAACACCAGTCCCTCCCGAGAGGGCTTTCAGAGTTAGGGCATACACTAGGCCCCTAGGGAGTACCTGACAATAGTGTTCTCAGAGCAGGAGAGGCCAGCATACTCTTCCTTACACACAGGTCAGGATGGGACACTTGCTACAACCGGACAGCTACCAACAGGCCAAGAGCTTTATTAAGCACCTATTAAGTGCCTCCTCATGGTTAGCAATTATAATCTCATCCAATCTTTGCAGTAACTGTGGGTGGCACTTACTACCTACAAGTTACAGATAAAAAGTTTCAGCTTAGGGAGGTGATCAGCTAAGGTCATATGGTGGGGTGCGAGGGAGCTCAGGCTCAGTTTACTGCACCCCACAGGCTCCTGAGCAGTGGAAGAGTCCCAAGAAAGAGCCTCTGCTCCCTGGCGGGACCTTCATGGCACCGCCCATCAAGCCTCTTCTTTTCCCCTCATTGGCTTCTAGTCCTTCGCTTCGCAGGGCCGGTGCCCCCCGGCATCCATCGCAGTTCTCTGCTCTTCTCCTAGGGAGCTCATCTACCTCAGAGCTTCCTTTAGGACCCTCCACCCCCACCACCAGCCCGCTTTATTTCAGGTGCCACGTTCCTCAGCGCACCTGGCCTCTTCTCCCTCAGGTGCCCAGCAACTAAGTACAACCAAGCAGGGTCCGTGAAGAATTGATCATTGTTCGCCGGAACCTTCTCGTCTTCCTGTCACCTGCTCCTGCTCATATTCGCCAGGGCCCAGCCTAGCTGCTGAGCTGACTGACTCTGCTTCCATCTCCCGCCCTCCCACACATCTGCAGCCAAGCCCAGCTGGTCCTGGCTACCACTGCACTAACAGGCAGACCTTCACCTCCCCACAGCCCCCTCACCTCACCCAGCCCAGCTGGTACCTGGCCTGGCCCACTCCATGCCTCAGCCTGGTCTTACTTAAAGCCATTTCCTACCCTGGACAGCATTCCAGCATCTCCGATATCCAAATCATGAGACGATTCCTCACCAAATAGTTTCCGCTTGTGACTTTCCTTCTTCAAACACTGCATTTCTTCCTGACACTTACGGGAAACATAACTTATTTTTCTCCTACTTTTTCAAGAAGTAGCTAATGAAAATCTGTTTTATTAATCAGGGATCTCCAGAGAAATAGAGCTGATAGGGGTGTGTGTATTCAAAAGAGATTTGCCTTTAGGAATCGGCTCACGCAATGATGGAGGCTGGTGAGTCCAGAATCTGCAGTGCAGATTGGCAACATGTGGGGAGATTTCGGTTGTCACAATTCAGGGATTGCTAATGGCCTCTAGTGGGAAGGGACTGAGGATGCTGTAAACATTCTACAAAGCACAAGACAGTTGCCCACAACAAAGAATGATCTGGCCCAAAATGTCCACAGAGGTTGAGCAGAGTTGTTGCAGCAGACCAGCCCCTTTCCAGGACCACACCTGCTGCTCAGACCCCTTCCCATGGGCACAGTCCTGGGTTGGATTCTCAGCTCTGAAGTGGACAAGCCTGCCAACCCAAGGCAAAGTATATCACGTAGCCACACCTCCACCTCCAGCTACCGTACCTCTAGTACGGTAGCCGCTGGCCACGTGTGACTGTGGAGCACTTGAAATGTGCGAGTCCACATTGAGAGGTTCTGTGAAGATCAGAGACACGGCAGATTTCTGAGACTTAGGAAGGAAAAGGAACACAAAACATCACAGTAGGGTGGGCGCGGTGGCTCACACCTGTAACCCCAGCACTTTGGGGGGCTGAGGCTGGTGGATCGCTTGAGCCCAGGAGTTTGAGACCAGCCTGGGCAACATGGCGAAACCCCGTCTCTGCAAAAAATACAAAAATTAGCTGGGTGTGGTGGCAGGCGCACCTGTGGTCCTAGCTACTCAGGAGGCTGAGGTGGGAGGATCACCTGAGCCTGGGAAGTAGAGGCTACTGTAAGCTGAGATTGCGCCACTGCACTCCAGCCTGGGTGACAGAGTAAGACCCTGTCTCAGAAAAGAAAAAAAATTACAGCAATCGTTTTATCATTTTTATAGTGATTCCATGTTGAAATAATATTTTGAATGTATTACATGAAATAAATGCATGATTAAAGGTCATCGTACCTGTTTCTTCCTAATTCTATTAATGTGGATACTAGAGATGTTGAAATAAGTATGTGGCTGACTACAATGGTGAGGGGGAGACCAGGGCCACCATGAGATGGGTGTGTGACAGATTTGGAATTACCTTCCTGTTGCCAGGCACACAGGGAATGCTCACTGCATCTTCTGGGAATCTGAATTTTCTTTCTTTCTTTTTTTATTTTATTATTTATTTTTTTGAGATGGAGTTTCCCTCTTGTTGTCCAGGTTGGAGTGTAGTGGTGCAATCTCGGTTCACTGCAACCTTCACCTCCCGAGTAGCTGGGATTACAGGCACACAGCACCATGCCCAGTTTATTTTTGTATTTTTAGTAGAGACAGGGTTTCACCATGTTGGCCAGGATGGTCTCAAACTCTTGACCTCAAGTGATCCACCCGCCTCAGTCTCCCAAAATGCTGGGATTACAGGTGTGACCCACTGCATCCAGACTGAATTTTCAAAATCTACAAAGACCTCCCTCCCATGAAATCTTCTCCAATCTGGGTTCCAGGGACTTTCATCTCACTGATAACCAGGTCCTGTCTTTCTTTTCATCTCTTTAGGTCCTCGTCCCACCATCTGCACCGGAGCCTGATGGCTCACATTTGCTCAGTGCATTTATGTGTAAAGGGAACAGTAGTCCCCGTACACTCTATCTCAACCCAGGGAAGTATAGCTAATGAATTTGGGTTAGTCTTTGCCTTTTTCTACATTCTTGGTTAACCAAGGAGGTAGGAAATTTGACCACCCTTCCTTATCAGCTCCCCACAGCTCCCTGGCATAATTTACTGCTCATGGCTCTCACTTTGCAAACATGTTCGTTGTCATAGAAAATTCAGAGGTGATTTGGAAGTTGGTGCTGCCTGGTTACCATGGCAATGCCAGCTGCTTCTGCCTCCACAGTGAGGCAAGAGCGGCCATGGGGCTGACCAGATGGGGTTGGAGCCTCTGAGAACAAAACACCTGGGGCCCATCCCAGTCTCCTCTAATGCTAACCTTATCCCAGCCCTCAACTCTACCCTGTTTTCCCAGGGGTGCCCATCCTGCAGCCAACCTGCTGGTACAATGCACAGAGCCACTTCTGTGGAGGTGGAGGGTTGCGCTGCCCTTGCCAGCCACCCCTGAGGTGGTGGAGACCTGCTAGGTGACACTCAGAAGCATTAGTGAGTCACTTCCTGTACCTGCTTTCCAGATGCTGGCCCAGAGCCCCGCCCGGTAGGCCTGTGTTTCCGTAGCGACTGTCACCAGAAATTTCCCATTGGGGGAAAGAGCTATCTTGAAGCTAATGTAAAAATGTCTTTTCTTATTTGTGGATGGTGAAAGAAAATGACTCACATGGACCATGTTCCTGAAAAAGAGGAAGAGGTCAACAGTTTCAGTGTCTTCAGGGGCTTTGCCACTCCAGGCCGTGTGCAGGTGGCACATGGTGAGGGCTGCTAAATGGCTGGTGCAGCACTTCAGGGCACACCTGGATCACCCCGTTTGATCTTTACCAGCATCCTGTGAAATAGGACACCATGCCCATTTCATAAATGAGGAACGTGAGGTTTAGTGAGGGCAAAGAATGTGACACCAAGGCGGCTCTGCTGGCAGGCACCAGCGCCGGGCTTGGGAGGGCAGAAACATCACGGCAGGGCCTGAGGTCTTAAACGGCTCTGTAGCACTGCTGTGCACAAGTGTGAGGGTGGAGATCTTCCCCAGTTTACATAAAGCGAGGCTCCTGTGTCACAGGATGTGACACCTGTTCTGTTGTGTCCCAGACTTTGCTGAGTTGTATTAGACACAGGGCTGTCCTGTTGTGAGTGGGCGTTTTGCAAACAGGAAACCCCCTCCTGAGTTTTAAAGCATGGTCAAAACATGACATGAGGGGTCCCACTGGGTAGGGAGAGCTGGACTGCAGCCAGAGCTTGGGGTGAAGGCCGTGACATGAGCACAGGAGAGGCAGCTGCACCCCGCAGCCCCCAGGCAGGCCTGTAGTTGAATCAGAAGCAGGTGGCACTGAGAGGGGCTGAGAATACTTACCCTGCTAGGGTGGCAGCTTTTCTGTGCCACGAGGGCCTCAGCAGTTGCTCAAGGACCTTAGTCATAGTTCCTTGGCCCACACAGCTGCATCCAAGCCACTGCCCACTGTAATCCCTTCCAAACAAGGAGGTGAAGTCCAGGTGAAAAAGCATGGCTCTCTTCCCAAAGAACCACCCGGATGTTCTGGGGGAGGAAAGTGTGTGGGGGAAGTTTTCGGAGGATTGTCAGAGGGAGGTGATCTGTGGCCTAGCCTGGCACAGGAGCCTAGGGGCCATTCACTTCCCCAGGGACTTATACCCCAAAGAAACACAAAGGTGGGCAAAGAAAGAAAGGCAAAGTCAAGAGCCCAAATTTGCAGCCCTGATGTTCCCAAGCCACTAAGGTTTCTGATGTCACCCTGTGCTTTGACATCCAAAATAATGCCTCATGTTCCTGTCTCGTCCACATAGTTTGGTGGGGGAGGGCCCCAGTTGGGTCACAGCTAAGTCTGTTTGTTTCTTCCTGTTCCTCATGGTCTCTCTCAGCCCCAGAATGGAACCGCCTCTTCCTTTATTTCCCCCTGGGAAGAAAACAGCCTTTCAGTTTCACCCACACCTTAGTCAGAAGCCCACACCTCCATTCCCGGGTGTGTGAGCTTTGAAAAATTTGCTTCACTCCTGGAAGCCTCCATCTTCTCCTCTATGAAACAGCAAATGACACCTGTTTCTCTAGGTTGTTTGGGGATTACATGAGAGATGGAGAGTCCCAGCTTAGCACCTGCCGCATGACTGGTATTCAGCCTGATTCTCGTTCATCTCCCCTTCACCCTCTCCAAAGCCAGCATGTGTGTGGTCTGCAGACAGATGAGCTGGTGGTCTCTCCCCAGGGCCCTCCTGCGCGCCTGGATGCTGATTGCCCCTCTTTCCCTCAGGGCCACGAGCCCTGAGCCATGCCGGGTCATCCCAGCCAGCCCACACTTCTCATTACAGAGCCGGCCTGTAATTAGACTGTCGCCTGGCTTCAGAGAATGTGCCTGTCAGCACCCCTGGCTCCTCTGCCTCTGCAGAGGCCCCTTTGCTTGCTGGCGAGACTTCATCTCCATGCACAGCACCATCCTTGGAAATGACGTGATGTCTGTTCTTCCCGTGACCCTCTTTCACTTGGGGTCAGCTGGGACAAGGCCTGCAGGCCACGGACGGATGAAGAGGCAGATGACAGAATAGACTTCAGTCCCGGCAGGGAGGGCAAGGAAGGGATCCTGGAAGAGAACACTGCAACTTCCTCTGCTAGGCTGCCAGGCCACTGCACTGCAGATTCTGAAACAAGTTAGGGTTTCTTGGGGTTCCCTGACATAACCACATAACCGTCCTCACCCTGACATCTCAGCCTGAGAGGGAGGAGGGAAGGGTACAAGTGTCAGGCAGACCTGGCCTGAATCCTGGCTTTGCCTCTTACTAGCTGTCTGACCTTTGACAAGTGACTTCCCTGTTCTGGGCTTCAAATTCTCCATCTGTAAAAATGCGGCAAATGACACTTGTTGTGAAGATTAAATAGATGCAAAACACTTGGACACACTAATCACCCCAAACAATACATGATAGCTGTCATCTTCATTAGCCGGGTTCCATCCTGTTTCCTTCCTAAATAGGCACAGCATATGGCTGTGCTTTTGCCATGCGTGTCCCTCTACCCAGAATATCAATATCCTGCATGATTTATTTGCTTAGCAAACTTCTATTGATTTTCCAATGCCCAGCTCAAATGCCCCTTCCTCTGTGAAGCCTTCCCTGACTCCCTGAGCAGTTGGTTACTTTGTCATCTGTACTCCAACAGTAATTTGCTTTTGCTTTTGTTACAATCCAGTCATATTGCATGGTAACTGTTGTAACTGTTCCCACTGCTGCCCAACCCACCGTCCCCAGTCTCTGTGACCCCCTGCCGCTGCCCCACTGCCCACAATCCTTGCTGTGCCCTGAGCCCTTGGCTAGGCTGTGAGATCATGAAAGATAAGGCCTCTACTTGTTCTTCCTGGTAATTCACAGAGTGGATGTTTTATGATTCTTTAGTTGAATGAATAAATGACTGCTGGAAACAAATAAATGGACAAATGGATGATTATAGGGAACATTAAACATTGACATAAGAAAAGAACAGGGCCAGGTGCGGTGGCTCATGCCTGTAATCCCAGCACATTGGGAGGCCAAGGCAGGAGGATCACCTGAGGTCAGGAGCTCAAGACCAGCCTGATCAACATGGAGAAACCCCATATCTACTAAAAATACAAAACTAGCTGGGTGTGGTGGTGCATACTTGTAATCCCAACTATTTGGAAGGCTGAGGCAGGAGAATCACTTGAACCCGGGAGGCGGAGGTTGCAGTGAGCTGAGATCGCGCCATTGTACTCCAGCTGGGCAACAAGAGAAAAACTCCATCTCCAAAAAAAAACAAAAAAGAAAAGCACAGGTCCAAGGAAACCTTGCCTTTTCCCCATATATTGCTTTATTCAAGCCCAGGCTGGGTAAACATTCAGGAATAGAAGGAAGGATATATTCTGCCTAGAGAGAGACCACCTAGGATGGAAAATCATGGATAGAAACTGGAGACAAAGGAGGAATTCTAGATTCATCTGCCCGGGTACCTGCTGAGCGACCTCAGTCCAGTCTCTTAGCCTCTCTCTGCTGCAGCACAGAAGGCTTCATAAAGCTCCAAATCCTGGGGCTGGGGGAAGAAACCCACAGTCTGAAGAATGTAGAGGCCAAGCTAAGGTCAGTCATGGCTGACGCGCTTTCAGGAAGGCCCCACTCCTTGACCCATGACAGCAGAGACTGGTGACACCTGCCAGCCCCACCCTGGAGAAGGAGGGGCCTCAACCACAACCACAGCTGTCTATGAGCTGGAGTCTTTCCAAGGGAGGCCCCTGCCGAAGGAGCCAGGCGCTGGTTGCTGGAGTGAGCATCAGTTGTAGATACAGTGTGTCTGGAGCTGACCACACCCCAGCATCACAGAGGCCCCTTACTGCCAGTCCAAAGAGGCCTTCTATCACCTTCTAGCACACTCCAATTCTTCCAACTCTGCAGGCTTTGCGCTCCCCTGGGCTGGCCCTTTCTCCTCATTCTGGCCACATTGTAAAGTCTTCTCCTTAGGGACCTCCTCTAACCGCCCCACCTAAAGTGCCTCTTTCATTCCCAGTCTCTCTTCAGTTCTCCGCCTGATTTTATTGTCTTCCCAGCACTCCTCCCACCCTGAACCATCTCATCTGCTTCTGTGTTTACTGTCTGACCCTCCTTTATGCCCTCATTGGTAAGTCAATGACCTGGTCTCTCCTGGTGAGGTTTATCCCCAAGTCTTACCCCAGAGCCTACTGCAGAGTGGGCCACAGGGGTTGAGTGAATGTTTAAGTGAATGAGTGAGCTATGAATAAGTAAGTGGATGAATGGATGGATGGATGGATGGATGGATGGATCGATGAGTGGGCCAAGCTCTCTGAACCTAAGTGGGAACAGGACTCCATGTATGGTAGCAGGCCAACAGGCTATGGGTTTTCTCAAGTGCATCTTGACACCTGGGTCCTGTGTTGAGATCTTGGAGCACCTCCATGGGCTCCGAAGGGTCCAATTTGTGGCTATACCCCCTGTTGCCAGCACAGGACCAGAGTAGATGCCCAGAAACTGGACATGCCTAGGTCCAGTGGATGGACAGGAGCCATGGGAAGTAGTTAAAAGCATGGCTCAGGAGTCAGGAGTTGATGACCTGGGTTCAAATCTCAGCTGTGACACTTTCTCAATGAGACCCAGAGCATGTTTCTTACCCTCTCTGGGCCCCAATTTCCTTAAGTACCAAAAAGATGATATTGGTAGCTACCCCCTGGAGATATTGTGAAGACAGGGTAAGAGAATGCATAGAAAGTGCTGGCACTCCGTAAGGACACAACACACTGACATTGGAGCCCATGGCTCCAGCACCTGCTGAGGGCCTGGCCCACCACTGTGGGCACCTAGTAGGTTCTTGCTAGGTGAGCAATTAAGTCACGTAAAAAGCGATGCCACCTTCAGCCTCCCTCCCAGGCCATCCAGTGTCTTTTTCAGTTGAGACTCCTTCAGCAGCTCCCTTTGCTGCTCCTGCACTGCCACCCTCCCATGAACTGTAGCCACACCCTGGATAAAATCAGCAGGCACGGTGTGCTGGAGAGAAGGGTGGGAACACATTGATTTGGTTTTCTTGGTCAGAGAGTCTACTTGGCAAGCCTGGTCCTGCTGCCTACTCTGTGAGCAGTGTGAAGCTGGAATAAGGAACAGAATCCCAAAACATCAGGGATCATCACAGACTCTCCCAGCCGGGAGGACCTAGAAAAGACATTCAGGCTTTTCTCCTTCAAGAACAGGGAAACTGAGGCCCAGCTTGGCAAGCAGACTTGCAAATTGATGGCAGAACCAGGACTCACTCCTTGACTCCTTGGCTTCCAGAGCTGCAGCTCTAAAGGGAGTGTTGCCCTCAGAAATGAAGCCTTTATGTGTCCTGGGGAAAAAGTCAGGTCACACTGGGAGAGTTTTAATTTGTTTGAAAAGGCTACAGCCACCTCCCAGACAATCTTAAAAATGAAAACAAACAGAACACAAAACAAAAGCAAAAAATCTCTGACCAGCATAAACAACAAAGAGGTGGCTAGCTGGGGACTGGCCGGGTCTGGTGTCCCCTTTCTCTTAGTTCTACCCCACTGAGGTGCTGCCAGTGCTGACCCCTACCCGAATCCCTCACCCCACAATGCAGTGATGGGTGTGGCACTGAAGCTACAATCTACACACCATCTCTTCGGGGCTTTCCTAGAAGTCCCCAGTCAGCCTCCCTTGCATCTCAGTTGCCTAAATTGGGTCTCGTGCCCATTCCTAAGTCAGCCCCTGTGGTTCCTATTGGCAAAGACTTCTTTCAACAGATATTTGCTAAGTACCTGCTGTAGGCAGCATAGCTATGAACAAAATAGAAGAAATTTCTAAAAATTGATATATTCTAGCAAGAGGAAAATAAGTAAACTACTCAATATTGATAGATATAATCAGAGCTATGGGAAAAAATACAGCAGAGAAGGTAGATGGGGAGTGCAAGTAGGGGACGTTGTGATGTTAACTAGGGTGGTCTAAGCAGAGACTGAAGGAGGTGAGGGAGTGAGCCACGAGGGCATCAAGGGGAAGGGCGTTCCGGGCAGTGGCAACAGCGATGCAAAGGCCCTGAGGCAGAAGTATACTTGGTATATTTCACAAACAACAAGGAAGCCAAATGACTAAAGCAGAGTAAGGGAAGGGGGATGCGGTAGGAGAGGGGTTGGGGTCAGGGAGGTAAGCCGGGGGCAGGAGGTATGGCCCTCGAGGCCCGTGCTGAGTATTCTGGCCTCTACTTTGTTTTTGGTTTTTGTTGTTGTTGTTGTTTGTTTTTTGAGACAGAATTTTGCTCTTGTCGCCCAGGCTGGAGTGCAATGGCATGATCTCAGCTCACTTGCAACCTCCGCCTCCCAGGTTCAAGCGATCGATTCTCATGTCTCAGCCTTCCGAGTAGCTGGGATTACAGGCATCTGCCACCATACCTGGCTAATTTTTGTATTTTTAGTAGAGTCAGGGTTTCACCATGTTTTGGCCAGGCTGGTCTCGAACTCCTGATCTCAGGTGATCCACCCACCCTGGCCTCCCAAACTGCTGGGATTACAGGCATAAGCCATCATGGTCAGCCTCTACTTTGACTTAGATAGGAGGCCCATGGAGGATTTTGAGTAGAGAAATACCTCAATCTCATTTAGGTTTTAAAACAGAGGTGTCTAATTTTGGCTGCACAGTGGAATCACCTGTTGGGCATTGAGAATTTTACAATTTTACAATTAGAAAATACAGATGCCTGGGATCCACCCACAGAGGTTCTGATGTCATCCGTCAGGGACAGGGCCTGGGAATCAGGATTTTAAAAAGTCCTCCCCAAGAAAGGCTATGCACAGATGAGGCTGAGAGGCATGGGTCTATCTGCTGAGGACTCCCAAATCCTTATCGCTGACTCTCCACTCTCTTGAGCATGACTCTCCCTTGATGTCCATATTTTGTGGCCAGCTCCAACTTCAGGTCTCCATTTGGATGTCTAATCATCATAAGAATCATCTCCAGCCTAATCGAACCTCAATCTGATTTCTGACCCCTCCCCAAACCTGTTCTTCGTATGATGTCCTCTGTCTAGTTCCTCAGGCCGAAACCTTAGTGTTATCCTTGACTCCTCTGTTGCTTTAACACTGGACATCTGATTCTTTAGAAGACCCTGCTCACCCTATGTTTGAAACATACCAGCCACTCGCAGGTCTGCTGCCACTACCCAAACCGAAGTCCTCGTGACCGCCAGGTCTTCCGCCCCTGCCTCCAGCGGCACTTCCCAAGCCTGGCTTCTGTGGATTCACGTGGGAGCTTTAAAAACTGTGGAGGCTTGAGTCCTCAGAGTCTGATAGAACTGGTGGGTTGCAGTCAGGCACTGAGAATTTTACAAGCTCCCCAAGTGATTGTACTGTGCAGCCAGAGTTGAGAACCTCTGATGAGGATGGTATTAAAATCTATGGATCTGGCTGTGGCCACCTGGAGAGAGAGTACAGCTAGAGAAGCAAAGAGGTCAGAGACTAAGCAGTGGCATGCAGAGGCCGGAAATGAGGAGGAACCAGGAAGAGACAAAAAGGAGACAGACCCAATCACTGCTGCAGGGGTGGGAAGGGCCCTTGACCAATCGAACCAGCTGCTTGAGCTATGGTGGAAGGCTCAGCTCCCCAGGGCCCAGGGGGAGCATGGAGGAAGGGAGGATGGATATCTGGATCAGCTTTTCCTGGGGAAAGGGAAGGAACAAGTGGAATGCAACAAATATATACTAAACCAATAAAGACGATGATGGTAATGACAATAAAAATAATGCTGAGAGAGAAAGAGCGTGCTCTCTTCCTCTTCTTATAAAGCCGCAACTCCTACTGCATTACAGCCCCACCCTTATGACATTATTTAAACTCAGTGACCTCCTAAAAGACCTAGCTTTTGACCACACCTAACTGCAAGGGAGCCTACAAAATGCAATTCAGCTGTGTGCTCAGGAAGACAAGGAGAACATGGCTATTGCCGAAAGCAGTGCAAGAAGCAGGTGGGAGGGTACCCCAGATAGATGGATCATTATGCGCCGAAGTCTGGAGGAAGCCGAGCAAGGTGAACCGGACACCGCCACATGCTCAGCTGTCTGACCCTGGGTGTAGGAGTGGGGAATGGTGGGAGGGAAGTGACTATGTTGGGCAACCAGATTCCCTGGCCCTTAATTATCTGGGTGTGGTGCCCTGTGCCTGTGGTCCCAGCTACTCAGGAGGCTGAGGTGGGAGGATGGTTTGAGCCTAGGAGGTCAAGGATGCAGTGAGCTGTGATTGCACCACTGCATTGCAGCCTAGGCAACAGAGCGAGACCGTGTCTCAAAAAAAAAAAAAAAAAAAAAAAAAGAAAAGAAAAGAAAAGAAAAGAAAAAAAAGAAAAGATTTCCTGGCTCTTAAAGGGGGTCATGGTCAGAGTTCACGCTCAAGACCGTCACGTAGGAGTAGCTTGGCTCAGATGGCTGAGTTTCTTCCAACTTAGACAATCGAGTATTTCTGTGAACGTAGGATTTCAAAGGATTCTTTAAAACACTTTAACCATTCATTTATTAATAGGGGAACACACCAGGCGTGGTGGCTCATGCCTGTAATCTCAGCACTTTGGGAGGCCGAGGTGGGTGGATCACAAGGACAGGAGTTCAAGACCAACCTGGCCAAGATAGTGAAACCCCATCTCTATTAAAAATACAAAAATTAGCCAGGTGTGGTGGCAGGTGCTTTTAATCCCAGCTACTTGGGAGGCTAAGGCAGAGAATTGTTTGAACCCAGGAGGCGGAGGTTACAGTGAGCCGAGTTTGCGCCACTGCACTCCAGCCTGGGCAACAGAGCGAGACTCTGTCTCAAAAAAAAAAAAAAAAAAAAAAGGAAACACACTGTATACACTCATATTGTTCCCACATTTGAAAAGTGAAAAGAGTCAATCATGACCAACCTCCCTCCCACCCTGTCTCTGGGGCACACACTCTTTCTTCTCCGTGGAGGCAGCCAATGCTATCAGTTTCATGCATAATCTTGCAGTGATGTTTTATGCAAATATAAATAATATATATCCATTCTTTCTTCGCCCAGTTTTGTACTAGTTGTAGCGTGATAAACATAGCATCCTGATCCTTATTTTTGTCTGAGATTTTTTTCATGATGGTATGCAAAGAGCCTTCTTGATGACAGTGTAGACTCCACTCTGACTCTGCTACTAGGATATCCCCTATTGATGGACAAATAGGGGATTGGGTTAGGTTATTTCTAATTTATAAATAATCTTGTAGTAATTACGTTTGCACAGGTTATTTCATGCAGGAGTGGACCTATTTGCAGTATAAACTCATAGGAATAGAGCTTCTGGGTGAAAGGGTTATACTGTTCTAGCATAACTGGCTGTGAACCGCCCAGCCACTGCACCTGTCCCCTGTCTGGGTCCCTCCCTAGTCCCACCCAATGATGCAGACCTGGGTGACGGTCCTGAGAGTCTCAGGGGTCCGTCTATCTGGGGTACCTTCCTACCCACTTCTTGCACTACTTTCAACAATAGCCATGCTTTCCTTGTCTTCCTGAGCACACAGCTGAATTGCATTTTCTAGGCTTTCTTGCAGTTAGGTGGTCCCTGGCATGATTCTGTGCCCCTCAGAAGATGGCAGTGCCCAGAGTGGTGTCCTCAGATTCTTGGCTGGAGACGTCTCAGGGAGGCCATCCCGTGACCCCCCTGCCCATGATCCCACATTAAGAATAATTGTTTCACTTCCCCTCTTCAACCACCAGCCCCATTCCTGTCCCCCTCCTCCAGCTCCATGACTTCACCCCTCACTCCCAGAACAGAGACAAAGGCCACCTAAGGCCAAGGCAGCACTGTGATGGCCAGAACAATGTCACCTCCAAAGACATCCATGTCCTAATCCACAAAATCTGTGACCGTGTTGCCTTACATCGTTAAAGAGACTTTGAGATCTGAAGTAAAGGATCTCGTGCTGCAGAGATTATTTTGCATTATGTGGCTGAGTCCAGTGTAATTGCTAGGATCCTTAAAAAATGGAGAAGGAAGGCCAAAGCGAGAGTCAGACAGAGTCTGGAAGATGTTATGCTGCCAGCTTTGGAGTTGGAGGGAAGGGTTGTGAACCAGGGTATACAGGTGGCTTCCAGAAACTGGAAAAAGCAAAGGTATGGCTTCTCTCCCAAAGCCTCCAGGAGGAATGCAATCCTGCTGACACACTGGTTTTAGCCCAGTGAGACCCATTTTGGGCTCCTAACCTTCAGAACTGAAAGGTAATAAATTTGTGTTGTTTGAAGCCACTAAGCTCCTAGTAGTCTTTTACAGCAGTAACAGGAGACTAATACAAGGGTCCTCGACCCGCCCCCGCAGGAGCCCAGTGCTGCCTCTTCCGCCTCCTGAGCTGCCTCCTTTCGTGCAGGAGGCCTGGCTTCAAATCCCTGTTCTCCTTACCCACTGGGGTGCTTTGGGGCATATACAGCATTTCTTTGAGCCTCGGTTCTCTCATCTGCAAAACGCAGCTCATGATCAAACTGTCACAAGGTTGCTGGGAGGTTAAATGAGATGATGCTTTTGAAGTCTCTTAGCAACTGTGCCTGCCATGAAATCGGTGCTTGGTATTTTTGGACGTCAAGCATCATTCTGAAACTTTCAGTTGTGCTCCCAGAACCTACTCCTGCTCTGGCCCTGGCTAGGGTCCCAACTTCCCCTAAGGGGACAGCCCCTTTCTGCAGTGCTGAGACCGAGCAGAGACCCTCAGGGAGGCAAGTCTCTCCTTCCAACCAGCCCCAAGGAACCAGGGTCCTGAGTGCTGTCCTCAGCAAAGAGGAGACTCAACCTAGGTTCAAATCCTATTCTTTTTTTTTTTTTTTGCCACTTCCCAGCTGTGTGGCACTGGGGGAGTTACTCCACCACTCTGAGCCTCAGTTTCCTCCTTTGTAGAATATCCACAGTGAGCCCTAGCCCAGGATGCTGGCTGAGGGTTAAGTGTGCTCATGGCTGGGCACATAGCAGGTACTGGATAAACAACTTCAGAGCACTGCCTTCTCAGGCAGGACCAGACCCAGGCTTGGTGGCCCTGGGGGCTCATACACTGTGCAGCCCCTCTTTAAGAAGGACCATCTGAACTTACAAACATACAATAGGGCTTCGGATGGGGCCTATGACAGGGAGGCATCCTGAGGCCTGAACTCCATTTGCTTCTGCTCTCTGCTCTCAACCCCTCCTCCTCCTCCGTAATGACCGGGCCAAACATGTTCCAGAAAAGACCCTCTCAACCAGCCTGCATAAGCCCCAGGAGCCTGAGATTATCTGAAACTGTCAGAGGCAGTTACCACCTCAGCCTCCCAGTAGGATCTAAGCTCCCTTGGTAAGTGAGCAAGACTTTTGACGGAACAAAAGCAAAATCCCTCTCCCATGAGATCAGCTCCTTGGAAATGAGTGCACAGTTCATCTCTACCTTGCTCGGACAGTAGAGTTGCCAGATTAAAACAATGACTATATATGTGTGAATTCAATTTAATTTGAATTCCAGATGATGAATAATTTTTTAGCATAAGTATATCCCAGATGTTGCATGGGACATTTAACTGGATGTCCTGAATTTTTTCTGGCAGCCCTGTCTGTCAGAGACCCAGCAACCTCAGGTTCAGTGCCACAGAAAGCAAATCAAAACTTCTCCCAGACAAGAATGTGGCTGTTCAAACTCAGGGTGTGCTTTGCAGAAGTGTTCCTGCTTTGAGAAGCAGCTGGGGGCCCTTGAACTTCAGCAGAAGGATAACCAGTGGCAGAGGGAAGGATATGGTAAGCTGCCCTCGAGCAGGTTGGTGCGTTTAACAGATGCGCCCAGAGCCAGGTGGTCAGGGCCTGAATTGTAGCCTTAAATGAGCCCTGTAGCCACCCCCCACAGCAGGTGTTAGCACACCCATTTCTGCAGAAGTGAAAGCTAGAGGCCAGCAGGGAAAGAACACCTTGTGGTCACCTGCTATATGCTGGCATTTTACACGTATTAGCTCATAGCTAGGAGTGGGCAGATTTTCATAGTTGTTGCTATTAATGTAATGCAAGCATCAGAGAAGCATCATATGAAAAATTATTCTTCCCCCACATTTGAGAGCACTCAACCTCTTCAACCTCTCAGCGATTCCTCCCCCCTCAGCACTATTGACATCTCGGGCCAAACTATCTTTTTGTCGTGGGCTGGTCTGTGCACTGCAGAATGTTTAGATGCATTCTTGGCCTCTAGCCACTCAACGACAGTGGCAGCCCCCTTCTATCTGTGACAACCAAAAAAATGACTCCAGTCATTGCCAAATGTCCCATAGGAGGCAAAATCGCCCTTGCAAGTACCACTGCTCTAGAATAATCACCGTTAATCATTTTGTGAAAGGAAAATAAATCTTGGGACCCCAAAATCACTAGGCCAAAGGGAAATGTCAAACTGGGAACTGTGTCAGGCAAACCCGTTGCCCATTTTATTCCTAAATAAGATAGCTACAAAGATGATTAAAAGCTTCATGCCTTCCTCACAATTTGCCCATTTGCGGGCCTCAAGATCTTTACCCTAAAGCAGTTCCCTTGAATTTCACCCTGGCAATGTAAACCAACAGCTAATCTTCACAGATGTGGGACAGAAAGTCATCCCTCTGCTCACCTGAAACAAATGTACATCCAATTGCTTCCTCTGCCCTATTGTTCAAGTAAAAATGCTGATTCACTGAGCCAGAGTGAGGCATAAGTGACTGACTATTCTTCTACCCTACCCCCCACCACATGTAAATTGTGTATTCGGTGAAAGGCTGATTAAAGACTCAAAAGATGCAACTATTTGTCTCTTGTCTACCTATGCCCTGGAAACCCACCCCCTCCACCTTTCCGGACCTAACCAATGTACATCTTATACATATTGATTGATGTTTCATGTGTCCATAAAATATATAAAAACAAGCTGTATCTTGACTACCTTGGGGCCAAACAATTTTTGGCGTCATGACCTCCTGAGGATATGTCATGGGAGCTTCGTAACCTCGGCAAAATAAACTTTCTAAATTGATTAAGACCTGTCTCAGATACTTTGGGTTCACACTTACTTGAGAATATTTTTAGAATACATCTAAGCATATGGGTATGCTTTTAAAAAACAAAACATAGCTGGGCCTGTAATTCCAGCTACTTGGGAGGCTGAGGTAGGAGAATCGCTTGAACCCGGGAGGCAGAGGTTGCAGTGAGACGAGATCACGACATTGCACTCCAGCCTAGGCAACAACAGCGAAACTCCATCTCAAACAAAACAAAACAAAACAAACAGAACAAAAACCAAAAAACAAGACAAGGCCAGGTGCAGCAGTTCACTCCTGTAATCCCAACAGGTGGGATTACAGGATCTCTTGAGCCCAGGAGTTTGAGATCAGCCTGGGCAACATGGTGAAACCCCATCTCTACTAAAAATACAAAAAGCTAGCCAGGTGTGGTGGTAGACGGCTGTGGTCCCAACTACTTGGGAGGATGGCTTGAGCCCAGGAGGAGGAGGTTGCAGTGAGCTGTGATTGAGCCACTGCACTCTAGTCTGGGTGACAGAGTGAGAGCTTGTCTCAAAAATTTTTAAAATACAGGTTAATATATATACCTCTTTTATCACTTGCCTTTTTGCTTACCAGTATGTCTTGAATATCTTTCTGTATACGCCGCTCATGAATCTGCATTTCTTCTTTGAACAACTGCATGGAATTTTTTTTTGTGGGTATTGCTGTCATTGATGTAACCAGTTCCCTCACTGTTGAGGCAGTAGAGTTGTTTCTAGTGTTTTGCTGTTACAAACAATATTCCACTCAGCATTCTCACACATGTATCTTGATACATACATAGGATAAACCCCTAAAGGTGGCATTGCTGGGCCATAGGTATGTACATTTTTAATTTGATGTGCCATATTGCTATCCAAAATAGTTTGCACCAATTTACTCCATTGTCACTAATATCTTGATGAAAAGTACCAAACATTTAGAGGGCATTGACTGTAATTCACACACTATGTTAAGAAATTTGTATATGCTGTCTTATTTAACTCTCACTATAATTCTACTGGTAGGAATTAATATTATTTCCATTTTACAAATGAAAGAACTTTGGCTTATAGAGATTAAGAGTATTTTCTAAGCTTGTCAGTGATAATACTGGGATCCCAACCCAGAGCTCTGTCAGTCTAAAACCTGTTCTCTTCACCAATACATTTACTCTTCATAACAATTGTGTGAGGTGGGCCCCATTATTCCCATTTCTAATGGGATTACTGAGCCTCCAAGCAGTTAAAGTCAGCTACTCAGGGACATAGAACCTAATCACAAATCTGAGCCTGGCTCCACAATCTGTGTTCTTTTCTTGAGACTCCATGCCACTTCTGCCAGGAAGTTCTCTGGGATTACTCCAGCCATCCTTATCATCTAACTCCCAATAGCAGCTCCTTGGGAGCCCTGGGAATCCGTAGCAGGCATTTTAACCCAGAGTGCACAGGTGTGTGGGTGTATGGGTTCCCACAGACGTTCATATACACCTAGATTAGAAACCCCTTTGCCATCTACCTTCTGAAGTGAACTAGGGCAAGAGATCCTCCCTCTTGGGGTCTCAGTTATTTCATCATCATGATGCTTGTTATTACTGTTGCTAACAGTAGCATGATAACAGTGGTTACCACTTATGGAGAGCCTTCTCTGTACCACATTTTACAGTGGGTAGTGTCTTAGTTTAGGTTCTTCAGGAGGCAGACACGAAGACAAAGATTTGGGGCAAGATTTTATTTGGGAGGTGATGCCAGGCATCTTGGTGAGGGACTGGGGAAGTGACACAGGGAAAGGAGTAAAACCATGGGATGGTATGTAATGAACAGGTAATTGCCAAGGCTAGCCGGACTCTAGCCTGCTGGGAACCTCTGAGAAGCCATGTGGCTCACATCATGGAATACCCTACCCAGGCAACCCTCAGTGGTTGGGGGTCGTTCCTGCTTTATTGACTGCAAGGCATTTCTGCAGACTCAGGTGGGGGCTGGGATACTGTCTGCAGGTGGCCAATAGCAGCCTCCCTGCGGGCAATTTACAGGAGCTTTAGAATGAATTAATTACCATCACATTGTGTTTACCACTGACCTTATGTTTTAATTACCACTGACCTAATTGCCATTGACCTTGTGTTTTTTTCCTGCTGGTTCTGTCACTCTTTGGAGGGTCTATGCCTTATACCTCATCTAGGTTTTTCGCATTAAAAACAGCTCAGAGGTCTGTGCTGCTGAGAGGCTGTGAAAGATCCCACAGGCCACAGTGTGTGGACCAGAAGGGCACGTTGATCCCTCACAGTCAGGGGAGGTGTCATGGTTGAAGTGGGTCCCTTTGTCTCAAATTCATATGTTGATGTCCTGACCCCTAGTACCTCAAAATGTGACCCTATTTACAGAAAGTATCTTTTTTTTATTTATTTATTTATATTTTTTCAGATGAAGTCTTTCTCTGTCACCCAGGCTGGAGTGCAGTGGCACCATCTCAGCTCACTGCAACCTCTGCCTCCCAGGTTCAAGTGAGTGATTCTCATGCTCAGCCTCCCGAGTAGCTGGGACTACAGGTGTGCACCACCACACCTGGCTATTTTGTTGTTGTTGTTGTATTTTTTAGTAGAGACAGGGTTTCAACATGTTGGCCAGGCTGGTCTCGAACTTCTGGCCTCAAGTGATCCACCCACCTCGGCCTTCCAAAGTGCTGGGATTACAGGGGTGAGCCACTGCACCCGGCCAGAAAGAAAGAGGTTAAGAAGTTAAATAGGCTGGCGCGGTGGTTCATGCCTGTAATCCCAGCACTTTGGGAGGCCGAGGCGGGTGGATCATAAGGTCAGGAGTTTGAGACCAGCCTAGCCAATATGGTGAAACCCCGGCTCTACTAAAAATACAAAAAAATTAGCTGGGCATGGTGGCACACGCCTGTAGTCCCAGCTACTCGGGAGGAATCACTTGAACCCGGGAGGTGGAGGTTGCAGTGAGCCAAGATCGGCCATTGCACTCCAGCCTGGGCGACAGAGTGAGACTCAGTCTTGGAAAAAAAAAAAGAAGTTCAATAAAGCCATTAGAGTGTCCCTTAATCTAATATGAATGGTGTCCTTCTAAGAAGAGGAAATTAGGACACAGGCGAACACAGAGGGAAGACCATGTGAATAAAGATGGCATCTGCAAGCCAAGGAGAGGGGCCTCAACATAAACCAAATCTGCCCACACCTCGATCTTGGATTTCCAGTCTCTGGAACTACGAGGCAATAAATGTCTGTGGTTTAAGCGTCCCAGTCTGTGGTATTTTGTCGTGGCAGCTGGAGCAAGCTAGCACAGGGGACAAGAAACCTGCCCCTCAGTTCTCCCAGCCCTCTCATTCCATGCAGAGGTGTTAGCGAGCGTGATCGGCTGTCACTGAAACAATCTGGGTCCTCGAAGCTGCTCTGCAGTGGCCTTCCTTTCCATTTGGAGGGGGAGCAGAGCTAGCTGCTCTCTCTGCCTTGCTCTGTGACTCGCTGCTGGTTTTGGAGGCCATTCGCAGAGAACCCACTGGGCATGCCCAGAACAGCATCAGAGACATCTGCAGTCTGACAGGCAGAGGTCAAGGCCCCATTCTTCCATCCACTTAGCAGTTGTGTGACCTTGAGTGGGTTACTTCACCTTCAAAGCCTCAGTTTCCATATCTGTTCGATAAGGGGAAGTGATGGTTCCTGCCTCCTGGGGGTTGTCAGGGGAACCAAATGAGTGAATATGTGAGAATCACTCAGCACTCAGCCCAGCCCAGTACACTGATGAGATTAGCAACTCTTTCATTCTGCGTAGCATTTGTCTTTGAATGAGTCTGATTCCCATTTTATGCAAGAAACCTGACCTAAGGACACTTTCCACTGACCAGGCAGTCGACCCACAGCCTTGAAGACAGGACCAACCACCCCCTGGCTGGTTCTGCCCCCCAGTCCTCTGGTGGAACAGGTGGTGCAGTTGGCTGTGGCATCAATATCACTGAAGTCCCGGCTGTGGGCCCTGGCCTTGTAAATAAGTCCCAAAAATCCGACTCCACTGTCTGTCCCATCCTAGCCTCTTGAGTCAGCCGGACTGCCCTAAAACAGTTCAAGAAAGGGCTTTCTGCAACATTTCCAGCTTTTAATTTTCCTAGTTCCATTCTAAACCACCTCTCTGGACCTCAGTTTCCTCATCTGAAAAATGGGTGGAAGGGTTCAGTGCTTTCTCAGGCTTCCCCCTCCAAAGTAGAACCATCTAGGAATTCTGCCTGAAATGGCACTGGGGGAAGTCATGCCATGGTGACAGTCACACTGAATGACAGCTCTTATTGACTGTACATTTCCTATGTCAGGTACTTTCTATACATCCTCTCATTTTATGTCTGACAAAGAGCCTATGAGGTGGTTGGTACTGTCCCTGTTTCACAGATGAGAAGACAGAGACCCAGAGCTGCTCAGTGATATTTTCAAGTTCTCACGGCCAGGACACGGCAGAGCTGAGACTTGAACTCAAGTCTGTCTGGGATTAAAGGCTGTGTCTCCTGCATCCTGACCCCGACCCTGACCCCACTGAGTTTCTCACAGCTTAGAGTTTTAGGGTTTTGTTGTTTTGTTTTTAGGCAAAACAGTTTTATCTGAATTACAATTCAGTTCAGGTTTCTTTTAAAAATTCATAACAACACAGGTGACTTCCATGTTCTAGCAGCAAGGTTGCTGCCTAGAGTACAAGTTTTATAGCCCAGCTTTTCCTTTTCTCTTCCTTGGGAGGGGGAAACATCCTGTACCATGAGCATTTGCTTTAATTTTTACACATACACATACACACACACACACACACACACAAGACAGATATGTTTCTCCAGCTCTCCTTTGAAATGGAGTGAGTAAGTTCTGGCACAGTAGCTCACGCCTATAATTCCAACACTTTGGGAGGCCTAAGTGATTGGATCACTTGAGCTCAGGAGTACCAGATCAGCTTGGGCAACATGGTGAAACTCATCTCTACAAAAAATACAAAAATTAGGCAGGCATAGTGGCACATATCTGTAGTCCCACCTACTCAGGAGGCAGAGATGGGAGAATCACTTGAGCCCAGAAGGCGGAGGCTGAAGTGAGCTGTGATTGTGCCCCTGCACTCTAGCCTGGGTGACAGAGTTGAGACTCTATCTTAAAAAAATAAAATGAAATAGAGGGAGCAAAGAACAGAGATACTGTTGAGGCTTAGGGCTGAAATTAAAGTTCAAACTAAATCCTGAAGAAGTTGACTATGCTGATTTCCTCTGGATGTTAAAAAGCCTGCCAGAAGGATGTTAATTGTCAAGGCCTCCCAGGGCTGGGAGGAGTTTCCCAGAATGCACTGTGAGTGAGGCAGACAAGGCTGCATGGGCCCAGTTCCCTTTCTTCTGCATGTGGGTTGCTGCAGCGTGGCATGATGGAGACAGATACACGTGAAAACATTTTGTACACTGGATAGCGTACAATAAGGAGGAGGAGGAGGAGAATGTGACTCAGGCGGCCTGGATTCAGGCTCAGCTTTGCCCCCCAGCTAACTGTGTGACCTGGAGGAAGTTACTTATCTGGATGCGTCTGTCCTTAAGAAATAGTTGGACACAAGACGATCTCATTGTTCCGTCTGAGTCTAACAAAGATGACCTTGGCCAATGCAGCACCAAAGTCTGTTTCTTAGAAACATATTCTAACCAGCAGCAATAATAACAAAACATAAAAGTAGCTGATATTTATGAAGCATGTAGTATGAGCCAAGCACTGAGCAAAATAATTTTGTATGGCTGAGCTCATGTATATCTCCTGATAAAGGCATGAGCTGAATACTTTTATTATCCCCCACACTAAAGATGAGAAAACTGAGGCTCAGAGAGGCTAAAGGATTGCTCAAGTGCCCAAGCTAGTAAGTGGCAGATCTAGGATTCAAACCAAATTTTTCTGTCTCCATGGCCTCCCTCTTAAACAAAGGTTCAAGTCACAGCCATAAGCCTGGATGCTGCAGTGGAGACGGTTAGGGCTAGTAGACAGGCCCTCACTTTAGGGTCATCAACAAGCCAGAGTCTGATTTCCTCCAACTGAGTGTCCCTGGCAGGCAGTGCTGGAGTGTAACCGGATCTGCTTAGAGAGGCCCCAGCTTGCGCCATTCACTGGGTCAGAAACCCGAGCTGCTCCTGAAAGGGCTGGAAGACAGCTTGGGGCTTGGAGATTGGCTCACACTATCCCAGCTCTTCCTTCGCAGACTAAATGGCTTTTGGGCCTTGTTAATGTCACCATCTCAGATCGGTGCCAGGGGGAACCACTGGTCATTTAGGGGCAACTGGGGGGAGCAGGGTAAAGAGGTGGGGTGATAGTGGCCAATTAGCAGCTCCCCCTCTTCCTCCTCGCCCCTTGGTCCCTTTAGTTGACCCACTACCTTCCCCAAGAAATTTCTGGTGGGAGGGATACTCAGGTTTGGGGAGCCCATTTCATTCCTGCATGTTCACTATTTATAAGCCCAAGCCACAGCCTGCCTGAAAATTCCAGGCCATACTCCCAGAACCCAACCTGATCAAATATTCATGGAAGCTGATGAGTTGTCATCATCATGGATCCCACGACCTGCATTTACTGCGTTGACACTACTTTATAGGAATTACTTCTCCTCTGCCCTATGCCACATTCTCACCACCTGTCCCCCAATAAATCCAGCTTTGAGCAATTTATAAATCTGTAGCTTATCAAAATTGTGCTCAGGCCTCAACTTGGAGGAAGGAAACTAACTGGAAATTAATTTATATATCAGGCATTGATTACAGTGTAGAGCCTTTTAAATGTTTGTTTGTAGAAGTGCATGGTGAGGTAAAGAATCTTTCAATCAGAAAGACCAGGCCTTGAGTCTTAAAGCTGCTCTTTGCAATGTGATAATTATAACTTACATTGAATCTGAGTTCCATCATGTCCCAGATAAGGTACTCACATGACAAGTCTATGAGCCATATGTTATTATCATCACCTCCTATTTTTCAGATGAGGAAACTGAGGCACAGAGAAGTTATATAAATTGCATAAGGCAAATTGCAAGATCACATAAATTGCGAAAGGTAAATTGCTAAGTGCAATTTCCACATATTTGGAAAATAAGAGATAATGATTCTCGATTTACCAGGTTCTTGGGAATGTTAGATTCTGTAAAGCAGGAGTGCTTAGCACAAAGAAGGCCTGCCTTGCCCCTCCCTCCCCTCCCCTCCCTCCCCCTCCCCTCCCCTTCCCTTCCCTTCCCTTCCTGCTTTCTTTCTTGCTTTCCAATATTGATCAAAGGCTGCCATGATGTCAGGTCTTATGCTAGGTTCCAGAGATATGGCGTGAACCAGCAAATGCTGCCCTCTCCTTCACTCTTTCTTGTGAGCCTGCCATCTTGCAAGGGGCAGGCGATAAACCATGACCTTCCCATTGTCCCATGTTCTCTGGCACCAAGAGTATCAATATTTCCCCTCCTATGGCTTCGGTCTTCTCTCTGGTTTTGGGGGTGAGGGGGGGACAACTGGAAGGCCAAATCCAAGAATCTTTGTCATCTGTTCCCCCTTTCTTAGCATTTAACGTGATCAAAACTCTGACTTGGATTGAAGTCTAGAGAAGAGACGTGTTTGTCCAAGGCCATCTGAGGAGTGAGCTGCTAGGGCAGGATTTGAACTAGATGTGTCTGACTCAAGCCCCATGATAAGGCCATGTGTTCCAAGCTCAGGCAACCATGATGGGTGCAAAGTCCTTCCCTACTTTGAGCTAAAATCCCCAGCCTGCCATTTGCACCTGACAATGTTCTATATTCTCAAAATAGAAGTCACTCTGGCAAATATTTGGCATTATATTTCTAATGCTCCTCTATTCTTTCAACTTTTTTTTATTAGAAAGAATGCTGAGTTCGTTTTTTTCTCTTGTGGCTCTTGCTGGACCTGCTACCCTTTGTCAAAGTGTCTCTTTAAACAGGATGCCTGAAGTCAAAAGGGCCACTCCAGTGAGGGCTAAAGTGTGGGAATGAGCAGGCTTCCCATCTCCCATAGTGAGTGCTTGCTCCATTAGCTTTTTTGTTGGGTGCACCCCCACGGAGCATGATCTTTGAGTCCTCTGGGACCACCAGTTATGGGCTTATCTGCTGCTTCTAAGGTGCGGGTGCCCAGCCACCAGTGTGCATTGAGCACCTTGTGGAGTCCAAGCTCAAGTTCACACACAGTGTTGCTTTGAGTTTTCTCTGTATGTTTCTGAAGCAGATCTTATTAGTCCCATTTTGCAAATGAGGCAGCTGAGGCTGAGAAGGGCTATAATTAGAAACACAGAACTAAGCAAAATCTCCAAATCTTTTTGCCCATGTGGTCAGGTTTTGAAGCCCAATAGGCAGGACTAATCACCACCACTGTGAAAATAATGAGATCAGATTTGATTTCTCAGACATGACATTCATAATCTGTCGGAGTTTCAAATGTTTCAGAACCCAGAGTTGGGGTATGATCCCCAACTATGCCATTTCCCTGAAATTGATCATCATGGCATTCATAAATGTCACAAATAGGACACTATTGTGTTCAGACTCCTGAAGTCTCTATCAGAGACCTGCCCCATCCCCAGCCTCTGTGGTGTCACTGACCAGCACCTTTCATGTCTTGACCCAAGGACTAGAAGGAATCCAGTGAAAACACCCTCACTCCCTCCAGCTATCGCCAAACCTCTTCAACCTGTCCAAATGGATATTATGCAAAACCACTGTGGTGGGCATTGGTGGTTTTCAACCTACATTTATTTCTTGTTTGGTGTTAACATTTTATTTTCTTTGGGGAATATAATAGATTGGAACATTGCTTTAGATTCTTCATTCCCCTGTAAGAGAATTATACATCCATGCCCTTTATCACATGACTTTTGAGTGTCTCTCTATTAAAGGGGAGAATTTATCTCTCCAAGAGACTGATGTTGAGCTTGGTCACGTGGCTTTTGTGAACTGGTGGCACATGAGTGGTTAGGAGGTGAGCAGAGGCTCTAAATGTGCTAGTATGATTTGGTCTTCTGTGCGCCTATTATCCACAGTGAGAAAAACATGTATCCTTGTCTATACAGGAGGAGATGCACATGGTATAGACCCAAACCCGACATTAGTCTGGAGTCAAGCCCAGTCCCTCCCAGCAAGGACGCAACTTATTCTCAGATTTATGAGTAAGAAATAGAAAGGTGGCCAGGCGCGATGGCTCACGCCTATAATCCCAGCACTTTGGGAGGCTGAGGCGGGCAGATCACCTGAGGTTGGGAGTTCAAGACCAGCCTGACCAACATGGAGAAACCCATCTCTCCTAAAAATACAAAATCAGCCAGGCATGGTTGTATATTCCTGTAATCCCAGCTACTCTGGAGGCTGAGGCAGGAGAATTGCTTGAGCCCGGGAGGCGGAGGTTGCAGTGAGCCGAGATTGTGCCCCTGCACTCTAGCCTCGGCGACAAGAGCGAAACTAAAAAACAAAGAAAGAAAGAAGGAAATAGAAAGCCTTGTTAGCATAGGCCACTGAGTTTTGTAGTTGTTTCCCATAATTAGTACAGTGGTAGCTGATTAATCATTAAAGGGATGCATCCCCTGTCACAGGACTTCAACACCCAGGGTGGGGACCATGACCCAAGCTTGGTCAGCGAGCACATCTGTGCTGGGGACTCCTGATTTCCCATCTCATCCACTATCCATTCTCTGTGCAACTCTCCCCTGCTCCAAGCCCAGCCCCCCACCAGGCTCTGGTAATGCAGTTTCCTTTCCTTGCCTGTCAAGCTGATGGGTGGCAAGAGAGTCTCCCTGTGGCTAGCTGTAGGTGCTCAACACCTTGTGAGCGCCCTTGTCTCACGTCTTAGACCTTTCATTCATTTATCTTCATAATCCCCACCACTTTCTATTTCAAACTGAGACGGCCTGGTTCAGACCACACCCTTCATCCCAAATTCTGGATGCACTTGGGCAAGTCACTTATACTTCATTTTCTCCCCCAGTTGAGAAAATAGGAATCATACTGTTGCCGTTTCAAGGCTGTCATGAGAGAGAAATGAGATCACAGATAAACAGTGGCTCACCTTGCGCTATAGCCTCATGGTGAATTTGTAATACAGGTCGGTTTTCCCAGCCCATCCTGCTCGTGCTAGCATCTAATGTGATGCCAGGAACACACTAAAGCATTAATAAATATTTGTACAATGAAAAGCCCTATGGTAGATTTTCTTCCTTTGACCTTTTGATTATTTTTCCTCTTGAAATAACAGAATAAGATACCTAGTACCATGGTGACAATCTCTATAGAAATCCATAGCTTGCTCTCAGCACACCCGCAGATGCCAGTGGGAGGCTGGCATAGATTTGGACCAATAGAGAGAAGGCATGGTTAGCCTTGTCCTGGTTACAAAGAACGTGTTTTTTTTTTTTTTCCTTTCAAATGGACCTTCCTGTCCCCAATTCAGCATCACCTAGCTCTCCCCTAATGTGGGTTAATTTTCCATCAGCTCCTAGAAAGAGTGTATCTCCAGACTCTCTGGGGACAGACACAGGAGTTTCAAACAGGATAAAGCAAGCTTCGATGGAGAATATTTGGAGCCTGCCATGGCCTGAGGCTGCTCCGACCACATTTCTGCCAGAGGGTGGGAATGTGTTTGCTTGGAACAGGTAATCCTTTCAGATACTCTGAACTGAGGTTTGAAATAGACTTGTGTTGCTACCAGAAATCCTTGTTGTTTTACCTTTTCTTTGTTAGGCTTGCCCTGGTAAAGGCTGGGGGAGGCATTGGCTTGGGAGTGGAGGTCCTTTACTGAAGCCAAACAGGGTGTCTGTCTCTTTAAGAGGGACCTCGAGGAGGGACAGTCAGAGAATTACAGAGATGAAAGCCAGATGGCCACTAAATAGGATGGCAGCGAGTGAGGAGAGGGCAGCCAGCTGGGCTGTCTGCTTTATCACCTTGCAGTGGAGAAGACTTCGGCCTGTGGCTGCAAGTGGAAGATTTGGGGGAAGGGATGGCACCCTGAGCCAGGGCCCTCCAAATGGTCCAACTGGCTTCACCTTCTGCACGAACTGGGACACAGAGTTCTAGACCTGGGAGACAGAAAAAGTATGGGCCGTGGAGCCAGGGAGGTCTGGGTTCAAATTCTAGTGGTGTTTCCCTGAACCCTGGTACAATGTTCTCCGACTCCCATTTCCTCATCTGTAAAATGGGGTGGTGATCCCATCTCACAAATTCACTGAGGCAAGTACAAAGAATATGACTTAAGCACAGGTGTGGGGTAAAGTAGGTGCTCAGGAAATTTAGGTGCCCCTGTCCTCTGGAGAGCACAGTAATAACTGTTTAACTAAGAGGGGGGGAGAAGGGAAAACTTTTTTTGAGTCTGGGATCCTGGCCATTTAAAAATGAAATCCCCAAATCCTGTTTAAATGCCTTGCAAAGAATGCAAGTCTATCACTCAGGGTTAGTATCAGCTACCTGTAAGAGAAAACCCAGATAACAGTGGCTTAAAGGAGAAAAAAGTTTACTTTTCTTTCACATAAAAGAACTCCTGATGCAAATAGTCAAGGGTTAGAATGATGGCGCCCCAGTTATCCCGTCCAAGAGGCCACGGCTCTTTCCATCTTCATGCTCTGCTACTCTTAGAGAGTAGCTTCCTCTGTCAACGTCATTGCGTGGTCATAAAACGCTGCTGCAGCTCCAGCCATTATGTCCATAGTCCAGGCACCAAGAAGGGATAAGAAATGCAAGAGGAGGCACCTGTCAGATAAGTCAGCAATTTTAAAAATCTTTACTGGAAGCTTCTCGCAGTGACTTCCACTTACATCTTATTGGGTACCCTCTATGGCAAGAGGGGGCTGGGATGTTTATGGGGCAGGTGGGATGCTCCCAGTAATCACAGGGGTTCTGTTAGTAGGGAGCAGTGGCAGAATGTCCTGTCTCCCAGAGCCAACATGCAGCTTCTTCAACTTCCCCCGGAAAGGTCTGCCTGGGTGTATTTCCCCAGCAACAATAAGGTGTCTCAGGTTTTCTGCCTTCTCCACCATCAGTCCTCACTCAGTGGACCAGCTGTTTCTGGAAAGGGCCACTGGTGAGAGGAAGGTCAGAAGCCTGTGGCATACAACTGGTCTCAAAGGCAGAGCTGCAGGAAGGTCTTGCCATGCCTCTGACTAGCTGGGTATTCCTGGGTGAGTTACTTAACTGCACCCCTCAGGATTCGTGGATAGCCTTAAGGATCAGTGAGATACTTGAACATTCAGCAAAACATCCTGCAAGGGCCAGAGTTCAATAGGTTGTCAGCCAAGGTTAGTCCGCATCCTTTTCAGCCTCCCATTGCCCACCTACCACCTCAATGTTAGTAAAGCAACAGCGGTTTTCACCCAACTTCAGATGATACATAGATTTTATGAATCAGGAAGGTTCAGAATCTGAAGCTCAGATGGATTGCATGTGGGTACCAGGTTTGAGAACCTACCTGGAACACTCTAAAACCCAAAGGATAACCATTAAAATCCAAAATGTTTTACACTACCTCGTATCTGCCTATGTTACTGACTGAATTAGTTATCTATTGCTGTGTAACAAATTACCCAAAACGTAGTGGCTGAAAAGCCAGCACAGATTATTATCTCACTGTTTCTCTGGGTTGAGAATCTGGGTGTGGCTTAGCTGGGTCTTGGGCTCAAGGCCCCTCACAAGGCTGCAAGTAGAATGTCCGTGGGGCTGTGGCCAACTCAAGGCTGAAATGGGGTTGGACCCGCTTCCCAGCTCACTCACATGGTGGCTGGCAGGATCCAGCTCCTCACTGGCTGCTGCCTGGAGGCTCCTCAATGCCAAGCAGCATGGGCCTTCCATAGGCAGCTCACAGCGTGGCAGCCTGCTTCATCAGAACGAGCTAGTGAGGACAGAAGAGAATGTGAGAAAAAACGGAAGCCTTTCATAACCAAACCTCGGAAGGGACATCTGTCACTATTTTATTCCGTTCATCAGAAGCAAGTCACTGGCTCCAGCCCAAACTCAAGGGAGGGGTTTCCACATGGGCATGAACACCAGAAGAAGGGATCACTCAGGGCAGGGAGGTGCCAACTGGCTTTTGGAAGTGCCAAGTGAGTCCTCCTTCATTCACCCACCTCCACTCCCAGGCTCCAGACATGGGGCCTGTTTCCTTCCATGAGCAAGCCCAGCTCCCCCTACCATGGGGCCTTTGCTCATGTAGTTCTGCTTTCCTGGTAACTCTTCCCTCTCTCCCTTCGTAGTTCTACTCATTTTCAAATTTCATCCCCAATCTCATTTTTTTCCAAGAAGACTTTCCGGGACACCGTGCTTCTGAGTCACAGGAAGGAGGGGTGCCTGAAGCCCTACTCAGCCCTGGGTAGCCCCAAAAGTTTGTCTTCAAGCAGAAGCCTGGGCCTTGACTGTTCAACTCTCATTCCTTGTATGGTTTACTGTGTTTGGGCCTTTAGCTGTAGTTGTAATCCTCATCCAGAGACTTTGGATCTAGTTCACGGATTCTTGGCATGTCATGCTGAACTGCCCCAGCAGTCAGAATGGAGGAAGAGATGGACCTAGTTTCAGGCAAGGCCCCGGCTCTGAATATGCGTTTGTTTGGGCCACGTTGTTATCATCTGAATTCAGTTCTTTGCTTGTAGAAGGTATAATTTTCAGTCCACAAACTCAGGTGTGGGGTAGATATAAATATCTCTATCATAACTGAGTTCAGTTCCTATTTTGAGCCTCCATTCAGCCCAGGTAGGTAACAAATCAGTCTCAGCTGATCCGCCCCTCCTTTTCCCAGAGAATGCGTTTCTGCATGGTGTACAAAGGTGATAGAGAGTATGGCCACCTGCTCTCCCATGCCACGTGTCCCTGGCATTTATCATTCTGGGTCATGGGTCAATGCAGGTCACTATGGAACTGTCCCTTGTTTCTGTCTGCAACCTGTCTCTGATCAGGTGACTCTGTGCTTCTGTGACATTCTGGGGCTCACGGACGTCATTGTTTTACCTCTTGTGTCTCACAGGATCCATGAGGCACCTAAGCCCCGAGTCTCCTAGACGCACTCTTAGAAAGGCTGCTTCCTTCAGCCCTTCCCTCATCCCTAAGCACACCCTCTTCTTTCTGCGATTAGATTCCATGGGCCGTGCCTCTAGGGACTTTGTCTTTGCCTTGACACCTGGCAGAGAGCAGAGCACAAAGGTCAGTTTCTCAGGGACATTGACAGTCTCAGCACTGTGCTGCTATAGCCTTTCCACATCAGCCTAGGAAGCTTCTCTTGGTCCACAGGCTGGTGGGGAGAGCCTTTGCTCATGATGTCTTCCTCTAGCATTTTTTGGCTAAGCCACGAATTCTTTCCAGTCTCCTGAGAAACTCATCTTGAAAACTTAAAAGCCAAGGAAGACTGTTTTTCTTCTCCTTTCTGCTGTCACAGGAACAGCCTCAACTGATTTAAAGCAGGGAAGGCTAAGGAGGAAAATAAAAAGCCAGAGGAAACCGTAGACCTTCTCAACACTATGTGCCCCTCACATCCATCCAATATGCATTTACTAGCACTTGCCATGGGTCAGTTGCTGTTCTGGGTGCCAAGAATAAAAACATTAAAAGACTCAGCACCAAAGCTGGATGCAGTGGTTCATGCCTGTAATCCTAGCATTTTGGGAGGCCAAGGTGGGCAGATCATCTGAAGCCAGGAGTTCAAGACCAGCCTGGCCAACATGGTAACACCCTGTCTCTACAAAAAATACAAAAATAAGCCTGGTGTGATGGCACATGCCTGTAGTCCCAGCTGCTCGGGAGGCTGAAGCAGGAGAATTGCTTGAGCCCGGAAGGCAGAGGTTGCAGTGAGCTGAAATTGCACCACTGCACTCCAGCCTGGGTGACAGAGTGAGACTCTATCTCAATCAATCAATCAACAAAAAGACTTAGCACTAGTCCTCAGAAATTTCAGCCTAATGGGGAAATGGGGGGGTTAGGCTTGTAAACAGATTGACAGGCGCAGTGTGATAAGAGACTCCAGAGAGTATGGGAGCCCAAAGGAGGCACTCAGTGCAGGCTGACCCTCCAGGAGTCCAGGACTGAGCTTGAAGGATGGACTGGAGTTACAGAATCAAGGAAGGGAGAGTTCAGCAGAGAGAGGAGTCCCTCTGAAAGTGGGGGAGGTAGAAAGACAGCCTCTGAGTGGCCACTGGTGTGGGCGTGTCTGTTTGGAAGGAACACAGGTTGTGTCTCCAGGAACGGCTACAGATAAGGTTGGAGAGAAGTGGGCAGGAATCAGGTGACAAGCTGTCTTGGATGTCAGGCTGAGGCATTTGGATTTTATCTTCAGGAAATGTAGACTCATGGGAGAATGTTTAAGCATGTGATGATATGGCAGGCTTTGTGTTTTAGAAAGTTCTTCCTGGGCCAGGGTAGAGGATGGTTTGGAGATAGGGTGTGAGTGAGGAGCCTGGGACAGACATCCTGGCAAGGCAAGGCGCAGCCTGCACTGGGAAGATGGGCGGGGCACACAGGGGATAAATTCCCAGATTAGGGCGTAGGGCTGGCAGGAGGGTAGGGCTGGCAGGACTGGGTGTCTGAGGGGATGTGGGTATCCAGGGCGACTCCAAGCCCTCTAATGGTGCCATTTGCCAAGTTGACAGGATGGATACCCAAAGAGATAGAGGTTGGGGTTTAGATGCAGTGGCTCAAGCCTGCAGTCCCAGCACTTTGAGAGGCTAAGGTAGGAAAATTGCTTGAGTCCAGGAGTTTGAGACCAGCCTGGGCAAAATTACTTCTAACCATTTACATAACAAATTTTAAAAAAAATTAGCCAGGCATGGTGGCCCAGCCCTGTGGTCCCAGCTACTCGGGAAGATTGCCTGAGCCTGGGAGGTCAAAGTTGCTGTGAGTCCCGATTGCGCCATTGCACTCCAGGCTGAGTGCCTGGGTGACAGAGTGAGAATAGGGTTGGGGAGGAGGAGAGGGTTGGTTTAGTCTGAAGTCCAGGTAGGAGTCGGGATCCTGTGGATAAGAAACCTCTCTGCACTGCAGTTCTGAACCTTAGCAGAAGGTTCTGGAGCACAAAAACCCAGCCTGGAAGTACACGCAAGAGGCAGCCGTGGAACTCTAGTACTTTGCAATAGTTACCATGGACGGTGGTCAATTAGGACATTTTCAACAGAAGAAAAAAAATGCAGCTAACAGTGGCCCAAATAAATAAGGCATTAAAACTCGCTGAAGAAGAGAGTTCCAGGGCTGGAGTCAGCGGCTCGGCTACCCCATCAGGAGACCCACGTTCTTTATTTCTTTCTGCTCTGCCATCCTTAGCTGCATGCTTTTGGTGTCCTTGCTAGCAAGATGGGTGCTGTGTTCTATATTTCAATATTTCCATGAAATAGACTGGTGTATTAACTTCGGCACTTGAGCAGACACTTATCCCGGTGCAGACACAGTGTGGTGTCTCGCAGTCTTTTCATAGGACCCTAAAGCATTCGGGAGGCAGCAGGGATATGTGGAAAAAGTATATTGGGGGCCACACACATCTGCATTTGACTCTGGCCTTTCCGTGAATATTCAGGAGGTCGCGTCCCCTTTCTGAAATGTCCCTTGCAGTATCTCTGAAAAGGAGAGTTAGGGACCATGGGTGTCCAGGAGGTGATTTTGTCAAGTTCCTGGCCTGAGCCAGCAGTAGCTCTCTCCTTTATTTTATCACCACCCTTCCCCTCCATCTCATCTTATTCCTCATGAGGGTATAGTTTAAAGAACAACCCCAAGAGAGGGCTAAGTTCAGTCCCATGAAGTGAACTGCTAATGGGAAATCTCAGGGAGCTACCGGTGGGGGAGCGGCATTTGAGGTGGAGAAGGTAAGGAAAATATGGACTACTTGGCTCCTGCTTTTAAAGCAGTGTTTAAAACCCTGCTCTGTTTCCCAATGAATAGAGTTTGCAATTGGGAAGTTTTTTGGGTTTTTTTTGAGATGGAATTTTGCTCTTGTTGCCCAGACTGGAGTGCAGTGGTGCAATCTCAGCTCACTGCAACCTCCGCCTCACAGGTTCAAGCAATTCTCCTGCCTCAGCCTCCCGAGTAGCTGGGGATTACAGGCACCCACCACCATACCTGGCTAATTTTTGTATTTTTAGTAGAGACGGGGTTTCTCCACATTGGTCAGGCTGGTCTCGAACTCCTGACCTCAGGTGATCCACCCACCTTGGCCTCCCAAAGATCTGGGATTACAGGCATAAGCCACCATGCCCAGCCACAACAGAGTGATTTTTTAAAAAAGTGATAGATGACAACCTATGTCATCTTTGGGGCAAGCTTTCAGAAATAGAGTCTCCGTTGCCCTCAGATGTGTCTGTGCTGCTCCTTAGCCTGGCAAAGCCGTAAGTGTGGAGCTCATTACAGGAGGAGCAGGAGATACTCTCCTGCTCTGCCCTGAGTCAGGCCACCTGGTGTGCTGATGAGTCACCACCGCCTGCCCTGGCCCCCTGCCTACCAGGAGGCCACTACCTCTGGCCATTTTTATTTTCCTTTGTGGGGGAAAGATTCTGACCTCTGTGCTTTGTGTCTCTACCCATTCTGCTTGCCCCAGACAAAGGCAAAGGTTCTCTGCAAAGCCCTCCTTTTTTCAGGGAAACTGCAGGGGTTGGGGGCAGAAGAGGGAATTCAAGCAGGTCCCAGGCATGCAGAAGCACAGATAATACAAGGGTAGGAGCCTTTCGGGATTTGCAAGATGTTCAACCAGGCACCATCAATCACTGCCAAAAGTGGCTGTTATGCAAAGAAGCTTAATTGGCCTACAGGTTGGTTGAATTTTAAACCCACGGATCGTACCAAGGAAATGAAAACATTTGACAGATTCTGGGGTGGGGCTGTGTGATTTACGCAAACATAGAAGAGAAACATCTGGGGATAGAATGGGCCTCAGATGACAAAATGGTCTATTATATAGTATATATAATACACAGACACCTATACAATATATATATGCTGTGTGTGTGTGTATGTGTGTGTGTGTGTGTGTAAGTTGAGAGGGAGCAGGCAGAAATGCAAACATCAGAAGCTTTTGGATATATATATGGATATATGTATATTCACTACATGTATATGTAAATGTAATGTGATATGTTCAAAGTACAACACCACGAAAGGCTCCAGACAGAGGCTGGAGACTGAGCCATCACCCTGGGATTGAAGACAATGTGACGGTTTATTCTCCAGAATTACTGGAGATAAGGCACCTGGATACAGCACAGCCGGCTGTGGAAGTCATCCACTGAGTTGTATCACACAGGGAAAATATTCATTCAGCCATTTATTTATGGAGTCCACAGTGGTTGTTTTGAGTGTCAGTTTAGCAATCGGAGGCCTGGCTTTGAATTGCTTCTCCAGGAATCTGGGGAACCTTGGGTGATTTATTTAACTTCCTTGGGTCTCATTTTCCTAGTCTAGAAATGGATGTCTATTTCCTGGTCTGGAGAGGATAAAATGAGGTCATAGATGTGCCTGGCATATAATGCAAAGTGGTCCCTAATCATAATACATAATACATAATCATGTATTGCTTTTTTTGACACGCTTTAATTGAGCACATATTTTGTGCCAAGCCTTATGCTAAACACAAAGGATCTAGACGTATTCAATTTATCCATGTCATAGATATTTGCTGAGCACCTACTATGTGCTTGATAGACACTGTGCTAGGCTCCCAGGCTGGCAAGGGAGATAGATATTCAAAGAACTACAAGTAGGTAGCACAGGCTACCTCCCTCGCCGACTGCCAAAGCTTCAGAGAGTTCCAGTCCAACGGGCTCATCACAGCTATTATCAGCCCCTTCTACAGATGAGATAACTGAGGCTCGGAAAGGTGGGAGAGACTTCCCCCAAGTCCCCACAGCTAGTGAGGGGCTGAGCCTCAACTGTAGCCCAGATCAGCCTAATTCCAAGGACCATGTCCTTTCTCGACAACGCATATTCGCTAGGGTGCATTTTTAGAGCTTCGAGATAAAGACAGCAGCAAGAAAGGGGCAAGAAAATGCACAAATACCAGAGGTATTCCTTTTCCTGGGTCTGCAACGTGTGAAGAATCTAACTTCGGGAATACTGAGGAGGGGGTTTGAGTAGGCAGCAGGAGCGGTGTGGATGTACACATATACGTGTGTCTGTGAGCGTGTGTGTGCACCCATCTCTGTGAGTGTGTGAATGTGTGTGTGTATCTGCGTCTGTCTATGTATTTGCATGACTACACATGGAAGAGAGGTAGGCGAGTGTGTTTGTCTGCCTGTATGTCTGTGTGTGTACATGTGTGTGTATCTGTGGGTCTGCGCATGTGTCTTTGGGGGGTGTGTGGGTGTATTTGTGTGTCTCTATACCTGTGTGCCTATTGATATGTCCTTCAGCGTGTCTGTCTGCGTGTCTGTCTGTGCCTGTGCGTGTGTGTTGGCGTGTCTGTGTCTACGTGTGCATGCCTCTGTGGGCGTGTGGCACGACTCGTCCCCTTTTCCGTCCTCAGTTGTTTCTGTGAAGCTGATCTAGCTTGTCCTTCAGAACCAGGGGAACTGACAACGTCAGTGGCTTCAGCTTCGTCTCCCAGCCTGCCATCCTGTCAGAGGAAACGATGTGTGCTTGGCACAGTCTGCTCCTTATGATGTCATTCTGGCTGTGACCTGCACGTTCCGCTCTCCTACATAGTTGTCTTTTGACTGCTTGACGAATACCTGCCAAAGATTAGAGAACACGAGTTTGGGGTTTCTTAAAGAATCATAGCTGGCGGGGACATTAGCTGTCCATTTTCTTTGCTGTGTACTTGGGAACCATGGTAAAGAGACAGCTTTGGCTTTGCAGTGGTGAGCAGCTTGATTCCAGTCTCCAGTCTGTCCCTTCAAAAGCTGTGTGACCTTGGAGAGGACGCTTTAGCTCTCTGAGCCAAGATTCCTTACCTTATAAGAAGGTTCTTTGGAGGGGCAAACATACCAGTAGATGAAAATGTTTTCAGAAATTAACAAAGTCCTTAAATCATAGGATGTCAGGGCAAGGGGGCCCAGTGGGAGGACTCTGGGCTCAGATGTCAAGCAGATGTGGGCTTGGGCCCTGGCTTCTTCCTTTCCTCAACAAATGACACTGAGCAAGTTATTGAATCTCTCTGGGCCTCAGATTGTTCCTGTATTAAATAGGACAGTATAATATATAAAGCACTAAGCCAATGTGCTGGCCAATGTGAGCGCCCCTAAAATGGGAGCTGTTAACATTTTTAATACTACAAAGGGGCTGATGGCAATATTAATATCTGCCCACTTTCATACTTTCAGTGAGTGTAGCAAATTAAACCTCTGCAAGTGCAGGGTGTAATGAATGCACAGCGTGACAGAAGTGATTTACTATCTCTCATTTTTACTGTTTCAAGATGCAACCTCAGCAGAGTGTTCTTGGCATTACCACATTCTTGGCAAGCACCTTGCGTTTCATCTAGAACTCAGCGGCTGTTCTAGTCGCAGAGAGGAGCTGAGAACAAGGTGGCCTCCAGCCCAGAGTTGTCCAGGCCAGCTGGCCGGGTGGCAGACTTCCCTAGTACCTGTCCCCAGCCTCTCCAGCTGGATCCTTTCTACATGATGTTCTCACCTTCAGCAAGACCTCAAATCCCCCTTATTTTTGAAGATGCTGTTCCCTCTGCCTGGAATATCCTTGGCTGCCACTCGACCCTTCAGCCAATCTGGGCTTGGCTCCAGGTCCCTGTACCCAGGCTAAGTCAGATGTCCCTGCTCTATGTCCCCAGTACACCCTGGGTTCACCTTACCATGCATGACGTCCAGGGCATTTGAACCGTCTGCTCTGTGCCTGGCTCCCTCCCAGAGGGTGCTCTCCAGGAGGTCAGGGACAGGGAACCCAGGAGTCTTCGGTAAATGTTTGCAGAGCGAGCACACGAAGATCATTCATTTTCTGCCCCCACCCCCTCAGATGGCAATACCTTCACATCATATAAATATATTCAGTTTGTCTGAACTCATTCTGACAACCACTTAGCTTAATAGCAGAGATTTCAGAGAGCTGTGCCTCCTCTGTGGCTGCTGATGTTGGTTTTGAAGCAGATGGGTCTGTCTCCCTGCATCAGCTTGTTTTCAACAATGGCACCAGGCAGGTCAGAGGACAAAAGACTCCCAAGTCCTTGAGTAGCTTCAGCCTGTGTGTCAGGGATAGCATGTGGGTTTGCCGTGATGACAGTGAGCACCCATGTGGCTTGACAGCCTCAGTTTTGGAGACTGGTTGGCAACTCAGGCTCTGGGATTGCACCGCCTGAGTTGCAAGCCTCAGTTCTGCCACCTGCTAGCCATGTGATGTGGGTGAGGTATTGAACCTCTTTGTGCCTCAGTCTACTTGTCTGTAAAATCGGGATATGTAATAGTACCTACTTGCCCTCTTGGGTTTTTGTTGGAATTAAATATGATCAGTTCCTGGTGTAGAAAGAATATTTGATGAAGTTTAGCTAGTGTTACTATTGTGTTGTATTTGTACCCAATGGCAGTATCAGACCAGGACCTCCACTCTGACTGTAACAGAGACGGAGTGTCTGGCTAGACACCCTGTCTACATCCTGCCAGAGCTGGTTTCCCAGGGCTAGAGATTGGAATTACTCCACAATTTCAGATGAATCTTTTTATAATCATGTAAGCATCCTCCAGGAGAGATAGATGGTCCCTCTGTGTCTGAGAAGGGTTCTTGCCTTTCTCTCACTTAACAGCAACCTGGCACACCCAGTTGGCAGTCTACCTGGCACTTTGCTTACCTCATGGTATAGCACAGGGGTCAAAAAATGATAGCCCTAGGACCAAATCTCGTCCCTTGCCTGTTTTGTTAAATAAAGTTTTATCAGAACACGGTTTATTTATGTGTTATCTCTGGCTGCTTTAGCAATAAAATGACAGTGTGGAGTGGCTATGACAGAGATCATAGGGCTTGAAAAGCCTAAAATAGTTTTCATCTGGCTCTTTATAGAAAAAGCTTGCCAACCCTTTGCGTAAGAGTAAAGGATTAAAGGTTTCTCTGGTTGAGGGAGACAGAGACCTGAGCACCATTCCCACCTCTTTGCTCTCCCTCAGCCCTGATGCTGGTTGGCCACCATTACTTTGCCTCATTCTATTTCATGTGACTAATCTCCCATCGCTTCCTCAAACGCCACTGCTCAACTCAGCCCTTTCCCAGCTCCCACTGACTAGCACATGCCAGGGCCTTGTAAGGTGTCTCTGGGTGAATGAGACAAAGACATCCCTCGGGGTAGATGAAGCCCTATGTCACACATTGGTGTGCTGGGCAAACCCCCCAACCGTATTAATTATACTCAGTGAATGATAGCCTTTGTACCCGTTGGTCAGCTTTATTGATCACACTGTCTCCTAGCCTTGAATTTTTCCCTGTCCAGGTGACCATCCACCCTAGAGCTACAGTGATCTTCCTAACAGGTCATGTCCCTCTCCTGCTCAAATTCCTTCATGCCCACTGCCCTCAGGAAAAGCCCATGCTCTTGTGTGTGACATTAAAGGCCTGTTGTGATCTGGTCTTTGCCAGTCTCATGCCTCACCATCTGCTCAGCCTCTATCACAACTGAGCGCCGCTCCACAATGAGGGGATCCCTAGACCCTAGGCTTGCTCATACTATGGGGATTGGCACATGCTTGTTCTTCATGAATTATCCTGCCTTTCCTCTCCTCCATCTGCCAAATTCCAAGTCATCCTTCAAGCCCCGACACAAGGATCTCCTCCCTGATTCTCCTGGAGGACTTGAGCACACTCCTTCCAGGGTTCACTTCAGTCTCCACAAACCATGGCTCACAGCCCATAAATGGGTCAGAAAATTGGGGTAACGGATCTTGGCCAGCACCTTTTGAAAGATGAACTAGATGAGAAAATGCAAGAGCACATCACTCTTTATTGTGTGGATCTAGCATAAGATGAAGAACATAAGGTCTGGAGCCACACTGCCTGGGTTCCAGTCTGCTTCCATAGTTATAGGTCGCTGCAAAAGTAATGGTGGTTTTTGCCATTTTAAAAAGTGACGGCAAAAACCGCCATTACTTTTGCACCAAACCAATATTAGCAATGACGTTGGTAAGTGACTTATTCTCTCTGTGTCTCAATTTCCTCCTCTGTAAAACAATAATAACAGTACTTTCTTCATGGCTTCTCATGAAGATTAAGTGAATAATGTATATTACATTTATATATAAACACATAACTTATATCATACATATATGAATGCGTGTATATACGTGCATATGCATGTGTATATATCTATCTTACAAGAGCAGCTGTCCACATAGGCAGTGCTATAACCATGTTAGCTACTACGTATGCACATGTGTGTGTGCATGTATGTAATGTGTGTGTGTGAGAGAAAGAAAGAGCAAGGGGAGAGAGACAGAGACTCTAGTTTATGATAAACATTATCTGAAAGCCTCTAGTATTGTGGAATATATTCTGATCCATATTAAAGCAATTATTTGAGCATATCAGATATTTTTAAAATTTTGCTTTTCTCTCTCTTCCACTAGACAGGGAGCTCCTGGAAGGCAGCAAGTGTATTTTATTTTTCTCTGCATTCCAAGCTTCCAGCAGTATGCTTCGTAGATGTTTCTGGAATAAATGAGAAAATGAGTCCTAAATCCTGAAGCTGAAGCACCACAGGGTCTTCCTCCTGCAACTGCAGGGGCCAGGATATTCCGTTGCCCACCTCTCTCCCCCTCCCCTTTCTCCTGTGAGACGCATTCCGAGCTTGTATGGGTTGCAGACGCCTTTCTCAGGATATCTGGTCTCCACAGTGAGAATACGTGATCACATCTCACTGCCAGGGAGAGGGAGGAGAGCACAAGGGACCCTCAAGCGAGAAATGGAGGCTCCAAACTGACTGGGAGGAAAATGGAAACTCCAGCTGACCTAAGAGATTTCTATAATGAGAGAAAACCAATTTAAATGCAAATAGCCTACGGTGTCGTTGGGGAAAGGCTCCTTGCTACAGAGAAAGGCTGGAAAAACAAACACAGCACTCATCACGGGGCTGGTTCACCGTTGGACAGGAAGGTTGCTTTATCCATTTAGGATTAAAGTCTAAATGAGTAACAGAGTCACATTCATCGCTGGCAGCATTTTCCGGTGCTCCACGGTGGCCACTGAGAAATGGTTGTCCTCAAGGGGTCCTGGCATTGGCCACTGCCATTTCCTGAGCCCCTAGCAGGCAGCAGGTGCTGAACAAGGCACAGGGAACAAAAGCTGTGCCATACACAACTGCCTTGAGGGGCTCACAGCCTAAGGGGGCCGTTAGACTATGAAGTCAATTCTGGGCTGCAAAGAGAACTAACATTTTATTGAACATTTACTATGTGCCAAGCCAAGGACCAAAAACTTTATGGTGATGATAGTTCATCAAATTCTCACAGCAACTCCATAAGGAAGAGCCTATTATTTTTCCAATTTTATGGATAAGGAAACTGACATTCCAGGAGAGTAAAAAACTTACCTATGGTTGCTGGGCCTCAGACCCAGGCAGAATGGCTCCAGGACAGTGACTCATATCTCCCTGTTTGCTGCGAGGAGAGCTGCTGCAGAGAAGACCCCTGGGATTGCACTGCCTGACCCTGGACTCTCTCTGAACACTGGGTGCCCATCCAGAGAAGTCCTCACAAAGCAGAGCTGCCCAAAATCAGGAAGCCTTGGGACAGGGTCTGCCGCTGGCCTTGGCCTGGAACAGGGTCTGCCACTGGCCTTGGCTTGGGGCAGCCAAAAAAATAATACTGTTCAAGGAATCAGGACGTGTGAGTTGCTCTGCCACTAACTGGGTGTGTGACCTTCACAGTCACTTTCCCTCTCTGAGCCTCATTTGCCTATGTAAGATGAAGATTCTAAAATTATTTGGGGCCATGAAATTCTTTTATCTTAGGACTCCAGCTACCCTGGAGAACAGGCCATTGCCCGATTGATACAGCACCTCCTTCCTGCCCTCCTTTCTGCCCCCACCTCCTGCCTTCTACCCCGGCTGGCCCATATCTGTTGCAATGGAGCACTTTAATTTCCTCTTTTGGTTTCATAATTCAAGGACAGCACCATCTGCCACGTTAAATCCACGCTTTCTGCTTGCCTCCTTCTCAAAACAAGGGCTGGATAAACGCTTCATCCGGTTCATTTCATGGATGGAGCAAGATCTGGCAAAACCAAGTGGGGGACAGCTTTGGCCTCGCAAGCTGCATTAATCCCCTAATCTTCTGGAGGGGCCCCAGAGCTCGTTCTGTCATCCCCACCGCCCGCCCCAGCCAAAACATGATGCTGCTGCTGCTGACGGATGACATTTACGGAGGCTTTTCTGAGTCAGGCATTTTCTTAAGTGCTGTAGGTTCATTTATTTACTTCCCACTACATCTCTGTGATGAAGGGGTTGATCGTAATGGTCCCACTTTAGAGGATACAGAGACTGAGGCCTGGGAGGCTTCAGAAATTTGCCAAAAGCCCACACAGCCAGCCAACCAGCAACAGAGGCTGAATGTGAACTGGCTGTGGAAATAAACACAGACACACAAAGACAGCCAGCCTGAAAGGAGCTGGACTTCGCAACCAAGCTCTCTAACCATTGATCTTTGAAAAGTTGAGGCTGGGCACAATGGCTCATGCCTGTAATCCCAGCACTTTGGGAGGCGGAGGTGGGAGGATTACTTGAGCACGGCAGTTCAAGACCAGCCCAGGGAACATAGAAAGACTCAGGGACCCTGTCTCTAGAATTTTTTTTTTTTTTTTTAAATCAGCTGGACATGGTAGTGCACACTTGTAGTCCCAACTACTCAGGAGACTGAGATGAGAAGATTGCTTGAGCCCAGGAGGTTGAGACTGCAGTGAGTTGTGATCACACCACTGTACTCCAGCCTGATCAATAGAGTGAGAACCTGTCTCAAAAAATAAAAAAGTAAAGTAAAAGAAAAGTTGAGGTCGTATTTCTTTATTCAGCATTCCTGCAAGACGTGTGTACTGAGCCACCCACTGTATGCCATGTGTTCTCCATGCAGGAAAGCCCCCCATGAATGAGCAAGGCCCATGGGGGTCACTCTCATAGGACCAATCTAGTACACGAGACAGGCACCAAGCCAGCAACTGAACAAGCAGGCAGGATCATTTTAGGCCAGGACAAGGTGTTGTGAAGGAAATACAGTGGGGGGGGCATGAGAGAAAGAAATAGGCAATGCTCAGGGAAGGCCTCCCGAATGGGAGGGTCTCTGGGCTGTGGGGGACTGAGCCCTGCTGCAGGCTTTCCTGACCTCGGCACTGTGGACATTGTGGGTCCCATAACTCTTTGTTGGGGGATCATCCTGTACATTATAGGATGTTTAGCAGTATCCCTGGCCTTTACCCACAAGATGCCAGTAGCATCTCTTTTCCAAGATGACAACCAAACAATGTCTCCAGACATTACCAGTGTTCCCCTGAAGGGCAAAACTACCCCCAGTTGAGAACCCCTGAGTCACAAGACCGGCAAAGCAGGCAACATGGGATGAAGGAATAGCGAGGTGGGCTACAAAGCTGATCAGAGTGTTTGAGATGTAGGAAGGAGGCTGGTTTGGTCAGAGGGCAGTGGGTCAGGGAAGGATGGCCACGTGCTCTGCAAAACTCTCTGGAAGGTACTCAGCAACACTTATGGAGTCTCTTCGCTGGTCAGGCGTTGTACTAGCTGTGCCCAAGGACACAGCACATGCTCCAAGGTGATAATAGTCAGGGTGGCTGAATAAGACACACAGTTGTCAGCCTGGTGCTATCCATGGTAACAGAATATTCTGGATCAAAAGCAAGCAGAGAGGCTCTCCAAGGGCAGCGACCACGGTGAAAGAGATGCTGGAGAAGGCAAAGTCTGGGACCCTTTCTGAAGAGGAGACAGCAGGCAGCTGTGACCTTCACCTTCCCAGCACCAGTTCCTCCATTTCCCATAGCAACTGCCCGTCCCCATGCCCAGCTGCACACGGCTTTGGTGGAATTTCTAATCATGGTGCCCTGCTAGACTGGCCAAGGGGCTGGCATGAGACCCAAGCTTGGCCATCACATACTTTCTTCCTGGAATTAGAATATTGGGCAGAGAAACCCAAGGGCACTGAAGAGCTGGAGTCAATTTTTCTGATGGAAGTGGAACAAAGCATGTTCTTTTGTTCTGGCATTATTTTTTGACTATCTCAGTTCCCTAAGGAGCAGTCCTTTCTCTCTCTTCCAAGGCCTATTTTTCAGCTTTTCCTTTCAATACACCTCTATTAATTCATGAGAGTGGGTTTCTAATGTTTGAAACCCCAATTAAAATAGAAACAGTATCATGTGAACAGGGACGAGAGAGTGTAGGTTTCTGACTCACTGTGCTCCTCACTTTACATTAAATAAGCTGTGTGTCCCTCTGTCTCCTAGTTACAAGCAGGGGTGCTTCACCAAGGCCTAACTGTGTCTTTTTCTCTTCATATCCACAGTGCCTCGCTCAGGGTTGACTTGTCCTTTGCACCCACCATAGTTTGTAATTATGCATTTCTTTGTGAGGTAATTTGTTTAATGTTATCCACTCTCACTATGTTGGAAGTCCCATGAAATAGAATGCATTGAGCCTAATTTATTAGGATGGCCAACCGTCCCAATTTGGTTGGGGTGGGGTGGGGTATTTCCTGGGACATGACTTCCGGAGCTAAAATCAGGGAAGTTTTAGGGCGAGTTGGAACAGTGGCCATCCTACCAGTGTCTGGCATCTAGGAAGTCTTCCAGCAGCAGTTGTCCTGGACACTCAAGGAATATATGCTGAGATGAACTGAAGCAAACTAAGGCATATTCTTTCATACAAAAACATTTCTTCATGGCTGCTGTGTGCCAGGTAACCAGCTTGTCAGAAGCGGAGGATTCAAGGAAGGAAATCCCAGCAGCCAGGGCTGCCGTAGGATTGGAGGTTGAAATGATACTGCACAAGGTCTTGAGCGTCAGGCTAAGAAACCCGCAGGCAGCACCCAGAGCAGGCAGGTCCCCTCTGATTTAGGAGAAGGGAGGAGACATGAAGACATAATAATTTAGGAGTGACGCATTGGCAATACCTCCCAGGGACTCTGATAAGGAAACCACTGCAGGGGGAATCTGCCCGGGCTACTGAAACGGGGGAGGGCAGAACCTGAAGTTAACTAGTTATTCGGTTGTTTTTTCCAAATTCTGCGCTGGGCAGAGAGAGGGGTTTAGCAACTTCCTTTTTCATCTCAAGCACAGCCATCTGCTCAGCTCAACAAGCAGAAAATCCACCCCCAGGAAACGTGAATTTATTTGTGGGTATGTGATGGAGCCTACATCTTTCCTCATCAGGAAGATTCAGCTACACAACCCCTGCCACGGGGCCATCCTCTTGAGAGGTTGCAACTCTGTTCCTCAGCAGGTGAGAACATGTTTATGTGAGGCTGCTATAGAAAGTGTTTTTTTTCTGGCCACCCCCAACACAAAGTCTTATATTGAAAGTTAACCCCCAGGCGATGGTATAGTGAGGGGGGCCTTTGGGAGGTGATTAGGTCATGATGGTGTCCCATTGATGCGATTAGTGCCCTTAGAAAGAGACCCCAGAGAGCTGCCTGGTGTCTTCTGCCATGTGAGGGTAAGCCAGGAGGAGTGCTCTGTGAACCAGAAAGCAGACCCTCATGAGACTCCGAAACCACCAGTGCCTGATCTTCAACTTACAGCCTCCAAAACTTCGAGGAACACATTTCTGTCGTCGATAAGCCATCCAGTCTATGCTATTCTGTTATGGTAGTCTGAATGGACTAAGACAGCAGCCAAACAAACTTTTGGATGGGGCCTCGCAGACTTTCAGGGCCTGGAGATCCTCCGAGAACATTTCTCTAATCCAGCTCCCTCATTTCAAAGCAGGGAAAGAATCTTATTTGCATGATATAATAAGCAAGAAGCAGGGGGCTGGGCTGCTCTCTCTTTAACTCTTCTCAATAAAGAACTGAATCATATAATAGGGAACCCCTTACCCCTGGGGAGTAGTGGAAAGTGAAAAGAGAAGGAAACAAATACATTGCATGGTATGGTAAGAGAGGTTTTCTCCTGTGAAAATTCTCTTTCAATCTCATTACACCAGCAAGAAAAATCTCACTTTGGTACTAATAGGTCTGTAATGCCTCTCTCAAACTTTAACACCTCTCTAAATCTCCCTTTCAAATGGGAATCAAACAGGCCTCAAGCCCAGAGTCTTCCATAGGTAACCCTATTCTTCTAGAATTCAATATTCTAGAATTTCATAATATCATTTTATTTTCATGGTATTTCTTTTCATGGCTAGCCTCTATTTGTAGCAGATGGGGTTGACTTTCCATCTATGGTAGTAAGTTTTCCTTTTGAAGAAATGTATTTTAAGTTTTAAATGGGAGACAAGTTAAAGACAAACAGTGAGGGGAAAGACTAGACCACATGGTATGCAGTGATAGCAAAATTATTGGTGGACCTTAAACAGTTGGAGTTTGAAAACAGGAGTGGAGGACAGAGGGATGGGGTGGTGACCCCATGGCTGCTCACCAGGGCAGGCTCCATACATGTTATTAAGCAAATGTCAAGCCTGAAATTTAAAAGGTGGCTCTTTAAATGAATTAGAGGCAGAGACACTGAAAAGTGCCAGGAAATTTTCAACGTGACCTTGAACAGACAGAAACCTCCTGAGATGAGAGAGTGCAGATCTGTTATTTGACTTGGCAGAGGACCCTTCTGGAGGATAAGGGTGTCCTGTCTCTGAAAAATGATGTGCAGTGCATTTCTGTATGTTTCCTGTGAATAACCACTGAGGCAGTGGCAAGGGAAGTCATGGGGGTAGAAGGGCAGCCGCAGCAGCCTCTACCTATCGAGACCCTGCTCAGCTCTGCCTGTGCTGCCAAAAGCCTCTCACCTCACCCTTTCAGCAGCCCTATCATGCTAATGCTAGTAACCTCTGATGCTTATGGAGCACACGCTATATGCCAACACCTCTTCAAAGCACTCATTCATTCATTTAGTCCAAACAGCAACCCAAGGAAGCCATCATTATTCCTCCCACTTTACAGATCAGAAAACTGAGGTGGAAAGTGTAGGTCACAGCTGGTGGTCAATGGTAGCGGTAGATTAAAACCCAGACGTTCTGGCTCCAGAGCCTGCACTCCAACTTCATGGAGGTGAGTGAGCACAGGCCTTACCTCTTTCTTACAAAGGAGGATGCACAGCTACTAAATTGTAAAGTTAGTAAAAACACCTCCCAAAGGTGGCATTTCCCCCAAAAGCAAGCTATTGCATTAATCCAACAAATGTTTGCTGAGCATCTACTATGTGGGAAAGATCCTGCTTTTTGTTCCAGTCATCTGCAGTTGGGGGCTGTAGGTCCATCCCTGTCCTCCCCCAAGCAGGAGAGTAACCCTGTAGACTTCTTGTTAGGGCTCTGGGGTCTCTGAGTGAATCTGATGCAGACCCAGCCATCAGCCTGGCTGGGCAGCAAAATAAGAAAGCTTGGACCGGGGCTATGGAACCTGGATTCTGTCCCAGTTTTGTCATTTCCTGCTTCAGCCCCTTTGCAGCTCCCAGCCTCAATTTCCTCACCCCCAAAATGGAGATCTTAATTACAATGGTCTGGCTTCACTCACAGGGTCATTGTGAAAATCAAATGAGATTGCACAGGGAAAAGGCTCTTCAAACTGGAGCTCCATGTAATGGTCATCATATGTTGATGTTGCTCTCTGGCGAGTTGTTTATTTTTTAAATAGAAATTACTGTTTGTTTCTAATTACAAAAGTTTGGGGAGTTACAGAATAGCACACAGAACTTTAAAAATGGTTTATTACTCCACTACTTGTTGATAATCTCTACTAACCTGCTGGTATATTTCCTTCTGGATCCATAAAGTTAAAGACAGTTGACCCCTGCACAATACAGAAGTTGGGGTGTTGACCCCCCTCACAGCTGAAAATCTGCACACAATTTTTGACTCCCCAAAAACTTAACTACAAATAGCCTACTGTTGACTGCAAGCCTTACTGAGAACATAACAGTCAATTAACATATTTTGTATGTTATATGTATTATATACTGTATTCTTACAATAAAGGAAGCTAGAGAAAAGAAAATGGTATTGAGAAAGTCATAAGGAAGAGAAAGTATATCTACTGTTCATTGCGCAGAAGTAACTCAGCATAAAGGCCTTCACCCTTGTCTTCATCTTGAGTAGGCTGAGGGGGGAAGAAGTGGACAGGTTGGTCCTGCTGTCTCAGGGGGTGGCAGACGTGGAAGAAAAGTCGCATGTAAGTGGACCTGTACAGTTCAAACCTGTGTTGTGTGAGGGTCAACTGTATAATGATTACCTACTTAGAATCCAGTAGCTTTCCATGGCACTTGGAACGAAATCCAAACTCCTTATCAACATTTCACCTTGGCTTTCAGTCTCTGTGTGATCTGGCCCTGCTTGCCTCTCCTGCCTCTTCTCTCTCTACTCACATATTATTTCTCTTTCTTTTTCCCCTCCTAATGCTCCAATGGCATTGCCCCTCAAGGCCTTTGCTCCTTTGCTTGAAATGCTCTTCCCCCGGATCTTCATGACTGAACTTTTTTTTTCAGCGTGCAAGTCACAGCTGAAATGTCACCTCCTTGGATAATCCCTCCATCTTCACGCGCACGAAACTAGTCCATCTTACAAGACTTTCTTTATGGTGTCGTGTGCCACGCTCAGAAATTATCCTGTGTATTCTTACCTCTATATGTTTACTGCCCGTCTTCCCCCAAACAAATTTCCACTCTGATCTTGTTCCTCTCTATATCCCCCAGTACCCAGAATGGTGCTTGGCATATAGCCCATCTTCATTACGTAGTTAATAGGTGAATGAATTGGATTAATGTACTTATGAGCTGGTGTCATACTAACTGATTTTCCCCTTACTGTGATGTGACCACCTTGACTTTTAATGGAAGTGTAGCATTCCCTTGTATAGATGGAGCATAATTTTATTTTATTTTTTTTTTTTTAGACTGAGTCTTACTCTATCGCCCAGGCTGAAGAGCAATGGTGTGATCTCTGCTCGCTGCAACCTCCACCTCCCGGGTTCAAGTCATTCTCGTGCCTCAGCCTCCTGAGTAGCTGGGATTACAGGCGCACACCATCACACCCAGCTAATTTTTTTGTATTTTTAGTAGAGATGGGGTTTCACCACATTGGCCAGGCTGGTCTTGAACTCCTGACCTCAAGTGATGTGCCCACCTGGGCCTTCCAAAGTATTGGGATTACAGGAATGAGTCACTGTGCCCGGCCTGGGTCATAATTTTTAACTAAGCCCCCACTACTGACTAGGTGGAACATTTCTGATTCTTGTGTTTGCAAGTTAATATTACATTCTACAGTGACCATCTTTGTCCATACACACATTTTCTCATCTCTTCATGACCCTTTCCCTAGGATTAATTCCAGCAGTAAAATTAGGGGACCAAAGAGTTACATTGTTTTAATCCTCTTCATACATATTACCGTGGTCTGCAGAAAGGTTGTGCCATCTCTGAGTTTGCTTTAATGACCCTTAGCTTGTGGGCTTCTTAGGGAAATGCTCTGAAGACCATGGAAATATCATTGTCTCCTCTTACCCAGGAGAGTAGAGGTTGAGGCCATCTGGCAGGACAGATCATGCCTACTTACTCTGCAGAAACTTCCTCCCTTTCCAATAACGGAAACAACTCTTAGCTCCACTGCTCAGGCCCGATGTGTGCTGCAGAGGAATCCCCTAGGCAGTGATGTTTCCGAGGCCAGAAGTCACTCCAGCCAGGCTGAGGAGCTTATTATTCTAGAAACTAATACCAGCCAGCCAGACTGTGCCAGCTCAACCTTCCTCCTTCTGCTCTCCAAGGCACACCTTGGCTTGCTCAGCTGACCTCTGCTGAGTTCAGCCTATACTTGGCCAAGCCGTTTGGGCTTCTGCTCAACCTGCCTTTGCTCTGTGACCTGCTCCATGTCATTTTGCAAGGTCTAGCTTTACTCCCCACCTTCACTTTCACTTTCTAGAAAGCCCCTTTCGTGGCACAGCTCTCAGGGATCCTCTCCCCAGCCCAGAACTGCCATAACTCTGATGACCAGCCTCTCTCTCAGCATTTGACCATCTTGCCACCTTGTGTTGTTTATGTATCTTCATGCATGAGTAACTCTAAATTTTCAAATGAGTGTTTTTCTCCCCTCTGGGGGCTCATGCATAGTGTGACAGTCAGAACTTTTTGGAGAATCAGGGCTGGGATTGATCCTCGACTCTGCCACCCACTAGTTCTGTGCATTTGGGTGGCACAGTCATCTATTCTGAGCCTCAGTTTCTCCATCTATAAAATAAGGGTTATGATAGCACAAAATTGAAGAGATTGTTCCAAGAATTTAATGCATGCAAAGTACTTAGCATAGTGCCTGGCACAGAATGCTTATTAAAAAACAACAGCAACAAAATGGTGATATTTATCCTAATTTTGTTTTTCTAGGCCTCTGCAAAGGGTGAGCCAGTGATGTGTACAATGTGAAAAGAAATATTTGTGGAATGAAATGAGTGGATGTTGTGTAAACATTCATTGTGCATGTATGTATTTAGCTCTACTAACCAGAACCCTGGGGGACAAGAACCAGTTACCCCAGTGTCTAGAGAGGAAGAAAGAAATCTCTCTCCTTAGCTGAATGAAACCTTACTAGAGCTCAGTCCAGAGCTTGCTTGAAAGTAAAGATATGTCATCTAATTTAATCCCCACACCAACCCCACAGAGAGATCTTTTTATATCCCTATGCTAAGAAGACCTACCACTGACTGTGTGCCAGATCTGTGCAAGATGCTTTTGAAAAATGTAATTCCCTTTAAGCCCTCACACTATCTCAATGAGACAAGAATTATTATTACTGAAGAGAAAACAAGGTCAAAAAGTTGAAGTGAACTGCTCAAAGGCAAATGGGTAGTAAGAGAAGAAAGAGGATGAGTCAGGATTGAACAGGGGTTTGCTCTGTTCAAATAAATAAAATTAAATTAATAAGGCTGCCCCTTCACCAGCTGCTTCCCTGACATTCTCACATACCTTCAGTTGGCACTTAGTAGGAACTGAATTAATACCTCATGGTGATCTGCTAGAGACTTGGATCTTCTAATAGATGCTTCAAAGGGATCAGTTTCTATTTCCGGTGCCCACGGAAATCTCGAGGGAGATTTCTCCCTGCCCCTGCTCTGGCGTCACGATGTTCTTGTTTTTCTCTGGGCCCTGTGACTCAGCACACAGCTCCAGATGGTTTCTTGCATTTCCAGCCTTGTTGGCTGGGGTGCCCAGGCCCTGGTACAGTAAACAAACCCAAACTAAGTTGCAACAAAGCATCAGTGCCTCCCCGCCTCTGCCCTCTGTTATGAAGACTTCGTAGTCCACGACTCATAATGGCCGGTCCCTCCATGGCTGGCCTCCCTGAAAAGTCCCCCTCCCTCCTAGCCCTGAGATCCCCCCACTTGGCCCCAGCACATCTGATGCCTGAAGACGAGATCCGGGAGCGATCATTCTCCCAGCAACCAGTAAAAGGACGAAGGCACAGTTCTTTCACCCTTTGATCCGTTACTGACTTTAGGCAATTTACTTTCTGAGCCTCGGTAATCACATGGAAACACTAATATTGTCTGCTCCTGGGGGTTATAGAGTTGGAGTTGCCAGACAAAATACAGAAAATCCAATTTCATTTGAATGTCAGATAAATGATCTTTTTTTTCAGTATAAGCATGTCCCAAATATTGCTCAAATTTAACTGTGTGTCTCGTGACTTTATCTGTTAAATCTGGCAAGCTTATGTGGAGTGTGGAGTGAGATAACAAATGCAAAAATGCTTTGTCACCTAAGGAGAGCTGTACGTTTCATGATATCTTTTCCATGAGATGTATGCATGTGTACCCATGGCAACCAGCTTTGTCTGGAGCATAGAAGAGGTAGTTTCAGGCAGGTGGTGGAGAATGTGTACCACTTGAGCCCTTGAATTGAGATCCCTGGGTCTTGTTTGTCAATGGACTGATCTTGGACATTTCACTTCTGAGCCTTCAGTGCTTCCATCTTTAATTCTCTCAAATACTTGAATAAAAACATAGAAGCAACAGATGCACAAAACGTTGCCTCTTACTGATTGACTATCATGTGCCATAGGCCAAATCTCCTTTTGATTTTGTGGTTAAAGAAGAAACAAGTAGAATAATTTATAAGTGTAAATCCTTATTTATTACACCCTTTATTATGTAATAAAGCATGTATATGCACAACATTTAACTGTAATATGTTTTAAGAGCCCTGCTTAACAAAGAAAAACAAAGGAACCAGCATACTGTAAATAGACCACAATGTTTATTTTGCATTTGGGGTGTTTCCTCCTACTAGAAATCCAAATTCTGTGAGAGGAGAGATTTTGGCCTGTTTTGTTCCCCAGGACTTAGAACAGTGCCTGGCCCAGGAAGAGTGGAATATTTGAGCAACTGAGACCAGTTTAGCCACATAAGAAAAATAAATACAGCAAGGCACAGAGTCTCATGCCTGTAATCCCATCACTTTGGGAGGCTGAGGCAGGAGGATTGCTTGAGCCGAGGAGTTTAAGACAAGCCTGGGGAACAACGTGAGACCCTGTCTCTGCAAAAGAAGTATAAAAATTAGCCAGGTGTGGTGGCGCATGCCTGTGGTCCCACTTACATGAGAGGCTAAGCAGGAGGATCCCCTTGAGACTAGCATGTCAAGGCTGCAGTTAGCCATGTTCACGCCACTGCACTTCAGCCTGGCTGAAAGAGCAAGACACTGTCTCAAAAAAGAAAGAGAAAGAAAGAGAGAGAGAAAGAAAAAAAAAGAAAGAGAGAGAGAAAGAAAGAAAAAGAGGAAAAGAAAGAGAGAGAGGAAGAAAAAGAAATGCACTTATAATCTATTGGAAAGGAAGCTTTCTGGAACTAATCCACCTCCCTTTCTTGCTAAGGTATAGTCATAGCCCTAAGTTTTTAGAGTGATTTACACCACTTCCCAACGGGGTCTCACCAACCAGTGACCCACTCACTCAAGTGTCCAGTGACCTAGGTTGCTTGATATGCCTTTTCCCAAACTCCCCAAAGAGCTGCTGCTATGTTTTTTATGTTTCAACAAATTTGCCATTGGCTCCCAAGGCAGTAATGAATGCCCAGTACTCAGTGAGTATTTGGATTCCCTCATTGGCCGGCATCACCAGCAAAAGAAGTACAGGCCCCTGCAGGGACTCCTTGGAGAGCTCTTGGGACTTGCTTCTTAGAAGCAACTCTTTGATGAGGGAACCTGAAATTATTGGTGACTGGAAGCAGCTTTCCAGTTCTTGCTGCTGCATTTTGGTCCCATCACCCCAGTGGCCCTTCCTTCATTTCTGTTTGTTCAGCTGTCACTGTTCCAGCATTCTTCCCTCATCATTCTCAAAGCAGCCCCTCTTTTCATGCCCATAACCTGCCGTAGTCCAGGACTCCCCATCTCTCCCAGGACTATTTTATTTCCCTGCCTATAGACTTTCCTTCCCAAAGCTATCTTACCCATTGCCCCAGAACAATCCTTTTGAGAACCATGTCTCAGCAGCTGTTGATTTGTCCCACAGCTCCCATTCTATGAGATTTAGGAAGCTGGATGCTCTTCGCAAAATGTTTCCAAGTTTCTCTGTGGGAGATGGGTAGAGATGGGAGGTATATTCTCATGGTCATTTCTGGCTTTGAGTGCTTGCTTCCACTGAAGTAGCTTAGTATATGAATCAGTCACCTTGCGGGCATGCGTGCACACACACACACACATACGCACACACATACACCTATCAGGTGCCATCCAATCACACATCACATCCACCCAGATGTGGCTTTGGCCCTTCTCCCCTATTTTTCACACTAGAAAGCTCAGCTGGTTATTTTTGGGAGCATCAGGCTTTCCTGAATATTTCTGAATGGAGAAATCCATATGTCAGCAAGGTATCAACTTCAGTGTTTGCAATTATGTACTTTTAAATAAATATAACATGCGTGGATTCATTCTCTTCATTAAAAAATAGGGAGAAGGAAAGAATAGAGAGAGATTTATTAAAGGATACAAAATGACTAGATGGCTAGATAGAACGAAGAAGTTCTAGTGTTCTACAGCATTGCAGGATGACTACAGTTAATACACCATACAGTATATAGTTTTAAATAGCTAGATGGAGGATACTGAATGCTCCCAACAAGACATGGTAAAGATTTGAGATGATGGATATGCTAATTACCCTGATGTGACCACTGCACATTATATGTATCAAAACATCACTACGTACCCAATGAATATGTATAATTATTATTCGTCAATTAAAAAAATGTAAAAAGTTAAAGCATCAGAGATAACGCTGAAAAGGTGTACCAGCAAGGAGGAGCCTGGTTTCTTGACATCACCACGGAGTCTTCATCCCTGGACTGCTTACCTCTTGGGCTTCCTGTTGCAAGATATAAATAAATTGTTACATGGTGGGCGGCTGTGAGGCAGGTTTTCTGCTCCCCAAGCTGGCAATGCTGTCTGAGACACCCCCACCTACCACCGAGCCTCCCTGGTCTTCCACCATCACTTTACCTTCTTACCAGTTTTTATTTTTCTACCTAGCACTTCGTCACTAGCTGACAAGGTATTATTTTTGAATTGCTTACAACTTTGTCTCTGTTTTCCCGTGAGAATGTAGGCTCCCCATGGAGAAGGAGTTGGTCTTATTCCCATGTTATCTGTAGGGCCTAATATAATACCTGGCACATAGCAGATGTTTGATAAGTATTTGTCAAGTAAATGAATGAATGCCAATTTGATCACCTTCCTCTCCTTTCAGAAGATAAAAGCCAAACTACTCAGATGGGCAAACAAAGTCATTCATGCCCTGAACACTACCTGCTCCACCCACCTTGTACCAAGCTCCATCTCTGCACCCAGTGCTGGGCCTTTGCACAGGCTGTTCTCTCACGTGCATTACTGAGCACCTACTACATGTCAGGTACCCTTTTAGGCCTGGGAGATAACTCAGTGAACCGGCCAGCTACAGTTTCCACCCAATGGAGCTTAGCAGAAAGGAGAGACATCAGCCGGCTGTACAGCGTGGCCAGTTACAATACAAGGTGGGATACAGGGGAATTAAGAGCTCCTCAGTGTCTAGGGAGCAAACTCCTGTTCACTTTTTTAAGACCCAGCTCCAATGTCTCCTCTTCTTAGAAGCCTTTTCCCAGACCCTGTGTTGTAGCAGATGCTCCTAGTGCTCCCTAAGCCCCTTGGCCTTCTGCTGCCATGGAACTCAGTCCATTTGTTTGTCTTTGCCTGGGTCCTTGTGCATCTCTACAGGCAGCCTGGAAGCCGAAGGGCCAGAAGCCCTGTCTTATTGTCGCTGCAGCCCCAAGGCCCAAGGCAGGGTTAGACACGGCGATTTTTGTTGGGTTCAGCTACTGACTTGTCCCTTCCTTGGCCTGCTCTCCTCCGCTCAAGCCCCCTTCACTTGCTCAAGTTTCAGGTTTCAGACTGCCTCTGTCTCTCCTTTTCACACTCAGGTCCCCAGAAATTTCTTCATCTTGTTCTGAATTAACCTTTCCTCTTTCAAGGGCAGCTGCGGGGTGGGGAAGTACCAACTTCCTCTTGGGATGGCTAGCAAAGCTTAGGTGAAAGGCCAGAAAAAGGGATCAAAATTCTTAGCCATTGTTTTCCTGCTTTTATTATTCTTTATTCCTCAGGCTAGGCTCCTTCTTCCCTCCTTGCCTTCTCTGTCTTGCATTGCCACCCAACCATACTCCCTTTCCAGAACATGCCAGATTCCTCATACCTCTGCACCTGCTGCTTACCGCCAGAGATGCTCTTCCCCCACCATCGCTTCCTGATGAAAGCTGCCACGCTCCTTGAAGCCAAGTACCCATGTTACCTTCTCAGTATGGCTCCTCCCATGTCCCCTTTCCCATCCCCAAGCACAACGAATCACTCCCACGGTACTCCGTGCTTCCTTGGCTACGGCTGAATCCCATGGCATTCTGGTGGCTCATCCATGGTCACATACTGCCAGATGTGAGCTCCTCATCACCTGGATCAGTGAGAAGTCTGTGCCTAATCTCTCTTTGTCTTTCCAGTGCTCCGCATAGAGCTTGCCACACTATAGAACCAAATAGATGATTGTTGCTTTGGATGGCTGAGGTCTTAGGCAAGGCGGTGAAGAGTGGCCACCCTTTCTGGTAACAGCACCTTATTTGCCTCTGGGAACCATCTTCCCCCCTTTCCATCCATCTGGCTTGAGTGGGACTGACTGATAGGGCAGGGCATATGACCTAAGGCAACCCCATCGGACAGCACATCCCCTGACCTGAGATATTGCTCAGTGATGGGCATGTCACCCAAGCCTGGCCAATGAAATCATGGCAACAAAATTAAAGATGAGCTTGGAAATTGAGGGGAGGGCAGATGAAAGCAGGAGGAAAAGGATGAACCAAAACTAAAACTTGTGCCCTTATAGTTTATCCATGAAGTCTAAGATATTTGACAGTCTGGCCACACTCATGGCTCTGTGTTTCCAAGGGACCAAAGTGTTATTACTCACAATCTGCTCTTGTTGTGGGAGAATCACGATTGAGCCTTATTGGTGGCAGTATGTAGAGTTGAACGAAGCAAGACATGGCAGTGAGCCGTGGACAAAGATCATGCATTTTGGAGTCAGATGATCTGAGTTCAAATCTTAGCTCTGCTTAGCTCTGCTGCTTACTGACTGCCTGACGCTTGGTGCCTTCATCAGTGAGACATGAAAATCAACTTGTAAGGTCACTATCATAAATAAAACATGCATGCAAATAGCAGTTAGTCAACTACGACAGTGATTCTGTTGTAATTCTGAGCTGGAAGTCTGCACAATAATCTAAGGTAGGAGATGTGGAAGTGGATGATGAGGCTTAGGCTATGCACAGAGGGTGAGAATACAGAGGGAGACAGAATAAATACTATCCAGGAAACGTTAGTCAGAATCTTCTGTTTGCAATCGACAGAAACCCCACTTGAACGCATGCTTAAACAAAAAAGAATCGAATCAGTCCCCACAGCTGAAAAGTTCAGAGGTGCATGGCCAGGAGGCTGGGTCTCTGCCTAGTACCTCACTGAGGTCCTGCTTTCCTGTGGGGTAACCTGATTCTCCACTGTGCACATGGAGGCCCCAGCTGCCCCAGGCTGGCATATTCTCACAGTGACCAATCGTGTAGAAAAAGAGAGGGTCTCTTCCCCAGCATTTCTCACAAAAGTCTTGGAACTGAGCCTCAGTGGCCACTCTTCCATCATGCTCCCATCCTAGAGCCCATGGTGAGCATGAGAGATATTCTGATTGGCTGAGCCTGGGTCCTTGGCGCTGGGGGCAGGGAGGCTAGGGGTGGCAGGGAGGAGAGAATCCAGCCTCAACTTAACTACATGGGGTGAGAGTGGAGAAGGGGATCTCTAATGGAACCTGGGGTGCTGTCACTCAAAGAAGTGGAGTATACCAGGCAAACATAAAAAACAGGTGTGTCTTCCAGAAGGAGTTTAGCCATCCAAGGAAGGTTTGGAAGTGGAAGGCCAGGAAATGAATGGAGTCAGCACTAACCAGGCAGTTTTGAGCTTACAGCCCCTGTCTTTGGTCCCCCCACAGGCCTCACAAGCATGACTCAGCATTGAGGTTGCCGCACATGTGGTTTCGAAACCAACCTTTCCCCTTGGCCCCAGCACTGCATTGGCGTGTCCCTGAGGCTAGCTCCAGTGCCCGCCTGGAAATGTCCCCAGTTTGGGCGCCTGGCTGGGTCTCTGGGAAGGCCTTTGATCTCCTCACCCCAGCTCTTCCATTACCTTCTTCCTCCTCGCCCTGGGACAAAATCTGGCAATTGCTGAGAAAAAGGCCAAATGCCATCTTGCAATTTGCTGGGTCATCCTGGAACAAGTGCTGCTGGGGCTCCCCGTCCCCACCCAAGCAGAGGAAAGTTCAGGACAGTGGGCAGGTACCCCAACACCCAGAAACGAGTAGCCCAGGAGGCTGGGCCTGGGGTGCTGGCCGAGACCCTGGCCAAGTGCTAATCCGCAGTGATAAATGAAGTAATCATAGCTGCTAAGGTCAGTCCTCCTCAGGCATGTAAATAGCAAATAAACTCATGATTGGAGGAGGCTCCCGCACTCAGAAGATCCTTCCTGAGCACCTCCCTCCCCCCCAGGACCAAATTGCACACTAGAACAGAGAGGTGAATAAAATGTAATCCCTACTCCAAATTGCTTGCCAGCGATGACAAGAGACAGGTAGCAATGAGCCCACAGTACACAGAGTCCATTTATAGGAGGACACTCCAGAGCTTGGGAAGTACAGAGGAGGCATAACAGGTACAGCCGGGGGGACAAGTGGAAGGGACCCAAGGAGCCAGGGACTAAGCTGGCACCTGAAGAAGAAAGCAGGGGGGGTGAAGAAAGGAGGGGAAAGGCATCCATGCTGGGTGGAAGCAGCATGTGCCAACGTGCAGTGGTTGCTTAGGGGGCTGTAAGTGGAGCCCAGGGCACCGTGAGAGGTGATGGGAAGAGAGGAGATTAGAGGACGAGATGGGACTACTGTTTGCAAGTTCTTTAAATGGCAGTGTCTAGGTCTGGTCCAGATTCATTCCCTCGTGTCTAGATCATTTTCTCAAAAACAATTAAACAGAAACTCATGCAGAGCAAGTGCCTCCCTCCATAGGAAATCATCTTAGCAAGGACTGGGGGCTTCCTGGGGAAGCTAAACAGAAGTGTGACTTTCTGGGAAACCACACCCCAATATTGCCTGCATTCTCACCCCCACAGTCCCTAAATCAGGCTTGTTTCTAGGAAGTCAAATCAACAGCGGAGGTTTCATCTGTAGCAGCCGCCAGGTGGAAAGACACAGCCCCTGCACACCTGGGCTGGCTGGAAAGAGGCCGGGCAGGTGCACAGCTAGCAAAGCCTGCAGGTGCTGAAGGCACCTTCAGAAGAAAGACAAACCCATCTCTCCTTGTCCCCTTCTTTTGTCATTTGAAACTTATCATTTAGGGGAAGGTGAAGGCCATTTGGTCATATATTCCCAGCTGTGTGACCTTGGGACTTTCAGTTTCCTCAGCTGAAAAGGTGATGTGAGAATGACCCTAGGTCGAGCAAGCCAAGCACCTGTGTGAGGAGATGCCCCCCTCACTCTTTTTCCCCCAAGTCCCTCCTCAGCAAAGCCCGAAGTCACTCTGTCTCCCCACCAGACCAGCGTGCTCTCCAGACAGCAGGCTCACCCTGGCAGGGACACAAACCAAATGTGTAAATATTTCAAAGGTTTTAAAGCAAGCTAACAAACTGCTGGATACAATATGTCATACCTCCTAACATGATGACAGAGCCTCCTGATGACCTGGAAGGGCAGATCAGAATGGCTAGACTCCTCGGAGTTTCACATTGGCATGCGGCAGCTACTTTCCCCACTCTCCACGTTTTCCTGCATGAGGAGGAAAACAGATACCAGGCACTCAACCCACAAGGCCAAGCTCTACTCAGGTGCCCCAAGCAGCTGCCCTTTGGCCAGCCTTCAGGGCTGGAGCACCCATTGGCCACATGGTCCACACTAGGGAAAATAGGAATGGTCCAGGAGGCCTCAGAAGTGGGCATGGGCATTTGGACAGGGAACCCCAGAGTCCTAGGAACCCAGAGTGTCCTCCAGAGGGGAGGCATGTGGGTTCCAACTGGGCACAGCCCCTTGTTCCCCAAGACTCCTCACTTGCAGGGAGGGGTAGTGTCTGAGCAAGACCTTCTAAAATGCAGGGCGCAAGGCTGGAGCTCCTCTTACCCTGGTCAAGAGTGCTGGACAGGGAATCAGAGATGCAAGAAAATCAAGTGTTTTTTTTTAGATGGAGTCTAGCTCTGCTGCCCAGGCCGAGTACAGTGGCCAACTCTTGGCTCACTGCAGCCTCTGCCTCTGGGTTCAAATGATTCTCCTGCCTCACCAGCCTGAGTAGCTGGGATTACAGGTGCATGCCATCATGCCCTCCAAATCCTTTTTTTTTTTTTTTTTTGTACTTTCAGTAGAGACGGGGTTTTACCATGTTGGCCAGGCTGGTCTTGAACTCCTCACCTCCAGTGATCTGCCTGCCTCAGCCTCTCAAAGTGCTGGGATTATAGACATGAGCCACCACACCTGGCTGGAAATCAGCTTTTTGATTTTGCTATTTCCAAGTGAGATCTGAAGTAAGGCCCACAACCTCTCTGGCCCTTAGTCTTCCCCAGAGTCAATCTATTTAGTCTCTGCACTTCCTCTGGCTCTGGCTCAGGGTCCTAAAGCTGGTCCTGCCCTTGCGAAGGCCGGTGGGTATGGGTCATCAGCTTTGTGAAACCTTTTACCTGGTGCCAGCACCTCCCGGGCCACAGTTAGCCTTAGTGTTTAACACCTGGACTTCCCTAAGCAGCAGGCCTGGAACTGAAAAGCAAGCTAACTGATGCAAACCTTTTATTTCTTTCACCTGTGACCTGGGATCATGAAAGCAGTGGAATCCTGACCAGGCTCACCAATACTGGTGTTCCGGTCTTAGGCAGGGCAGGCCTCCATCAGACCCGTTCACATATCTGGCTGGTTCTCCCAAGCCAGGTCTGTCATCAGGATCTTTAAAGAAAATCAATGAAAGAAGCAAAATGAGAGGACAGAGAACTCCTGATTTAGTGTAGGAAAAAGCTGGTATGGGCCTGTAAGTTCTGCAGTGTTCAGAGACAGCCCTGCTGAGACAGATAAGGTCTTAGGCTGAATGTGGGGGAGGGGAAAGAAAGGGGACCGGAGGAGGGGGAATAATTATTACTGTGTAGTGAGTTTTTCCAGGTGCCATAATATGTGTTGCTCTTTTCTTTTCTTTTTTTTTTTTTTAGACAGAGTCTCACTCTTACCAGGCTGGAGTGCAATGGTGTGATCTCAGCTCACTGCACCCTCCACCTCCCAGGTTCAAGCAATTCTCCTGTCTCAGCCTCCCAAGTAGCTGGGACTATAGGTGTGCGCCACCACACCCAGATAACTTCTGTTTTTTTAATTTTTAGTAGACACAAGGTTTCACCATATTGGCCAGGATGGTTTTGATCTCCTGACCTTGTGATTTGCCAGCCTCGGCCTCCCAGTCCTGGGATTACAGGCATGAGCTACCATGCCCGACCGCGTTGAACTTTTTCTCTTACATTTTCTCAGTAATGTAAGGACCTCATAGACCAGTGAAATCCTCCCCTTTCCAAGCCCTGAATTTTGGGAGCTGACGTAGGGCTGCTCACTTTTTATTTTGCCATAGAGACATTATAAAGCAAATATCCACTCAATTGTTTATTCAGTTGACAAATATTTATTGAGGATTTACTCTGTGCCAGGCATTCTTTCAAGCCTTGGTATACAGCTGTGAACAAGACAGACAAAAACCCCTGCCCTCCTGTGAAGTGGGCCAAACAGGAAATAAATCATAGGTCAGATGGGCTAAGTGCTATGGAGGAAAAACAGGTTAGGGAATGGGGGAAAGGCACACCGTGGGTGGATGGCAGTTTTCAATAAGGTGGTCAGGGAAGGTGTCCCTGAGGAGACGTGTGAGTTAAGTTCTGGAGCTAGTGAGGCAGTGGGTCTTGTGGGTGAGGGTGGGTGGGGGAAGGATTGTAGGCAGAGGCCATAGCAGCTGAAAGGCCCTTAGTCCTCTTCACTGCAAAAAATAATCATCAAGGAAGGGGCCTGGTGAGGTGGCTCATGCCTATGATCCCAGCACTGGGAGGCCGAGACAGAAGGATTACTTGAGGCTAGGAGTTCAAGACTGTCTTTAAAAAACATAAATTAGCCAGGCATGGCCATGTGTGCCTGTGGTCCCAGCCACAGGCTGAGGTGGGAGGGTCGCCTGAGCTCAGGAGTTCAAGGCTACAGCGAGCTGTGATTGTGCCACTGCACTCCAGTCTGGGCAACAGACTGAGACCCTATTTCTGTAATAAAAATATAATAATAAAGGAAGGATATAATCACAGAATAAGAGCCAATCTTTCTTAAGGGAGAGCAGTTGGTGACCTATTATGTATATATTAGACACATATATGCACATACATGTGGAGATACATTAATTTGTCCCTGGTTGATGCTGCATAGGGTAAGAACCTGTCCCTAGTCAGTGTTTGTCTGCAGATCAGCATGTGGCAAGTTACCATTATTGCATTTTACAGGTGAGAAATCTGAGCCTCAGAGAGGGAGCGGGCTTTGTCCCGCATCATGACAGCTGAAACCCACAGGCTAGGATTTGAACCCAGATCCTGAAGACACCAGGGCCTTTGCCCTTGTCCACTAGCCATTCTGGCCTGCTTCACAGCCATGTCTCCTGGCCCCCGTTCCAGGGCTTCACAAGTGCTGATTAAGAGAACAGCTTTGCCATCTGGTTTAACCTGACTTTTTCTCCTTTATTTTCTTCCCCAAACTGCAGGCCCAGGAAGGAGGCCAGGGTAGTATGGACGGCATCTGAGCTGGCAGGACGGGGACGGGCAGGTGGGCGGGGCCGCAGACTTTGCTCCTTTCAAGAGATATCCGTAGGCAGCTCCCCGGCTCCACGCCTGCTGGAGCCTTTGTGCTGGCATTTGACCCATTCAGGAAGTCTAGGCTGGGTGTGGCCTGGAAGACAGCATTGCCTCAAACCGACTCATGCCAGCGAGCACCGACTAGCCACCTGCTCTGTGCCAGCTCTGTGCTGGGAGCTTTGTAGGTTACCTCATCTCTTGCAGTGAAACGTAGGCAAGAGACCCATTCATTTGTTCATTCACTCATTCATATCTTCTTTACACCACACTTTGCCGAGCACCACTTCATTCCAGAGAATACTGCCTCAGGCTTTATGGCAGGCCAGGCATCGTACCAGGCACTTGTGTTCTTATTTTAAAAGGTACGAAATCAGAGTGTGATACAAGAGAAAGACTTTGAGGTTGATGGAGAAATTCGATCAGAGGAGACCTGGGGGAAATTTGGAGAGGAGGTGAGATCTGGGCTGGGCCCTGCAGTAGCAGAGTTTGGTGGGGGAAAAGGCCTTCAGGCAGGGGTAGCAGGCCAGGCAGCTGGATAAAGAAGACTGTGTTTGGGAACCACGTGCTGACTGACTCTCTGGAACAGGGTTTCCCCACAGGACAGTGGGGGAGAGGAGTGGTTAGTCAGGAGGGAGGCTGGGAATGTTGGTTCCCTATCTAGTCTCTGTGAGTGGCTCCCAAGGCCACTTCTCTGACCCTGTTTGCGATCCTGTGAATCAGGTTTAATGACCCTCATCCTGCCTGTGTTATAGGGAGGTTTTGAAGGTCAAAGGGAGCCCAGAGACTTTGCTATGCAGAGAGAGAGAGAGGTCACTTGCTCCTGGTTTTGCTTCTGTCCCAGGGGTGTGTGGGCCCCAGTGGTTTCTTCAGAGCTGGCCTCCAGCCACATCCTACCAGCCCCGCGACCCCCATCCCAAGTGCTCCTGAAGGTCAAGAGTGTGTCCTGCTCATTTGCATTCCGTGCATGGGGTAGGTGGTCAGAGCCCAAGTCAAGGAGTCAGCCTGACCGCAGCCTGCTCCCCATTCAGGTGTACAGTGCCCCGGTGGCCCCTGGCCAATCACTTTCATCTCTGAGCCTCAGTGTCCTCATAATGGGGCTGCGGTGAGCTGTGGTGAGCAGCAGGTGATATGGAGCTTGCGTCCAGCCCCGATAAGGGACTACTGGGACTGCTCTAACCAGGGACCTCACCGCCCTTCCCAGGATATCCTGGAGCAGGAAGGCTCCTGCTGGTCCAATTCCCAAATGACAATCACTTACTCATTCCATTCACTCGCTCACTTTGTTCACTCACTCCGCTCACTCGCTCTTCAACAAATGTTTACGGACCACCTTCCAGGCACCCAGGATAGCACTGAGCGCTTTGTTGTTGCAGTCTGTTTAAGACAAGGTTTTGAACCTCAAGTGAGAACTTATAATTGAATTAAAATTGACAGGCAGCATGTAATTATGTGCCCCGTAGATGGGGCAGGTGGCAGTTGACAGATTGCGGAGGGGAGAAAAAGACACAGAAATTGTTAGGTTGGAGTGGCGTAGGGGTATGTGTCAGGGAATACCTCTCAGAGGGTGTGGACTCCAGCAGAGGCTGTGGAACTCAGGTGGGTGGGGGAGTGGAAAGTGGGCATTCCAGGTAAGGGAACTACCTGAGCAAAGGTATGGAGGGGAGGCAAGCATGTGGCCATCAAACCTGCTTAGCTGGAAGGAATGGGTGGAACCTGGTTGTACAGGTGGCCAGGGCTGGGTGGCAGAAGGCCAGGAGACGGAGCACTTCCTGCAGCCTGGATTCCAGGGTGTTGATGGGGGAGGCTGCAACACCAGCTAACTCAGAGGCTCTGAGGTGGCCAGGTGGGAGGGTCAGCGATGGGCTCGCCTCCCTGCCCCGGCAGGCCTCCTGCCCCTTTAGATAGGACGTAGGGTGGGGAAGAGCAGAGCCCCTGCCTCCAATTCACTGTGTAAGTCAACACTCAAGTAGGTCACTGTGTTTCTCAGGGTCTTGGTTTCTAAACATGGAAAATTGGAGTGACTGGACCAGATGGTCTCAATTGCCTTTCCAGCTCTGGGACTCTAGAATCTTCTTACTGTCAATTCTGCGTCTGCTGTGGCGGACCTACCCATCCCGGCTTCTTGGCAATCACCCTCCCTGCCAGCCGCGTGGTTAGCCTGTGTGCTCATGCTTGCTTCACGTGATCCTTCTCCTCCAACCTGGCTCTGGAAGATTCCTGACCCTAGAGAGACACACTGCACAGACAATCAGATGAATCCACTGGAGAATTTAAACCAAGAGGTGCAAGCCCTGGGTTTATTCGATAGAGTTAGCCCCTAGATACAAGGTTAAAAGAAAAAGAAAGGCTAGTGTTTGCTGAACTTTATTTCATTCTCACATCAACCCTGCAAAGTAGGCTCTGTTTGTATACCCATTTTACAGATGTGAAATCAGTTTAGTGAAGAACTATGTTTGTCAGATTATGGCATGCAACTGCTTATGCTGCTCCAATTCTTCAAGAAAAAAGTTTAAAACTAAAATCAAAATATTTAGCTTTTAGTATAGTTTAGTATATATTCATACACATAGTGTAGTTTAGTATAGCACATATTCTATATACTAAAAATATACCAAAAGCTATGTATTTCCATTTTTAGTGTATATAACATAGTATATGCTAAAAATAATTATAAGATATCTTTAGAGAAACCTATATTATTTTGTTTATGTAAATATCATATACCATGGACTGAAATTCCAATAGGAAATTCCAAATAAGTTCTACTAACTCTGAAACAAAATGTTTCTTGGAACTGACACAGCAGATAAAGAATTTAAGGAGTGAAGTGAGCATGGGTTTTACATATTGGGAAGGATTTTCCCTGAGATCGTTCGAGCTCATACCTACTGTTAGCAACTGTTGTTTGAAGTTTCCCGCATGGGCCTCTTCTCAATGACATGGACACACTGGATCTGTGTAGTTTGTCTGCATTGCTGCAATCGGGCTGCAATGCTACTCCACCGGTGCATGCAGTAACAAAGTCCCACAGACAGAATATGACCTGGATCTTCATCACCTGACTCTCCTTCCTCCCCAGAGGTAGCTGAGAGCTGGACCAGATCTAAGCCCTGTACATTAAAATCCCAGGAGGGCTGAAGTTCTGGAAAAGTAAGAAGGAAAAGCCTACAGACAACGTGGGTCTGCAGAGAGGGTGTTGGAGCATGTGATCAGAGAGAAGCAGGGCAGCACCCTGAGCCCCAGAGAGCCATGGAGAGGAGGCTTTGGCTCTCCAAAAGCCCCGTGTGCTTTCTGCTGCCTCAGTTGTGAGATTGCTTGAAATCTTGATGGCCAGTTCCCATTTATGGAAACTTTTCTGAGTAAAAGGTCATTTCTAGCAACCAGACAGTCCCTGATGAAGACCTCAGTGTTATGATGGTGTCTATGTCCTATTAATAAAGGTCCTGGAATATGCATCCTACTCCATAAACTTGACTGGACAAGAAATGTTACATTATTTTATTTCCCTGAGGTCTAATTAAATCTGACCCTGACTCCACATTCTGACTGAAGTAGCTGAAAAATTGATTTCAGTTGTGAGTGAGATGGGATGAGGGGGAATCCCTTTTTTTTTTTGAGACAGGGTCTCACTCTGCTGCCCAGGCTGGAGTCCAGTGGTGCCATTTCAGGTCACTGCAACCTCCACCTCCTGGGTTCAGGGGATTCTAGTGCCCCTTGTGAGGACCCAGTGAGAAAATGGACATACAATTCAAAGTGGAGTAGCTTGGGACTATAGGTGCATGCCACCATGCCTGGGTAACTTTTGTAACAGAGATGGGGCATCACCATGTTGACCAGGCTGGTCATGAACTCCTAAGTTCAAGACAGTCCCCTCCTCAGTCTCCTAAAGGGCTGGGATAACAGGCGCGGGCCACCACTCCCAGCCAGGACCCCTCTTCTTCAGGGCAGTGCACTATCTGTGAAGCTCCCCACCTGAAATGTGTCTTCAGTCCACCTCAAAGACATGGCTACTGCTGGTCTTCTCCTCGTCCCTTCTGTGGGGACTTCTGTAGGTAGGCATCTATTGTACTGCTGTGCCAGGGTCTAGCCTCCCTGAATTAAATGTGCCACTCAGCCACTTCCATTGGTCACTGCAGTTTCCACCCTGCCCAGTCCTGGTCAATCTTTGTCTCACTACTCTCAAAGGCACTTGGCTGTCTCCCTCTCCTGCAGCATAATAACTCAAGTTCAGGCTTTTGCTCCAAGCCAGAGGAGGCAGCCTGAAATTGAGCACTTTCTAGGTAGCATGGGGCTAGTTTGTACTGGAGGAAGGAAAAGGGAGTATAGGAGCACAGAAAGCAAAGGCAACACCCCACTGGTGATCGTGGCAATCAGCTAGGGTGTTCTTAATGGCCACAGTACCCACTACTTCTGAAAACCTCTCTTTTCCAGAAGGGCCCTGTGGCCATGGAACGTAGCTCCCCCACTGACATTTGAGTGGGTTCCTGGAGTTATTGCCTGCAGCACAAGATCCATTTTCTCCCAGCAGTGAGAGATGGAGAGGGAGCAACTGGTTCCTAGAGCGGGTGGTCAGTGTGAAGCTCCAGCAGGATCCTGGCAGGTGGTGGCTTCCCCCAGCCAGCTTCTCTGAGAGCTTCCCAAGCCCAGGCCACTGCTATTCCTCCAGGATTCTTCCTTGGGGGTAGCTCTACGTTCATTTTTATTGGATGTGTCAAAATCGCTTTGCTTGAGCTCAAATCTCCTCTAGGTTCTCTGTTTAAATAAATCCCAAATGTCTCAATGCAGACTCCAAGGCCCTGCATGATCCAGTCCCTGTTCATCTTTCTAACTTCAAGCCTCACCCTTTCTCTCCTCACATTCTCTCTGGGTTCCAGAATCACATGCATATTATTTCTCTCTTCTCCTGGCCTTTGGTTATCCTGTGTCCCCTGCCTGGCACACGACCTCCCTAGCAGGCTCTTTGGCTGACTCCAGAGCCATCCTTCAGCGTTGGAGAGTAAAGGAAACAGTGGTTTTGAGGTCCCAGGTCTGGAGTCAAATGCCTGCTCCACCACTTGCTGGATGTGTGATCTGTTGTTCTCTGAACCTCAAGCTTCCCATCTGTAAATTGGTTATCACTAAACCAACTTCACAGGGCTGAAGTGAGGATCCAGTAAGAAAATGGATATGAAACCCAAAGTGGAGTGAGAAAATGTGTCACTCTGATACGCTGTCAGCGTAGAAAACGGTCTCTTCCATTCCTTCAACAGATATCCCCTCTTTGCACTCTACCCCCAGCTGAATAAAAGCAGAATGTAGTTTATGTAGCTTAAGAGGTGACTGACAGCTAGATTCCTGGTCAGGAGATTGAGTGATACAGAGTCTGAAAGTGACAGGCATCATTTATTAACACTTACCATGTGCCCAGCACCACATGGAATGCCCAGAGACATTATCCCGTTCAATTCACACATCCCCTGGCAGGGAGGAGGTTTTTTCATTTGTCTGTTTTTATGAACAACAAAAATAGACTCAAAGAGTTTAAATGACTTATCCAATGTCCCTGCAGTTAAAACACACATGCACACACACGCATGCACACACACACACACATATATACATATATACACTTATATACACCCTTCCACCCCATATCCCCTCACAGTCTCACACATATTCACACACTCATATATATACACATGCACTCTGTCCCCCGCACCGTCACAAACACAAACACACGTGTGGAAAAGGATAGATGGGAGATTGGACCTTGGTTGGCTCAAAAGGATTGAAAAGACATGAATAAGAGTCTTCATCCAGTCCCAACCAAGGGTGGCAAAGCAGGCTGAATGCAGGAGTCCTGGCTCCTATTCCTAACCCTGCCATGCTCAGGAAACAGTGTTGGCCATGATGACGTTGTTGTTTCCTTGGCACTTAATGGGGCTGCTTGCTCGTCTCCACAGCAGCCCCAGATGATCAGAGGCTGGCAAAGAACATGTGCCAAAAACATGGTGGTGAGTTTTTTACGAGGGGTGGAGATACCGCTCCCCAGTCCCAGGATGTCCAAACCTTCGCCTTGTCTGACTTCAGCAGTGCAGACATGCTCTGGCAGATCGGTGGAGACACTCCTTGGATTCCTCCATTTACCTTTGCTCCCCCAGTCCCTGTGGCTTTGTTGATTGCACACACACCTTTCATTTCCACAGACCACATGGCACACGTTACTTTTGTAAATTTTTTATTAAATTTGACAAATAAATGAAAATTCTTAAATGCCGTCTGTGAATACCTGTGAGCATTTTAGTGTTTCAGACACGTCCCCTCACTTGGAAGTGATGATTAGGCCTGTGCCCAACAGGCTGGGCCATCTGCCGTGTTATTAATCCTTCATTCAAAAATGTTTATTGAGGTCGGGTGCGGTGGCTCATGCCTGTAATCCCAGCACTCTGGGAGGCCGAGCTGGACGGATCACCTGAGGTCAGGAGTTCGGCCTGGTCAACATGGCAAAAGCCCAGCTCTACTAAAAATACAAAAAAATAGCTGGGCATGGTGGTACACACCTGTAGTCCCAGCTACTCGGAAGGCTGAGGCAGGAGAATCACTTGAACCCCAGAGATGGAGGTTACAGTGATTGCACCACTGCATTCCAGCCTGGGCAACAGAGTGAGACTCCACCTCAATTTTTAAAAAACGTTATTGAGCACCTACCATGAGCAGGACACCGTGATGGGCCTGCGATAGCAATTGTGTGCCAAACAGGCGAGGCTCCTGTCTCCAAGGAGATGACCAGAGGGAGACAGAAAACAAGTCAGTAAACAAAGCAATGAGCAAAATCGTTTCAGGCAGTGGTGTGTTAGAGACACAATACAAAAGATTGTGAAATACCCCAAAGGATTGAAAGCAGGGACTCAAACAGACACTTGTTCAGAAGTGCACCTAGCAGCACCATTCACAATAGCCCAGAGGTGGAAACAACCCCATGTTCACGAGCAGGTGAAGGGATGCACAGAACGTGCGGTATCTACACACAAGGGCACATTATTCACCTTTAATAGGAAAGGAAATTCTGACACACACTACAGCACAGATGGACTTTAAGGACACTATGCTAAGGGAGATAAGCCAATGACAAAAGGATGCAAGCTGTGTGATTACACTTACATGAGATTCCTGGAGTAGTCAAATTCCCAGAGACAGAAAGTAGAATAGAAATTACCCTAGCCGGGTGTGGTGGCGGGTGCCTATAATCCGAGCTACTTGGGAGGCTGAGGCAGGAGAATCACTTGGACCCGGGAGGCAGAGATTGCGATGAGCGAAGATCCTGCCATTGCACTCCAGGCTGGGCGACACAGCGAAACTCGGTCTCAAAAAAAAAAAAAGTTACCAGAGGCTGGGGGAATTATTGTTTAATGAGCATAGAGTTTCTCTTCGGCATGAAGAGAACGACTGGAGACAAATGGCAGTGATGGTCATACAGCAATGGGAATGTACTTCCTGCCACTGAAGCTTACACTTAAAGGTGGCTCAAAAGATAAATTTTATACATGTATGCTTTACCACCAAAAAAAAAAGACTTTTTTTAAAAAAATTTTGAGATGGAGTCTCCCTCTGTTACCCAGGCTGGAGTGCAGTGGCATGATCTCCGTTCACTGCAACCTCCGCCTCCCGGGTTCAAGTGATTCTCCTGCCTCAGCTTCCCGAGTAACTGGGACTACAGGAGCCTGCCACCACATCCAGCTAATTTTTGTATTTTTAGTAGAGACAGGCTTTCACTATATTGGCCAGGCTGGTCTTGAACTCCTGATCTCGTGATCCATCTGCCTCGGCCTCCCAAAGTGCTGGGATTACAGGCGTGAGCCACTGCACCCAGCCAAAAAAATGACTTTTTTTAAAAAAAAGGTTATGTGCCAGAGAGTAACTGGGTAGAGATAGAAAGTAGGCAAATGCACCTAAGATGGCTGTGGAAGGCCCCACTGGGAAGGGACATGGGAGCATAGTGGAGGGGAGGTCAGGCAGGAGAGCTGGGCGGGGCAGTGGCACGTGGGGCCTCAAGGCCAGAGCAGGGGAGTGCAACTTTTATTCTAAGCAGTGGACAAACTACAAAAAGATGGCAATGGACAAACTACAAAAAGATGTAGCCGTGGAGTGACATAATCTTGGCCAGGCGCGGTGGCTCACGCCTGTAATCCCAGCACTTCCGGAGGCCGAGGTGGGCAGATCGCCTGAGGCCAGGAGTTCGAGACCAGCCTGGCCAGCATGGAGAAACCCCATCTCTACTAAAAATACAAAAATTAGCCAGATGTGGTGGCTCATGCCTGTAGTCCCAGATATTCAAGAGGCTGAGGCAGGAGAATCACATGAATCTGGGAGGTGGAGCTTGCCGTGAGCTGAGATCACACCACTGCGCTTCAGCCTGAGCAATAGAGTGAGAATCTATCTCAAAAAAATAAAAATAAAATAAAATAAAAGCTCCCTCGAGCTGCCGTGGGGCAGAGATTGCCAGGGAAGACACTGGCCTCCACAGGAGCTGTGGGGAGATGAGTGTGGGGAGTCCAGGCAATGGGTGGGGCCTGTCCCCTTCCATATCTTAGCCCACTTGCCCCTGCCTGGTCACATGTTGGGTCAGCAGGTCACACATTGGGAAAGGAAGATGAGGAAATCAGAATGTTGAAATCCACTGTGCCTGTATCATGGCAAAGGCTCTGCCCTGTTGGGGAATGGGGCGTGGCCCATGCTGCCCCTTGGACCTAAGCCTCATTCACTCAGATTGCTATGGGAGATACCAGCACAGGGGTCTGTGGGCAGAGGCCAAGAGTGGGTAGGGTGGTGGCTTACAAGGGCATCTGCCTGAGGATCAGGCAGAACTGACTCAACCCCAACTCTGATGCCTGCTGCATGCCTTGGGTGAAGGATCTCACCTCCCTCAGCCTGTTTCTCCATCTGCAAAAGGAGGATAATAACAGTTCTCACATTGCAAGGTCATTGTAAGGGTTCAACAAGATAATGTGTGTTAAGGTTGTTGTTTTTTTTATTTTATTTTTTAGATGGAGTTTCGCTCTTGTTGCCCAGGCCGGAGTGCAACGGCATGATTTCGGCTCACTGCACCCTCCACCTGCAGGGTTCAAGCCATTCTCCTGCCTCAGCCTCCCGAGTAACTGGGATTACAAGTATGCACTACCATGTCCAGCTAATTTTGTATTTTTAGTAGAGACAGGGTTTCTCCATGTTGGTCAGACTGGTCTTGAGCTTCTGACCTCAGGTGATCCACCCGCCTCAGCCTCCCAAAGTGCTAGGATTACAGACATGAGCCACCCCACCTGGCTTGTGTTGAGCTTTTAACACTGTATCCATCTCAGGGTAAACTCTCAGTAAAGGATAGTTATCACCATTGTCATCATTATTTTACTATTCTAGATCTAAAAGATTTACTCCATCTGCCCTGGGCATATTAAGATCATAAGACGTTCCTATCTGAACCTTGTGTAAATCCCTTTGATTAATGAGATTGGCTACCATCTAATACTCCGTGAGCATCTCGGGGGCAGGGTTGGGATCTTCATCATTCTCTTCTCCTTCAAGTCACACAGTAGGCATTCCTGTCTATGGTGACTCTACACCCTGATTTTTATGGATAGCACTCAGAATTTCTGGAGTTATCTGTTCAGTGTCTGTGTTTCCTGCCAGAGGTTGTCCATTTAGGTGGGGATCACCCCTCTTTTGGCCATCATTGTGTTAATAGTGGACAGGTTAAGAATCCAGACTTAGCTGAGTGCAGTGGCTCACACCTGTCATCCCAGCACTTTGGGAGGACTAGGAGGGAGTATCACTTGAGCTTAGGAGTTCAAGACCAGCCAGGGCAACATAGGGAGACCCCTTCTCCACAAACAAATTAAATATTAGCTAGGCATGTTGGCATGTGTCTATAGACCCAGCTACTTAGGAGGCTGAGGTGGGAGGATCACTTGGACCTCAGGGGGTTGAAGCTGCACTGAACCAAGGTCACACCACTGCACTGCAGCCTGAGTGACAGAGTGAGACCCTGTCTCAAAAACAAACAAACAAACAAACAAAACCAAGACTTCCAGTATACAGTCATCCTTTGGTATTGATGTATAGGACGTCAGTTCCAGGATCTCCTTCAGATACCAAAATTCAAGGATGATCAAGTACCTGATGTAAAGTGGTTTGGTATTTGTTTATAACCTAGGCACATTCTCCTGTATACTCTTTTTACTTATCTTTATTTTTTTATTTTTGAAATGGAGTCCTGCTCTGTCACCCAGGCTGGAGTGCAGTGGTGCGATCTCGGCTCACTGCAACCTTCGCCTCCCAGGTTTAAACAATTCTCCTGCCTCAGCCTCCCAAGTAGCTGCAATTACAGGCACATGCCGAAATGCCTGGCAATTTTTTTTTTTCTGTTTTTAGTAGAGATGGGGTTTTGCCATGTTGGCCTGACTGGTCAGGAACTCCTGACCTCAGGTGATCTGCCCACCTCAGCCTCCCAAAGTGCTGGGATTACAGGTGTGAGCCACCATGCCCAGCCTCTCCTGTATACTTTCAATCATCTCTAGATTACTTACAACACCTAATACATGTAAATTCTATGTAAATAGTTGTTATATCATTTAGGGAATAATCACAAGGAAAAAGTGTCTGCGCATGTTCAGTATAGACACTTTTTTTCCCAAATATTTTCCATCCACAGTTGCTTGAATCCATGAATGCAGAAACTATGGATACAGAGAACTGACTACATATCGAAAATAACTGAAAGCAGGGACTCAAACAGATACTTGTACACAAATGTTCACAGCAACACTCTTTACAATGGACAAAAGGAGGAAGCAACCCAAGTATCCATCAACAGATGAGTAGATAAAAAACATGTGGTATATCCATACAATGGAATATTATTTAGCCTTGAAAAGGAAGAAAATTTTGATACATCCTACAACATGGATGAAAATTGAGGGTACTATGCTAAGTGAAATAAGCCAGTCACAAAAAAATGAATGTATGATCCCACTTATGTGAGTAGTCAAACTCAAAGAGACAGAAAGTAGAATTGTGGTTGCCAGGGCTGGGAGACGGGACATGGAGGGTTATTTAATACATGTTTCAGTTTTGCAAGATGAAAGAGTTCTGGAGGTTGGTTGTACAATAATGTGAATATTACTGATGTATACTCAAAAATGGTTATGATGGTGAGTTTCATGTTACGTGTTTTTTTTTTAAACTATAGTTTTAAAAAAGAAAAAGAATCTGGACTTTTAAGGAGAGATACCTGGGTTACAACCTGAACTCTGATATAAATGGAAACAACAATGTTACCAGTCTTGTGAGGTGAACGTGAGTCTTGCATGAGATACTAATGTGAAATCCAGTGCCTGATACATGGTATGTACTTAACAAATGTTGTATCTTTGCTTGTATTATTCTACATGCTCAATAAACATCTGTTGAAATAAACGAATGAAGCAAATGTTTAAACAAGTAACAGCCACTCACTCTTCAAAGAAGGCTTTGTGTTGGGAGCTATTGTTGGGCCTCTCCAGGGCTGAATCCAGGGGTCCCATCTTGACTGTTGGTGGCATTCATTGCAGTTGCTCCTTCTTTTCTTCCTGAAATCCTTTCTTCACCTGGCTTCAGGGCCAGGACTCTCTCTTGGTTCTCCTTGTACCTCCCTACCCTCAGTGTCTCAGTCTTCTTTGCTGGTCCTCCTCAGCTTCCTGACCTCTCAATGTGAATGTGCTTGGGAGCAGTGATTGCTTCTCTTCTCTATTCCACCTGTACTTACTCTGTAGGAGGCCTCAGCCAGACTCACGGCTCCACATCCCATTAATGCATACATTAATACCATAGATACATACACAATACAGCTCTCCACCTCAGACCTCTCCCCTGAAATCCGGACTCATTTATCTACTCCCTCCTTGATGCTTCCACTTTAATGTCTAACTCAACATTTTAATAAACAAATAGAAGAGATCCAATTTAGTACATCTAAAATAAACATCTTTCTCAGCAAACGACAACTCCACTTCCAATTGTTTTAAACCAAAAACCTGGAATCATCTTAACTTCTCTCTTCTCCTATGCCCCACATTCAGTCTATCAGTAAATTCCATCTGTTCAGCCTTCAGAATCTACCCACTTCATTCCGTTGCTACCATCTCATTCCAAGCCCAGCACTCCTTGCCTGGATTACTGTTACTGACTTGTGGGTGATCTCCTTGCATTTATCTTGAACCCTCTTCTCAACGACATATTCCCAAAACGGCAACTGGAGTGATCTTTTAAAAACTGAAGATCATGTCCTTTCACCTATCAAAACCCTCTATGGCCTCATTTTTCACTCAGGGTAAAAGTAAAGTCCCTGCAGTGCCTGTAAGTCCACATACTCTGGCACTGTCACATCTGTGACTTTAACTGCTACCACGGTCCCATTGGCTCACCCTGCTCCTGCTACCATGGGCCCATTGGCTCCAGCTCCTCTGTCTTCCTGTAGTTCTTTGCATATGCTTGGCAGGACCCTACCCCAGGGCCTTTGCACTCTCTCTCCAGGGCCCCTCTTCCTGCTGACATATCCACGGCATGCTTCCTCCTATTGGAGAGACCTTTCTGCCTTCTGTATAAGGAGTGATATCCTTCCACTGATCTGCCTCCTTCTCTACCCTTTACCCTGCTGTATTTGTCTATCACCATCTGATGCACTACACATCTCACTGACTGTTCTTTGGCATTGTCTATTGACTCCCTAAAACGTCAGCTCTATGAGGTCAGGGACCTTGCCTGACTCTTGCACTGATGTTTCTCAAGAGCCCAGTGCCAAGCACATGGTAAGTCCTGAGTAAATATGTGTCCAGTGAATCAGTGAATCAGTGTGCTCATTTGCAAAGAGGCTGTGACCTGCATGAGTTTTCCAGCTGTAAGAGTCAACGAATGGCCGAGACTCTCTGTTGTATCTTTCCTAGAGGAAAGGGCATTGCTGTTGCAATTGCGTTACAATCAACTGCGCGGGGTGGATTTACTGGGTAATTGGATGGCATTGGCCCAAACTGCAGAAGTAGATCTTTTCCCCATTTCTTCAGCGATCTCCTGAAAAGCCTGCCCAACAGCTAGCCCCTCCAGGTAGCACCTTTACTAACAGGGCTGCTGTTTGTCCAGGGTACCAGAGTGGGCTCCTGGATCCTCTGAGAAAAGGTGAGTAGAAGTGCAAATGCTGATCCCCCAGATGTTGGATTTGCTCATCACATGTAGCAGAATTAACAGCATATTCTTTACACACAGAGAACAAACCTCCCCTCAAACCTCCCCCACTTGAGCTGAGATTTTTCCTTCCTCTGCTATAGCGAGCCGGCCCGGGCCATAGCATCTGGCAGCATTTCCCTGATTTCCTGGCTTTCTCTGTGCGTTGTCACGGAAATGGGCCACTGGCACTCCAAGACATATTCCAGTGACATTCATTCACACACCCGACTGGCCTCTCCAAAGGCCTGAAAAACACACACACACACACACACACACACACACACACACAGTGACCTTGGTGCTATCATTCCAATTGCCCTGGGACACTGCAGACATGAGAATGAGTGGGTCACATGGCAGATACTTAAGACTCACATGCACTGCTCATGTGGCCCATGTGCAAAGATGAGGGGGAAATAACCTCGATTCACAAATGCGATAATCTTGGCAGGAATCTCTCTCGCTTTTCCCCTTTGCATTCAGCCAAGAGGCAAAATCAAAAAAGAGAGGCTTTTTGCTTTAAGGCAAAATCAAATCGTTGTTCTAGTTCTACTCAATGGGGAGGGGGAAGATAAATACCTTGTTCTAATTATGAGTCAGCTGCAATCACTTGTCCCTCACAGTGTGCCTGCTACTTCACAAGGCCTGGCTCTGTCGTCAGGCTTCCCAAGCTGGTGAGAGAGAGCCCAAGTTCCTCACTTGAGAATGGACAGAGAATGTGTCATCTAATGTTTGTTTTCAGCTTCTTGGGATCTTTGCAAAATTATCAGTAGAAATGTTTTCTGTGGGTATATTGCTATATAAATGTACTAAGTATGCGAATATGTGCTTGGTAGGTGTGTTATAGTGGAGGAAGGTGCTTGAGAATGGGTCTTTGTGCCCGTGGAGAGAATATGGGGCTGAGATGTGAATGTATAGATATGCACCTGTGTGCATGGTGTGTGGAAATGATCTCTGCAGTTGTATGCATGATCTCTACATATAGGCATGGTGCACGTATGCACATATGTGTGTTCCTGTATGTGTAGTGTGTACTTGGAATACACGTGCACATACAGAACTCATCTTAAATACTAAACCGTCTGCTCCTCTGGCTCCACTTGCTGCACCACACAAGGCTCCCTCCACAGCCTCACAGGCCTCCCTAGAGGACTTATTGTTTAAGATGAGTGATCAAAGAAATTGTGGCTGAGTTTCTACCCCTCAAAGATTTAATCCCAGGGGTCAGGGAGAAGGGAGTCCAGCTGGCAGTTTGTGAGGACGGCCATGAGGAGAAATGAAGCTCCTTGGTGCCTGGAATCTAAGGAGTTCTGCTTTTCTGTGAAGGGCTACACCTACTTACAGAGTCAGCCTGGCAGAAAGATCTAGCAACGAGATTCCTGTTTCCAGCCCCACAGTCTCACCAGTATGTATGCTCAGGCTCCTTGTGACTTTCCATGACACACTAATTTGATTTATTCACTGAAAACACACACCCACACCCATCCCTCCCCCCTGTCTCCCACACACTCACCTTTAACATTGTGATTGTGCTGCAAACTGACCACAGCCAACCTAGGAAAGAGGGCTCCAACGATCACCACAGAAATACATATTCTTTTCCTTTTAGATTCAAGAATAATACATGAACATTGGGTGCAATGGCTCATGCTTATAATACCAGCACTTTGGGAGGCTGAGGTGAGAGGACTGCTTAAGCCCAAGAGTTTGAGACCAGCCTGAGTAATGTGACAAAACCCTCTCAAAAGAAAGAAAGAAAAAAGAAAGAGAAGAGAGAAAGAAAGAAAGAAAGAAAAAAAGAGAAGAGAAGAGAGAAAGAAAGAAAGAGAGAGAGAGAAGAAAGAAAGGAAGAAAGAGAAAGAAAGGGAAGGAAGGAAGGAAAAAGAAAGAAAGAGAAAGAAAGAAAGAAAGAAAAAGAAAGAAAGAGAGAAAGAAAGAAAGAAAGAAAACTTATCCAGGCATACCAGCATGTGCCTATCTCCCAGCTACTCCAGAGGCTGAGGTGGGAGGATTGCCTGAGCCTGGGAGGTCAAGGCTGTGGTGATCGAGATCACACCACTGTACTCCAGCCTCAGCGACTGAGTGAGACCCTATCTCAAAAAAAAAAAAAAAAAAAAAAAGAACGACACATGAAAACACAGCAAATTCAAGGCCTCACATGGTGATGACTTATCTTTTAACATTTCATATCTTGGCCAAAAAAGTTGCAGTGTGACCTTGAGCCATATATTGAGTTGAATCACTGAAATTGCAGGCACTCAGCCATCTCTGATGTACAAAACTATTTCATGTGGTTCAATCTAATACATACCTTTTTGAGATTCTGCTTTTTTTTGCTCTCCATTTGCTTGCTAAATCTTCCTCCATCCCTTTATTTTGAGCCTTTGTGTATCCTTGAATGTGAGATGGGTTTCCTGGATACAGCACACTGATGGGTTTTGGTTTTTTATCCAACTTGCCAGTCTGTGTCTTTTGATTGGGGCATTTAGCCCATTTACATTTAGGGTTAATATTGTTATGTGTGAATTTGATTCTGCCATTTTGATGCTAGCTGGCTGTTTTGCCCGTTAGTTGATGCAGTTTCTTCACTGTGTTGATGCTCTTTACCATTTGGTATGTTTTTGGAGTGGCTGGTACTGGTTGTTCCTTTCTATGTTTAGTGCCTCTTTCAGGAGTCTTGTAAAGCAGGCCTGGTGGTGATGAAATCTCTGAGCACTTGCTTGTTCACAAAGGATTTTATTTTTCCTTCACTTATGAAGCTAAGTTTGGCTGGATATGAAATTCTGGGTTGAAAGTTCTTTTCTTTAAGGATGTTGAATATTGGCCCCCACTCTCTTCTGGCTTGTAGGATTTCTGCTGAGAGATCCGCTGTGAGTCTGATGGGATTTCCTTTGTGGGTAACCTGACCTTTCTCTCTGGCTGCCCTTAGCATTTTCTCTTCCATTTCAACCCTGATGAAACTGATGATTATATGCCTTGGGGTTGCTCTTCTTGAGGAATATCTTTGTGATGTTCTCTGTATTTCCTGGACTTGAATATTGGCCTGCCTTGCTAGGTTGGGGAAGTTTTCCTGGATAATATCCTGAAGAGTATTTTCCAGCTTGGATTCATTCTCTCCGTCACATTCAGGTACACCTATCAAACGTAGATTAGGTCTTTTCATATAGTCCCATATTTCTTGGAGACTTTGTTCATTCCTTTTTACCCTTTTTTTTTCTCTTGCCTTCTCATTTTATTTCACTGAGTTGATCTTCGACCTCTGATATCCTTTCTTCTGCTTGGTCAATTTGGCTGTTGAAACTTGTGTATGCTTTGTGAAGTTATCGTGTTGTGTTTTTCAGCTCCATCAATTCACTTATATTCCTCTCTAAGTTGTTTATTCTCATTAGCATTTTGTCAAATCTTTTTCAGCGTTCTTAGTTTCTCTGCATTGGGTTAGAACATGTTCTTTTAGCTCACAGAAGTTTCTTATTACCCATCTTCTGAAGCCTGATTCTGTCAATTCATCACACTCATTCTCCATCCAGCCTTGTTTCCTTGCTGGTGAGGAGTTGTGATCCCTTGTAGGAGGAGAGGCGTTCTGGTTTCAGGTGTTTTCATCCTTTTTGTGCTGGTTTCTTCCCATCTTTGTGGATTTATCCACCTGTCGTCTTTGTAGTTGTTGACTTTCAGATTGGGTCTCTGAGTGGACGTCCAGTTTGTTGATGATGAAGTTATTTCTTTCTGTTTCTTAGTTTTCCTTCTAACAGTCTGGCCCCTCTGCTGTAGGACAGCTGAGGTCCACTCCAGGCCCTGCTTGCCTGGGGATCACCTGCAGCAGCTGCAGAACAGTAAGGGTTGCTGCCAGTTTCTTCTTCTGCTATCTTTGTCCCAGAAGGACACCCGCCAGATGTCAGTCTGAGCTCTCCTTTATGATGTGACTCTTTGGATATACAGGGGTCAGGGAGCTGCTTGAGGAGACAGTCTGTCCTTTATAGGAGCTCAAGTACTGAGCTGTGAGCTCCGTCGTTCATTCAGAGCTGCTCGGCAGGTATGTTTAAGTCTGCTGCAGCAGAACTTATAAACCCCCTTTTTTTCCCCCAGGTGCTCTGTCCTGGGGAGTTAGGGCTTTATTTATGAGTTTCTATTGTGCTGCTGCCTTTTTTTCAGGGCTGCCCTGCCCAGCGAGGAGATAGCCTAGTCACTGTCTGCCTGCAGAGGCTTGGCTAGCTGCTATGAGCTCCGCCCAGCTGCCATGTGAACTTCCCTGCAGTCCTGTTTATATGGGTGTAGTTAGAACTGCCTCGGCAATGGCAGCCCACCTCTATAATGGCAGACTCTCTCTGTAATGGCAGGTAGCCTCGGCAATGGCAAACTACCTCCACAGTGGTGGACTTCCTTGGTAATGGCGGACACCCTCCCCCACTGAGCTGGACTGTCCAGGGTTCAGCTGTGCTTACTGTGAAACTCTCAATCCAAGCGTTTCTGATTGCTGTTTTTTTGTGGGGGGTGGGACCAGCCGAGCCTGATCACCTGGCTCCTTGCCTCAGAGACTTTTTTTTAGTTGAACGGTCAACTGTCTTCTGGGTGTTCCAGTTGCTTATTGAAAAGGCGCTGGGATCTGTGTGATTTCCCGTGCCGTGACCCACTGCACCGGCTGGAACAGCGGCACTGAGATTCGTGGTGCTTTTTTGCCCGGGAATCTCCTGGCCTCCTCCCTGTTTCAGTCCCCTTTTTAATCAGATGAATGGGCGGCTGTGCCTTCCCAGAGCTCCTATCGCCAGCTAAAACGGTGCCCGGACCCATGTATTTTGTATGGAGAACCGCTGCGCCAGCCAAAACAGCCGCACCAGCCAAAACAGCCGCGCTGGCGACCCATGGGGCTCCTTTGCCTGGGAATCTCCTGGTCTGTGGGCAATAAAAATCCGTCTGGAAATGCGGCATCCACTCACCCTCTGTGCTTTCACTGGGAGCTGCAATCCTGAGCTGCTCCTAATCGGCAATCTTTGGATCCCTCTAATTTTTTGTATTTTTAGTAGAGATGAGGTTTCACCATGTTGGCCAGGCTGGTCTCGAACTCGTGACCTCAAGTGATCCACCTGCCTCTGCCTCCCAAACTGCTGGGATTATAGGCATGAGCCACCATGCCCTGCCTCTGTAATATTTACTCTTTCTGAGCTTAATACTGTTACTGTTCTTGTTGGCCATTGTTCGCAGTTTTTCTGCTCCAGTAATGTCTCTATCACCTTTGGGCTCCTTTTTCTGTGTTTTGTTCCAGAGGCTTTGTTTGATTACCCAGTGAATGTGGCTTGTGTTGATATCTAAGAGCTGAACAGCTGTTTAGAAGCTCATGAATAATCTTGTTGACTGATGAGCTTTACTATTGGTTAAAGAGGTAGTGATTTTGCCCTTAGGTTGGTCAACTCCCCTAGAAAGCACTTCTCCAATCTCCTGCTTGGTAACTATTACCCTGGCAGCCAGTGAAGATCTCACTATTTAAGATGAAACTTTCATTTAACACCTCTCTAAAATAAAATATTTTGCCCCTGTCCTGAGTGGAGCCCAGTGTCTTTTCTGGTTTATCTTCTCCCAAATAAAAACATCCAGTATATCCAGTACTTTATTATGATAGAGGAGGAATGTTTTCTTTGATTCCCTGGTTGGGGAAGGAGTGGTGGTGATGGTGGTGATGGTGGTGATGGTATGATGATGGTGGTAGTAGCAGTGTAGAGGTGATGATGGTGGTGGTAATGATGATGGTGATGGTTGTGGTGGTAATGGTCATGGTGGTTGTGACAGTGATAATAGTGATAGAGGTGATGATGGTCATGGTGGTGGTTGTGGTGGTGGCAGTAATGGTGGCAGAAGTGGTGATGGAGGTGGCAATGGTCATGGTGACGGTGGTGGCAATGGCAGAGGAAGTGGTGATGATGGTGGCAGCAGTGGTGATAGTGATAGAGGTGATGATGGTCATGGCGGTGGTTGTGGTGATGGTGGTAATGGTGATGGTGATGGTGGTAGTGGGAGGGGTGATAGTGATGGAGGTGGTGATGGTCATGGCAGTGGTGGTGGTGGTGATAATGGTGGAGGTGACAATGGTGATAGGGGTAGTGGCAGTAGTGATAGTGATGTAGGTGACAATGGTCATGGTGGTAATGCTGGTGAAAGTGGTGATGGTGATGGTGGTGATGATGGTCATGGTGGTGGTGGTAATGGTGGTGGAGGAGGTGGTGGTGATGGTTGAGGAGATGGTGATAGTGGTTGTTGCTGGTGATGGAAGTGGTGGTGGTGACAGTAGGGGTGGTGGTGGTGTTGGTTGTGGTGGTGGTGGTGTTGATGACAGTAGTAGTAGTGGTGGATGATATGGCTTGGATCTGTGTACCCATCCAAATCTAATGTCAAATTGTAAACTTCAGAATCTGAAGTGGGGCCTGGTAGGAGGTGATTGGATCAGGGGACAGAGTCCTCATGAATGGTTTAGCATCATCCTTTTAGTGCCATTCTCATGATAGTGAGTGAGTGAGTTATAAAATCTCGTTGTTTCAAAAGTGTGTGGCACCTTCCCCGCTTCTCTCCCTTCTTCCTTCTCTGGCCATGTGAAGTACTGGCTCCCCATTTGCCTTCTGCCATGGTTTTAAGCTTCCTGAGGCCTCCCCAGAAGCCAAGCAGATGCTGCCATGCTTCCTGTACAGCCTGCAGAACCATGAGCCAATTCAACCTCTTTTCTTTATAAATTACCCAGTCTCAGGTATTTCTTTATGGCAATGTGAGGATGGACTAATACATTGATGGTGCTATCTTTCGTTTTAATGACTCCTACTGTTTTCAGTTCTACTCCTCATCCTACCTCAGAGCCACCTGACATCTCCAGTTCCTGAGATGTTTCAGGGTCCTCTGACTTCTCTCTTGTATGCTTTCTCCAGTTGCCAAAAGGAATTAGTATTCACCCATCTGCTTTCATTTTTCTAAAAATTGATTGATAACTTCAGTAAAGTTTCAGGTTACAAAAACAAGTACAAAAATTTGAAGCTTTTCTATACACCAATAATGTTCAAGCTGAGAGCCAAATCAGGAACATAATCTAATTTAAAATAGCCACATACAAAAAATAAAATACCTAAGGATACACCTTACCGAAAAGGTGAAAAGTCTGCAGAAGAACTACAAAACACTGCTGAAAGAAATCATAGATGACACAAACAACAACAACAACAACAAAAAACAGCCCATGCTTATGGATTGGAAGAATCAATATTGTTAAAATGGCCATACCGTCCAAAGCAATCTGCATATTCAGTGCTATTCTTACTGAACTACCCAACGTCATTTTTCACAGAATTGAAAAAATTATTCTAAAATTCAAATGGAACCAAGAAAGAGCCTGAATAAACAAAGCAACCTAAGCAAAAAGAACAAAGCCAGAGGCATCACATTATCCTACTTCAAACTATACTATAAGGCTACAGTAACCAAAACAGCATGGTACTAGTACAAAAACAGACACATAGACCACATGGAACAGAATAGAGAACCTAGAAATGAAGCCTCACACTTACAGTGATCTGATCTTTAAATACGTTGACAAAAACAAGCAATGGGAAAGGGACTCTCTGTTTAATAAATGGTGCTGGGACAGTTGGCTAGCTATATGCAAAGGAATAAAACTGAACGACTACCTTTCACCACACAAAAAATTAACTCAAGATGGATTAAAGATTTAAATGTAATCCCTCAAACTATAAGAATCCAAGGGAAAAACCCAGAAAATACCATTTTAGGCATTGGCCTTGGGAAATAATTTATGACTAAGTACTCAAAGGCAATTGCAACAAAAACAAAAAATTGACAAGTGAGACCTAATTAAACTAAAGAGCTTCTGCACAGCAAAGAAGCTATCCACAGAAGAAATAGGCAACCTACAGAATAGAAGAAAATATTCACAAACTTTGCATCTGTCAAAGGGCTGATATCCAGAATCTGCAACAAACTTGAACCATTTGACAGGCAAAAATCAAACAACCTAATTAAAAATGGGCAAAAGACATGACCAGACACTTCTCAAAAGAAGACATACAAGTGGCCAACAAACAGGAAAAAGTATTCCACATCACTAATTATCAGAGAAAGGCAAATCAAAACCACAATGGGATATTGTCTCACACCAATCATAATGGTTCTTATTAAAAAGTCAAAAAGCAGCAGATATTGGTGAGGTTATAGAAAAAGGGAATGCTTATACATTATTGGTGGGAATGTAAATTAGCTTAGCCATTGTGAAAAGCAATTTAGAGATTTCTCAAAGAACTCAGAACTACCATTTGACCCAGCAATCCCATTACTGGGTATAAATCCAAAAGAAAACAAATCATCCTCTCAGAAAGACACATTCACTCACATGTTCATCACAGGACTTCTCACAATAGCAAAAACATAAAATCAGCCCTAGTGCCCATCAACAATGGACTGGATAAAGAAAATGTGGCACATATACACCGTGGAATACTACACAGGCATAAAAAGAATGAAATCATGTCCTTTGCAGCAACGTGGTTGCAGCTGGAGACCATTATCCTAAGTGAATTAACACAGGAACAGAAAATCAGTACTGCATGTTTTCAGTTATAAGTGGGAGCTAAACGTTAGGTACTCATGGGTATGAAGATGACAATAATAGACAGAGGGAACTACTTGATAGAGCAAGGAGGGAGGGGGTCAAAGGTTGAACAACTAATTGTTGGGTCCTATGCTTACGACTTGGCTGATGAGACCATTCGTATCCCAAACCTCAGCATCGTGCAATATGCCCATGTAACAAACCTGCACATGTACCTTCAAGCTAAAGTAACTGTTAGAAAAAAAAATAATAATAAGATTCAACTTGGAAGAGAGAGTAAGTAGAGGAAAGAAACTCGTCTGCCAGGTAAACCTTTCTTCGTCTGATGGAAGCCCCACCCTTTTTATTATCCCCCCACAGCTCTTTCACCTGCATTCCTAGGTAGCCAGCTCATTTTGTACCTTGGTTTTGCTGCTTTTAGTCAGAGAAACACTGTAGGTTCCCTGGGTGAACTTTGGGCCTGCAATAGTTATTTCAGCCATTGTTGGATGACTCTCCAGCGTCCCATTTCTCCCTCCTTCCATCCCAGTAGGTCCCAGTGTTCCCTCCACGCCATACAACCTGTGTGTGTGTGTCTGTGTGTGGCAAAAAATACTTAAATAACATTTATTCCCATGTTATTGGAGGGCTGTCACCCACCCCTTAGCTTCAGAGTGGGATAGTGTATGTCAATCAGCACATTCTGCAGTGACTGGTTCAGGGTAGGCTTGTGTTGGGGTCTGAATTTTGTGTAACCCACATTCTCTGCCAAATTCGTATGTTGAAGCTCAACCCCTAGTACCTCAGAAAGTGACTGTGTTTGGAAACAGGGCCTTTAAAGAGGTAATTAAGTTAAAATGGGGTTGTTAGAGTAGGCCCTAACCTGCTTTGGCTGGTGTCCTTATAAGAAGAGGGAATTTAGACACAGAGAAGCAGCAGGAATGCTCACACACCGAGGACAGATCATGCGAGGCCACAGTGAGAAGGTGGCCATCTGCAAACCGAAGAGAGAGGCCCCACAAGGAACCTACCTGACCTGCACCTTGATCTGCAAGAAATAAATGTGATTTAAGACACACACACACACACTCTTTTTAAATAAAAAAGTAATTGACCTATCTAGGCTCCTGTTCTCCTTGTCTTTGTCAACTGAAACCTTTCTTTATTCCATTATCATTGTCATTTTAGTGCGGTTTGAGGAAGAAGCAGATATAAATGAATGGGTCTGATTTTCATTTTAAAATGTAAGTTCCCCCATACCCTCTTTAAAATACAGATTTTGCTCTTTTCATCTTATTTCCTGATTTTTCCCTATTTAGTTTATTTTTAATATAAATAATAAGTTCTATCTCCAAGCACATCGAACACTCCAAAACGCAGTGAGACATATCAGCTTGCCTCTGTCCCACACACATTCAGACACCAGGGGCCTGGATTTCTCAGAGAGTGAAAGGGACCTGGGCCACTTCAATTTTTTTTTTTTTTTTTTTAGTTTATTTGAGTATATATATTTTAAATGAAGACCTGCTGGGACAAAATTTAGAAAAATTGAGATGTATTTTAAATATCTTCATTTACCAAATGTATGCTTTCAACACTGAAATAAATACAAAGCAGTATAATTATGGACTATCACAAGATAATTACAGGATTTATTAAAAGTGTGAATTCATAACACACAGGCAGAGTTATACAGTAATGCGATGCAAGCTTAAACCAGTGTGATGAATATCTTCTTTGAATTCTGTCTCAATTTATTTAGAGATAATATCTGCCTTCTAAATGGTAGGATTTCCACTGCTATGGTGGCCATAGTTTATGCTTCCGTCCACTCCTGCATGCACCCTCAACCCAGCACACACACCCCTGCAGTGAGTTGGGACCTGGAGCAACAACTATGCGACTTCCCCTAAAGGCAGTGAGAGCAGAATGGCAGGAGTGGGGGAGAAAATAATTGCCCCTGCGCCATGGGCCAGGTGGGCCAGGCTGGCTCAGCAGCACATGAAGCTGCAGCAGATACTGTCTGCTCCCCAGGCCAAGGTCTTGCATACGATCGTGTCCCTGGAACAGAATGTCCCCAGGGCCCTGAAAAGTAGACAGAAAGGGAGAGCTGACCAACTAGTTTGCCTCCCTTTAAGATATTTAGTCTACCAGAGACAGCCTCAGAAGGACTTGGAACCTCAGTGGATTCCTTTCTTTTTAACCCACCTTAACATTTCAAGAAATACAAAACAGGAAAAAAAGTCATCCACCCAACATCTCACTCCTCACCAGCCAAATAAATCATCCATTTTTATTTTTCCGTGTTTTCCTCCTATCTATTTGTATCATCATAGGCAGATACACACACACACACACACACACACGTTGAATTGAGCAGATCACTGCCTTTGAAGTCAGACAGACTCGGATTCAAATCTTGTCCCTCTACCTTAACAAATGCAAGACCTAGGGTATGTGAAGGTCTCTGAACTTCAGTTTTCATTTGCATAAGGGGGATAATAATAGCATCTACTTCATAGGATTATTTCAGAATAAAATAATGTGGAATAATATGTGGAAAATGCCAATGACAGTGCCTGCTGCATAGTAGGTGCTTAATAAACAGTAGCCAAGGCTGGGCGCGGTGACTCATGCCTGTAATTCTAACACTTTGGGAGGTGGACCGATCAGCTGAGGTCAGGAGTTCAAGACCAGCCTGATCAACATGGTGAAACTCCATCTCTACTAAAAATACAAAATTAGCCGGGCATGGTGGCGCATGCCTGTAGTCTCAGCTACTCGGGAGGCTGGGACAGGAGAATCGCTTGAACCTGGGAGGGAGGTGGTGGTTACGGTGAGCTGAGATCATGCCATTACCCAGCCTGGGAAACAAGAGCGAAACTCCATCTCAGAGAAAAAAAAAAAAAAAAAAAAAAGCAAAAATTATTGTCATTCAACAAACATCTAGGAAGCCTTTATCATGTGCCAGACAGCAGAGGATAAGACAGAGTGCCTGTCCTCCAAAATTGTATCATCTAGGGCCAGAGGTGGTCACAGAAGCAGAGAGTGAGTGTGTGGCATACAAAGGACTCGCATCACATGTGTGTTGGAAGCGATGAGGCCTGAACTGAGCTGGGCCAGGAAGATAGAAAGGAAAGAGCAAATGGGTCAGGATTTCGTTAACACAGGCCATGGGCGGTTGGGAGAACTCGCAGAGAGACAATTTGGTATTCTACTTTTTTACACCGAACTTCAAATTACAAGCACTTCTGATGTTGCTACATAATCTTCCTGTCATTTTTAATGACTGCATAATATCACACTACTTCGAAGTACTGTATTTTCCTTCACCTTTTCCCTGTCATTTGATTTTGAGGTTACCAATTTGGAGCTATTATAGATATTGCTACAATGAACATGCATGTGACAGTTTTTCCTTTCAGAAATTATTTCTGCAGGCTAAATTCTAGGTCAAAGGATATGAACATTTTTTAATAGCTCCCGCAGCTCACTGCCAAGTTGTTGTCAAAGGGTTCACACACTGGATATTACCATAATTTTAGGTATTTTGTCAGAACAGGTAAAACTGGTACTTCAATGTTGTTTTAATTTCCATTTATTTGATGAGTTGTTTGGTGGGGGAAACTGAATTAAAATACATATCATGGATGGGTACAAGTGCAGAAGAGTGCAGGAAATTGTGACTGCAGGTAGTGGGTTTGGGAGGGGTCTGTCTCACTAAGATGCAGGAAGAGGAGGCCGACATGTTGACACTAATTGCATTTCTTAATTGCATTGTTTGTATTTTACCTCTCTTCCATGACTGACTAAATGAATGATTAACACCATAATCATCACCACTGAATGCACGTAACAGGGGAAAAAAATTGTCCTTTCTAACCTTGACTGCCTTTTCAGAAGGGTGGCGACTGTTAAATAGGGACCCTTTATTCTGCTGAGCACTTTGAAGGGTTTGGAAAAGCAACTAAAAGCAGAATCACAATTGGGGGATCTCCCATCATCGATTGACAAGTTGTTGGGTTTGTTGCTGTTGTTGGCCTGCAGCCTGTCTGTCAAGGACTCAGGGAGGCGGGCAGGATGAAGGCCACCTCAGGGTAGAGAAGAGGGTTTCACTTAGAGAAGTCTTGGGCCGAGAAGAATCAAGGAAGGGGAGCTCTGGTTCCTCTGCTCCCTTGAGGTTGTTCTGCAGAGAAGATGGTGGTGGGGGAATGATGAGACCAGCCATATGTGAGGCTGTTTTTCCCAGATGAGGGAGGAACCTGGAGGAGGTGTGGTGGAAACATTCAGGTGAAAAGAGGATCCTGACAACATGGGACCAGGCTGGGAGGTGGACAGCTTGTGGCAGCTTCCCTAGACCTGGAGAGCAGGCTGCATGGCTGAAAGGGAGTGTGGATAAGGCCATGTCCAGCAGGTGCAGGGACAACATACAGCCTTTTCAGAAAGAAACAGCTGGATAAATGAGCCTTAGGCAGCAGGTAGTGCGCAAGCTCCAGGGCTCCCCAGTGAGGGACATTCAGACACTGAGGAGGGCTAATGGTGAATAGACTTTAGAACCAGAAGCCAATGGTTGGGACCATGAATTTCAGCAATGGGTGGCCACACAGAGTCTCAAAAGCCAGTTGAGACCCTCAGCAGGCACAAGTCCAGGCATCAGACTAGAACAGGAAGTCCACAGCAGAATGGACAGCAGGAATAGTACAGAGGACTCCTGGTCTCACAAGCTCCCATCCACACTGACACCAACTGCTAGTTCATGCTACCCACATATGGGAGAAGATGCCCAAATACTCAGCATTACAGAAAAAGTTTGGAATTCCTGGGGAATTCTGGAAAAGAGGAAGGAAGTAACAGAGATCGGAAAGGAAAAGGCAATTTAAGAGTCAGCAAAATGGTGGAAGTCTGTGTACTCTGAGGTGATCTTCCTTCCTTTGTCCCTCCAAATGTTCAGTAAAAGCTCCTCAGTCAACTAACTGCTTGTTGTCAGTTGATAATTTGTGAAAACTAATAACGAAGCCTCAGTTTCCAGCCCACATGGATCTAAAATAGGCATCAGATCAGCATGGAAAAGCTGGAGACACTGCGGACCACGAGGACCTGGCCCTGGAGAAATCACGAAAAATGGATAGAAAGGGGCTGTGTGGCTTTCAAGGATGTGACACTGGGTTGCTCCAGGCCAGAGATGCCCCCCACCCGCCTCTCTCTCTTTGAAATGGAGTCTCACTCCATTTCAATGGCACGACCTCGGCTCAGTGCAACCTCTGCCTCCTGGGTTCAAGCGATTCTCCTGCCTCAGCCTCCCGAGTAGCTGGGATTACAGGCACCTGCCACTACACCCAGCTAAGTTTTTGTATTTTTAGTAGAGACGGGGTTTCACAATGTTGGCCAGGCTGGTCTCGAATTCCTGACCTCACGATTTGCCCACCTTGGCCTCCCAAAGTGCTGGGATTATAGGCGTAAGCCACCACACCTGTCCTGAGATGTTCACCCCCTCTGGGAACAGTGTCTTGAAGCAGTAAATAATGGGGGCTCTGGAAACATACAGCCTGAATCCAAATCCCAGTTTTTTCACTTAGTAGCTGAGTGACACTGGGCAGATCACATGGCCTTTCTTAATCTCCTTCCTTTATCTCTAAGATGGAATAATAGCACTAACGTCTTAGGATTGTTCTGAGAATTAGATGAGGAAACACCTTCAAAACAATTACTATAGGGGCCAGCACATGGCAAAAGCATTGTTTGCTAACATGGCAAAAAGAAGGAAGACAGCCACAGTGGAGATGGTGCTAATGATTGTAGTGTACACTCTTAGTCTCCTACAGATTGTCCAGTCTCCCCTTTACCTTGCTCACAGAATCATGCCCAGCCTCAGCGATAAATCCCTATGAGTCTGAGCCAATTGTGACAAATATTTTCCAAGCATCCCTTAAGGCCACATGACACAGTTTTGACCAAAACGGCTTAAGAGGAAGCCTGTTGTAGGGGCTTTGGGAAAGCTTTGCTTACCTGATGTCTTAGTTTATTTTCTGCTGCTGTAACAGAATACCACATGCTGAGTAATTTATAAAGAAAAGAAATGTGTTTAGCTTACAGCTCTGGAGGATGGGAGGTCCAAGAGCATGGCATGGACATCTGGTGAGTGCCTTGTTTCTGAGTCAAAACGTGGCAGGAGGCATCACATGGAGAGAGGGCCAGAGAATGTGTGTATGTTCAGGTCTCTCTTCCTCTTCTTATAAAGTCACCAGTCTCCATCATGGGGTCCCCACCCTAATGACCTTATGTAGTCCTAGTTACCTCCCAAAGGCCCCACCTCTAATCAACATATGAATTTAGGGATTAAGTTTCCAGCACATGAAATTTGGGAGATGCATTCAAACTATAGCACCCAGGAAAAATAAAAGAAAGAAATACCTGTCTGTAACACCACCATCCCCCCGCCCCCGACCCACTGCTTCATTCTACCTTGAACACAGATGTGATGTCTGCTGCTACAAGGGCGTCTTGTGGTTCTGAGGAACAAGCATGAGGGAAGAGACCAAGGGAATCAGAGTCACTGGCCCTGGCATTAACAAGCTGCTGAACCAAGGCTCTCATCTGGTCATTCTAGACTTTTTGTTATAAATAAGAATAAGCTACTGGGTCATGTTTTTAGTTACTTACAATCAAAGGCGTTTCTAACAGATACAATGCTTATCTATCCCCCACAGTGGACTTCCAGGTTGCATGTATACTCTGACCTACAAAATTTTCATATAGAATCACTTCCAGTTTCTCAAAGTGTCATAACATCCACATACCTAAAAAGTGGGTCCAGGAAAATCATTCCACTTTGTATCATTAGAACTCAGCTAACAAATAAAGTGAGGCCAAGTTATTATCTAAGGCAATAAATTAAAATTTCTGCTTCCAGAGAAATAAATAATGAAGAAATGGTTACAGGAGAAGGGGAGGAGTTGAGTCATGATCAATACTATCCTGAAAAATCCAAGCACCTGTGTTCCCACTAAGAAACTACCACTACGACTACCAAATTTCCAGTTATTCAACTGCCCTCGATTCATCTTAATCCAGAGTGTTCTTGGTTTGTTTTGCCTTCCCGAGGCCCAAATTAACTATTCCATAAGCTCCTTATGAGTGAGGACCAAATCCTAGTTATCTTTGCAGCTCCAGTGCCTAATACGGTACCTAACACAGATTAGGTGCTCAATCTAGAATAAATAAATGAATGAATGAGAGATTAGGACAGAATATTTCTAAGCCAAAGGCTTCAAGCCATCAGCTGGGCTGAAGTAAAGAAGTCATATAGCTGAACAGTTGCAACCATGGGTACTCGAGTCAAGAGAACTCAGTTCAAACCCTGTGTCTGCGCTGTCATACACCACCTGTGGATCTGTTCAAATCACTGGTCTCCACACCTCAGTTTCCTCTTCTGTAACATGGGGCAAGTTATGGCACCCTCATCGGATTGGCCATGAGGGTCATAGTCATTTAGTAAGTGTTCACAGAAAGCACTCAGTGAAGGGCAGGTGGTGGTGGTGTTATGATTACAGTATTTCTAGTCCATGTAGACAGCATCAGGATCCTAGGGAGGGCTTGTCAAACACAGAGCTCTGGGCCCCACCCCCAGAGTTTCTGATTCAGTGGGTCTGGGGTGGGGCCTGAGAATTTGCATTTCTAACAGGAACCAGGTGATGCTGCTGTTACTGTTCTGGGAACTGCACTTTGAAAACCACTGGCCTAACTTACTGCTATGAGATCACAGGGCAGGCTGTGCTTGACAGAAGGCAGAAAAGGAGAGTAAAGAGAAGGAAGAAAAGCAACATACACACACACACACACACACACACACACACACAGCTTGCAAGTTCCAGCACAGAGCTTTCCAGCTTGTATACCATGGCTGGATACATGTGTGCCTAGAAATTGATCCCTCCTCCCTCAGCAGGCACCTGAAGATAGTTGTACAGGCTGTGCACAGAACAAGGGAATCCAGCTTCAGCTTCAAGGGCAGTGGGGCTGAAATTCCCAGACAGGATGCCTTTTCCTAATTTGCATAAAGCCTCTGAATGTCCAGCCCTTAAGGGAGTTTCTTTGGAACAGTGAGGAAGATGCGAACTTCGGGTATCTGGCCTGTTGCCTCTGGCCCCTAACAGGCTCAACTATTTACCCCGGGATATCATGTAAGTATAGTCATTTCCTACATGTGCTGTGACCTAAAAAGTTTGCTGAATTGCACTGCCCAGTACTGTAGCCACTAGAAGCATGTGGCTATTCCAAATTGAGATGTCCCATAAGTTTAAGATACATACCAGATTGCTAAAATGTAGAACAAAAACAAGGAACCCATTCATAATTTGTTTTCTGTTGATTACATGTTGAAATGTCAATGTTGTACATATATTTAATATGCTTCTAAAGTGATTTTACCAGTTTCTTTTTACTCTTTTAATGGAGCTGCTAGAAAATTTTACATTATATGTATGGACTATGCCACCCTAGGAAGCTGACATTTTACAGAAATCATCAGTGGCCTTATCTGTCAGTATAGGTGGGATGCGTGTGTGTGGGTATGTATGTGTGTGTGTGTGTGGGTGTGTATGTGTGTGGGTGTGGGTATAGGTGAGTTGTTGAGGGGGTGGCAGCACAGACCGAACAGTAGACCAGCTACTTGGACTTGACCCTGTAGAAGACAGAGAGCAAGTCAGGCGTTATGAGAAGCAGATTGGCCCGATTACATTATTTAAATCACACCTCAAAGTAGAGTGGGGGAGGGACTAGAAAGCCTCATGAAAAACAAAGCTGCAAGAAGCTTTGTGGTGAAACAGAAAGAAGACAGTCACTAGGCTCAGGCCAGCCTGGTGGCTAAGAGCATGTGCTCTGGAGTTTGAGTCCTAGCCCTCTCACTAGCTAGCTGTGTGAGCTCCAGTAAGTTACATAACAACTCTGTACAGTAAGGATCTACATCACTGAGTTGCTAAGAGGCATCTTAGTTTGGGCTGCAATAACTATACAGTTGGTACAAAAGTAATTACAGTAATGGTTGTAATCCCAGCACTTTGGGAGGCCGAGGCAGGCGGATCACGAGGTCAGATGGAGACCATCCTGGCTAACATGGTGAAACCCTGTCTCTACTAAAAATACAAAAATTAGCTGACATGGTGGCTCATGCCTGCAATCCTAGCTACTTGGGAGGCTGAGGCAGGAGAATTTCTTGAACCAGGGAGTCAGAGGTTGCAGTGAGCCAAGATTGTGCCACTGTACCTCAGCCTGGCAACAGAGTGAGATGCTGTCTCAAAAAAAAAAAAAGAAAAGAAAAAAAAGAGTAATGGCAAAAACCACAATTAATTTTGTACCAACCTAATAGGTACCATAAACCAGAGAACTTTATTTCTCACAGTTCTGGAGCCTGGGAGTCTGAGGTCAGGGTGCCAGCATGGTTGGGCTCCAGGGCCCAGCTGCAGCCTGCAGATTGTTTATTGTGCCATCGCACGGTGGAAAGAGGCAAGAAACGTCTCTGGAGTCCCTCATATAAGGGCAATAATCCCATTCATGAAGGGATCCTCTCTCACGACTCAGTCACCTCCCAAAGGACCCATCTCTAAATTGGAGGTTAGGACTTTAATACACGAATCTGGGGGGGACAGAAACATTTAGTCCATTGCATGAGGCATAAAGTAGTTCCAAACGTTAAACGTTTGAAACAGCATCTGATTGGCCCCTCTTCGTCACATGCTCCTCTCTGGTTTTGCCAGGAGGGTATGGTCTTAGGATCGGATTAGCCTGGGTCTTGCGCCCAGTCTCCGTGGACAGGGTATCTTGGTCTGCGATCTCAAGAAGAGGAGAGGTGAGGAAATGTGTCGACTGACACAAACAGCAGTCAGCCCTGTCTACTCCACCCTTCCCTGCTCTGTGACCTTGGGCAAATGACTCAATAGCTCAGAAGAGACTCAATTTATGTTTCTGTCAAAACTTCTGAGGGAAATGATGGGAACTGCACAATCCCTGTCCCACACAAGCTACCCAACAAATGTTAATCCCTCCGCTGGGCAAATGGAAGGCAACATGGCCATCACTGGCAGCAATGACCTGACTTTTGGCAAAGCCTAGTCAATTACCCAAGTTTGGGAGCTATCCTCTCTGGGGGTCAGATCATACCTCAGACTTTCAAATCAATGTCAACCGGAATGTCAGCTGGGACTTTCAGGCTAGGGTCCGGTGAGTGGGCCTCAGTCTGACATCTGTTTAGCAAACGTCCCCTAGCTTTCCTCTTGGAAGCCTTCCTTTACTCACTAAGCAGTTTTGGTCCAACCTGTTTTCCTTTTGTAGCTGAGATTTTGTAAGAGGCCAAATTCCAGGCTGGGGCAGGATAAACAAGATCGCATGGCTAATGATTGGTGAGTCTGCCTGGAATGCAATTTACTGCAGAATTTCAGTGAAGGAGACTTTACCTCCCCCTGGACTGTTTACAGGGAGGTTGTTAAAACAGGAAGGAGGTTCCAGGCTCTGCAGGATGGCTGCCTGGCATTATTTTTCTTTACCCTCTTTAAGGAACAGGGGCACCTGCTACAAACTAAAAATTCTCTGCCTCAGCTCTGTTGTACACATAAAATTCCCTTGGTCAGAACCTTCCATTCATCTAACAAATTACAGCTTACAAAAGATTCTCAAATCTACCACTACCCCAGTTTGGCAGGTGGAGAAATCAGAGCTCAGAATGGAGAATTAACTTACCCAAGGACACACAGCCAAGAAATGACAGGACCAGGATTAGAAAATTTTCCACAAAGCAAATCAGGCAAAAGTAATGTTTGTGCTCCATCTTCTTCATCTGCAGCTAACCCTTCCCTCTGGGTGGTGATACTTGACTTGTAATTTGGTGGTGAAGGGATGGGAGAAGGGTCCCTTGTTCCAGTGTGGATATTACTACAGTAGAGAAAGATTTTTCTTTTAATCCAGCTCAGAATTTTAGAAATTTGCATCCTTGATCTCACACTATCCCTTCTCTGTTCAAACAAACCCCTAGCGTCTCCAACTCCATGTTGGTGGCCCAGTTTCTAAAAGGATGTTGAGATAGACAGGTCAGTAAGGAGATTTGAGTCTGGTTCCTGGAATGGCTGCAATCCTGCTGGCTAGACGACCTTAGGCAAATCACTAATTATCCATCTCTGGGCCTCAGTTTTCTTATCTGAACATAGGGGATGCAGAGTCTACATGAACTCAGAAATCCCATCCATGCTTCTGAAAATTCTGCTTGCAGCTCCGCCACTGGGAAGCAGGGGCCGGGAAAATGCCTGGCTCTAGCCTGCATCTCAGGGCCCTGCCTTGCTGCCAGCATCCACAGGTCTCCCTAAGCCTCCAATGGTTGGCCCCAGCTGCCCTGTCTGGTGAGCTCAGCGCAGCATTCATGAGAACTGATGGTGGAGATAAAGATAGGCATGCTGAAATGAGACATGCTTTGCCTCTGCCCCCACACAGCCCTCCTCCCTCGAGGCAGCTGTGGACCAGCCTTGGGGAGGACTGGTTGCCATCCTAGAATGAACAAAGGTTGGGGTGGGCAGCTTCCATTAGCTCATTCTCCTAATTGTTCTGGCTGGCCATTGTTTCTCCTGATTAATTCCCAATTAGCACTGGGGGAACACAGCTTGGGTTTGATTCTGCCAGTTTTCTGGAGCCAGTTCTCAGCTATTTCTGGCTTGGCTAGACCTAGGACCTTCCTGCCTCCTCCATGCTAGCTGTAATTCAGGAATGGCCTCAGGGGCACTTATACATTGCCACCCTCAATGACAACACCGTGAAATTGGTCTCACTGTCGCCATTTCACACGTGGGGAAACTGAGGCTCAGTGAGGTGAATAGGTTTGCCCAGCTTCCCACTGCAGTAAATAATTGGTGCAACTGAACACTGCCTTACAGATTTTCAAACATCTTCCAATCGTAGTCTTCACAGGATTCTCTTATGGCACCTAACTCACTGCCCTGCCATTACAGCACTCGAATCATTTAAAAGCAAATTATTAATTTAATAAAATCAATAAATAAACCTCAGGATTTATCTTCCCAATTGGAACCCTAGCTTCTGTGACATTCAGGCAATTTCTAAGCTAGCCAGAGAATCTCCTGGTCATGTTAGGAATAAGCAAAGCCATTTGGGTTTTAATAACATGGTGAGAAAATAGTGTGACTTTAAAGTCTTTATTAGCCCTGGAATGCATTTTCCAAAGCAGGAATTAGCTGACACAGGCAGAGTGTCAGCCGGAAAAACAAGGTCTGGGTTAGGTGGCCCAGAAAAAACCCGCTTTGGTGCCCAGAGCCTCCCATTGATTTCAATCGCTGGTTAGCACAGGCCAGCAGAACGATTGTCCCATCGGTGAATGTGCCATTAGAAACGACCCCACCAGCTAATGGGGGTTTAATAGCGGCTTGCTTAGTCCTTGGTATGGTTCCTGTTGTCATTTTTAGTAATAAAATTACTTGTCTGTCATTCCCTTTAAACTTGCACAGTAATAATTAACCAGGCCCCAAAGAGAAGCTGGTTACCCTTAACCTTGGCTAGATGAAAGCTCAGTGACCCATTAAAGTCTGTGAAATCGTTTAACTCTGAGCAGCTAGGGAGGTAATGCTGTAGCATATATTTGGAAGAAAATGAATGTAAGAACTCACATTTGTTCATTATCTCACAATTTGCAGAGCTCAGGGTAACCTGGAGGTCACGAGCAAGGCCTCCCACTCAGGCATCAGCAAACCGCTGGCTGAATCTGGCCCACCCTATACTTCTGCAAATAAAGTTTAATTGGAGCATGGCCACACCTGCTCATATATATATCATCTGTGGCTGTTTTTGTGTTATAACAGTAGAGTTGAGTAGCTGTGATGGAGTGGCTTGCAAAACCTAAAATATTCACTCTCCTACCCTTTACAAAAAGAGTTTGGTGACCTCTGCCCTAATCCACAAAGACCAAATTTGAATTCTGCATCAAATTCTTACTAGCTATGTGACCTTGGGCAAAATTTTCACCCCCCATTTTCTTCTTCGGTTTCCTCATCTGTTAAGTAAAGCTGATAAGGGCACCTATGTGGTAGATGCTGCTAGACCTCACCAACAACTTTTTCAGCACACATACTCTTTTAAACTTGGGCATGGAGTATGAACTTGGACTATGTGACTTGCCTTGACCAGGAAATATAAGGGGAAGTGATGTACATCATTTCCAGACAGAAGCATTCAGAGCTGGTGTGGGTTCTCCACACTCTCTACATTGCCATGTTGATCAAGGAGGCAGGCCAGGTGCTTTGAGTGTTGCAACTTCAAGATGGCCAGCTTGGATTCCCAAGTGATTGCAGTGAATAGATCCCCCTCAACTCACAAAGAATATTCAGCATGAGTAAGAAATAAATCTTTGGTTTTTATTTCAGCAAAACCTAGCTCATGCCAACTAATTGGATTGCTTCATAAAGATTTTGTTAGGATCAGATGAGTTAGGTGTTTTAGATGTTTAGACCAATGGCTGACCCTTAGTACGTAGACAGCTAATGCTAGTTGAAGTTATTAATAATATGTCAATTGCTATTAAAATATATATTATTTCTTATTTATTTCATTTTCAACTTCATAATGACTGCGAAGTAGTGACTATTAACTTCAGTTTTTCAATGAACATTTAATGAACCCCTGTTTTATATGGTTATATGCTTGACAGTAGGATTCAGAAGGTAGGAAAAGGGACACTTTCTGTCCAGAGACCAGAGGTCCATCTAACACACACTTGAGAGTGTAGGTGATATTAAACAAAGGCATCTCAGAGTTGAACCTTAGAAGTTAAGCAGGGGTTTACCAGATGAAGAAGGGAAGGAAAGGCATTATAGGCAGAGAAAACCAGCATGTAAAATGACAGAGGGGCCAGGGACCACTGAGTAGATTGGTGTGATAGAGGGACAGGATGTTGGTTAGGGATGTAGCAGCCACTGTTGCTCAGCCACTCAACAGGCATTTGCAATCCACTTCTCCCACCAGCCTTACCCTACAGAAGAAAAGCAAGACGTGTGCTTCATCAGCTTCCCTTGCAGCTAGAGGGGCCACGTGATATGGTCTCATCTAAAAAGGTGTCAGAAGAAGTCTCCTGGGGTGCCTCAGATTAAAGCAAAGAAGTGCAAAAACAGATTTTGTCACTGTCCTGTGTGGGTGTAATGCCTGGAGCTGTGGCAGCCATCTTGAGATAACAAGGGGAAAACCAAGAGAAATGGGAGAGACACGGACCCAGTGGACCATCCACATATCTGAACATTGAGCTGTTGAAGACACACTGCAAGGGTGTACCCCTCAGACTTCCCAATATGAGAACAACAGATGTCCTTGTGATTCAGCCACTGCTCATTGAATCTTAACCAATGAAGGAGTTGTGAGAAATGAGACTAGAGGGGTTAACGGGACCTAGATCATGCAGGGCCTTTAAAGGCAATTGGGGTAAGTAAAGGATTTTAGGCAAGAAAGGGAAACTCAGGTTTAAAGAAGGTAAGTCACTACCCAGAATCCCATTGCTAACAGGTGTTAGAGCTGAGATTTGCACAGAGATCCTTGAAGTTAAGTCCAAGTCTCTTCCTACCACTGTGTAGGGCAATTTGCATCTACAGCCAAATGGTCCTAGTCAATCCCCCACAAAAGGATTCTCTTGGCCTATGGGTCATTTCTAACTACATGCTAGAGAAGTTGAGATTTGGCCAGATCTTCCTAATTTGGAATCAGATCTGTGATCTTCAGAAACAAGAAGACTTGAGGAAGTATGTGGGGGACATGGGAAAAGGTGCAAAGGTGAGACATGGTAAGACTGAACTGAACTTGGGGGAAAAGACTCACAAAGACACACAGAAGGATGATGCCAACCCTTCCACCATCTTGGTTTCATTGTCCGATAAGAAAGTGGCAATCCCAGCATCCTCTCCTGCTTCTCCAGGATCTGCACCTAGCTGACCTCCACTGCACCACAGGCATCTAGGAGACCCTAAGCTCCTCAGGGCGCTGTAGTGCCTCACCCATCCATTCTCTCAGAGTCAGGCTCACTGCATGCCCAGAATGGATGCTTACTCAGCATCTGCCCGATATGGACTGAAACTTGATACAAAGTGAAACTAGGGTGAGCTCACCTCTGGGGTGGGCACTTCCTCAAAAGGCAGGATCACAGATCATCCCGATTTTTTCTCTCCCAGGTTCTGTCAGCCAAACAGACGCATCCACACATCCCTTCCCCCATCAAAAACCACGAAACTTGTCCACGAATCTATTTCAGGAGATTCAACCTAGTTTAATAGTTCAGAGCACTAGTTCTGAAAACCAAACTGCCACTTATTAGCTATGTGATGTTGGGCAAATAGTTTAACACTCCTATGTCTCTGTTTTCTCATCTGTTGGATAGTACCCACTTCATGTAGACTGTGCTTGTAGGATGAAGTGAGTTGATTCATAGACAACCCTGACATACACCAAGCACGTGATAAATGCTGTTGTGATTATTATTATCCTGACTCAGGACATTGCCTCTCACGCTGAGCCCATCCCAGCTTGTAGTGCTCATAGCACATGCATCTCAGAGAGACATCCCCAGATTTGAAATCCCTTTTTTGCCCCCAGGAATTTGAAGCCCCGCATTCCCCTATAAATCCTGGCTTAGCCAGTCCCTCAGGCCCCAGGTAGGACCAGCCTGACCACACACTACCCTGTCATCCCCAGGCGTGCACCCGACCTCCCGCCCTCTCTGTGCTCTCATGGGTGGGGGAGCTAAGGGAGGGCAATGAGCCCTGGCAGGCCTGGCCACGCTGAGCCTTGTTTGTGTATTTCCACCTTCATGCTCCGGTTGCTGTTGCCCCTGACTCATCAGTTAGTTAACAAGCTCCAGAACCGTTCCCTCCTCCTTGGGACACCTCATCACACAGCCCATCTAGCCAGTGAGAGTGCGGGCTCCATGGGGGTGCTTCTGTGGGAGACGTTGGCTTGTCTGTTCTTCTGTGCTTCTGCCCTTCCTTCCTGAATGCTCTGAGGCCAACTCAAAAGCAAAGGCACTGTCTTTCCTTTCTTTGTGTGTGTGTCTGTGTGTGTGTGTGTGTGTGTGTGTGTGTGTGTGTGTGTATAGGCTTTTGCTCTTCACAGAAAGAAATCATGAACCATCTGGATGGCTGATCAAGAGGTTATTATTTTTAACAATAATAGCAGTAGCTTACATTTACTGAGCATTTCCTATAAACCAGGCAGTCTGCTAAGCATTTTATGTGAATTAACTTGTAGAATGTTCAAAATAACCTTGGGAAGTCAGGTGCTTTTGAAAATCACTGTTTTATAGACAATGAGAGTGCAGCTTAGAGAATAACTTGCCCAAGTCATGCAGCTACTAGTAAGTGAAAGAGGCAGGATCTGACTCTAGCCTGTTCCACTCCAAAACTGTGCCCTTAATTGGTGCTTTGAACTTTTTGGTACATACAAATCACTTCAAAAACCTTGCTAAAATGCAAGTGCTAATTCAGTAGATTTGGGTTGGGTCCTGATATCTAGTATTTCTAAGAAGCATTCAGGTCATGTTGATGCTACCAGTGGGAGCAGACACTTTAAGCCATGTCCATCTAGATCTTCCTTTTGTTCCTCCTGACCTGTTAGGATGACTGCAAGCTGTTCAACTAAATTCCTTCCAGGAAGGAATCTCCTGAAATAGAATCATGGAAAAGGCTTGTGGCTAGAGTCCTGGGTTTGAATTTCAGCAGCCACTTAGTTTTCATGACCTTGGGCAACTTCTACTTTTAGAAACTCAGTTTCCTCACCTTCAGAATGAGGATGATAATATCCATTGACAAATGATTGCAAAACAGTAGACATGAAAATACCCATGAAAAAGGGCTCTGTAGACTGTACTAAAAGTACAGCTATTAAAGCATTTGTTATTAAAGAATAAGATCATTACTTTAACAACTCCTAATTGAATGGGCAGTGAGTAGGGTCTTATGTTGGCATCATTCCATTTTTCATTCATTCCCAACCCTTTTTTTTTAAGCCATCTACCTGATGACCAAGGATAAAAAGATTCATCACAGTGTTTTATTGCACTAATTAGAGATCTTCACTACCTCAGCCTCTGAGCCCTATAGAACTCTCTGTGAAGTGTTGTTTAATAACCACAGGGGAAATTCTCCCAAGCCCCTTCCATCTTTGGCAAAATAGATGAAACAGGGCTGGATCTCCCCCACCACAAAAAAAGAGATCACAAGGAGAGCAGGAAGACCAAGCAAAGCTGACGCCCACCTCTGAATTCCCAGCCATGGAGAGTAAGCATGGAGAGCAACAGATGGCTGCTGTAGATATTGCTAATCTGGCCAAATGACAGATTAGTAGAATTCAGGTATTTCTCATTAGCTCCATTACTTTTTCCTCTACAATAAACTAAATGCAGTGAGCTACAAATTATTTGTTGTTCCTCCCATTAAGAGGTGAATTCCATTTCCCCTCCCCTTGAATCTAAAGTTGCCTTTGGACTTGCTTGGTTTATACCAATAGAAAGTGGCAAAAATGACATTTTAGGGCTTCCCAGCCTAGGCCTTAAAATGACCAACAGATTCTACCTTCTCCCACTTTGAAGTCAACTGCATGCTCTAAAGAAGCTTAAGCCAGACTGCTAAGGGATAGGAGGGGACCCACATGGAAAGAGGCCTTGAAGATCAGAGGCCATCCTCGGCACTGCAGCTACAGACAAGCTTCTAGTGGAAGGCAGCTCCATTAGAGCCCTCAGTTACCCCTTATGAAATGAAAGAACCATACCAGCTAAGCCCAGGCAAACCTCAAGATTGTGAGAAATAACACATTAATTTTTTTAAACCCCTGTGTTTTGGAATGCCTCATTATGCAGCAATTGATAACTAAAACACTAGACATTTCTTGAATCTAATTTTTTTTTCTGATCATTTCTTCCATTTACACATCCAAAAAATATTTCCTATGTGTTAAGTCAATGGCTTGCAGCATGGCCCCCACATCAGCAGCATAAGCACCACCTAGAAGCTTGTTAAAAATGCAAATTCTGGCAGATGCAGTGGCACATGCCCATAATCCTAGCCCTTTGGGAGGCCAAGGTGGGTGGATCAGCCGAGGTCAGGAATTCAAGACCAGCCTGACCAACATGGTGAAACCCCATCTCTACTAAAAATACAAATAATGAGCCGGGTTTGGTGGCAGGCACCTGTAATCCCAGCTACTTGGGAGGTTGAGGTAGGAGAATCGCTTGAACCCAGGAGGCGGAGGTTGCAGCAAGCTGAGATCACACCACTCACTCCAGCCTGGGCGACAAGAGCAAAAAACTCCATCTCAAAAAAAAAAAAAATGCAAATTCAAAGACCCACCTCAGACCTAATGGTTCAGAAACTCAGGGATGGGGCCCAGCAGTCTGTATTCACAAGCCTTCTGGGTGATTCCAATATAACACTCAAGTTTAGGGATCACTAAGCTCAGCCAATGGTTCTCTCTCCTGGCTGTGCACCTTGATCACCTGTGGTCTTTAAAAGCGCAAACATACACAGGGCTTACTCCAGACCTACTGAATCAAGGAAGGCCTAGGTACATGTAATATTGAAAGCGTCCCTTGCAGATTTTGCTATGCAGCCATGTACCATGGAGGAATTCAAGATGATCCTCATGATGTTTGATCCCTGCAAACCCTTGCTTCTCAAGCTTGGGTATTCACCTAGGGTTCTGATGAAATGCAGATTCTGATTCAGTAGATGTGGGGTGAGGCCTGAGAGTATATATTTCTAATATACTCCCAGGGGAAGCTGTCAATCTCATTTGGAGCAGCAACATTCTGGGGAGTCATCATCTTCTCTGAAAGGTAGATGTCATAGAAGGTGGTTTTATGTTACACTTTCACACACACACATCTCTAACTGCTGTAGCCAGGAGTAGCTTTACAAGATGCTGTTGAGGCAGCTTCAGTGTCCCTACTGCACAGACTTTAAGGAAGACTCCCTACAGGAGATGCCACTTGAGCTTTGCCTCAAAAGATGAAAAGGATTTTGTTCAACAGACATGGAGAACGATGTTCCAAGGTAAAGAGAAGAGCCTATGTTAAGGAAGCCCAGAAGAGTCGCTTCGGGTGACTGAGGTCTAGCCTGGTGGGATGAGAAAAGGGAAACGAAGCCAGAAACTGTTTGTGACCAGATTATGAGCAGCCTTGAACATCAGCGTAAAAAAAGTCCAAACGTTATCTCATGGGCCATGGGGAGCCATGGAAGTTTCTTCAGCAGGGAATGATGTTTCTGTGCAATCAGAGTCTGGTTCCCACAAAAGGTAGAAGGGTTGCCTTATTTCTTATCTTTGTTACGACTACAAGATTTATGTCAGAAGAGAGAGAAATGCCAGAAAGATGCAGAGGCCTGGAATTAACCGCTCTGGCCAGTATTTTTAAACAGGTGGTTCATTTTCCTTGAAAGAGGACAGTTCTCCAATCTTTTTGAGGAATTGTTCCAAGAAAGAGGAGTGGTAAAAGATTTCCACTCCCAGAGAACATAGCTCTGCTCACATGTTCCAGTAAGTAATGTTCTCTGTACCACAATGAACAGAAAAATGTGCGTGATGGAATGAAAATCCCCCACTGCCTGGCTACCCGTGGGCAGCCACTGTTACTATGGAAAATTCCTGATTAAAGTCAGCAGAAGAATTTCCTAGCTAACCACCATTATTAATAGGAGCTTCAGCCTTGTGCTGACATTCAAGATTGGGTTCTTTAATATGTCATTGCACAAGCCAGGTGATTAAACTCCTGTTTTTCAAAAGCAAACAGAATGCACCCACCTTCTCCAGGCTGACTACCCTTTTTAATAACCCACGCGGTCCTGCTCAGTTAGTATGAGAACAAAACTGTAACCATGAAATTATTTTAACAAGACCATAAAAAAAACAATTTGCTTGAGTGATGTTTAGGGAGAAGGGGGGAACCCACCCTCTCTCTAAACTAATTAAACTGTACTATATGTCCTTGTGTAGTTCCTGACATTTTTCTGGTTCACTCAGTTTGAATTGCTACACGGGGATCGGCGCCAAGCTCCCAAATGGCTAACTCAAAACAAAAGCAGGGTCTCCAGAGTATTCCTAGGCATCCAGCAAATTGAGGGGAAAGTTATTTTGGGTTAATTAATGTACCTCAGTTGCAATCACATCTTGCCCCATAGAAAAGATGCAAAACAAGGACTCACTGTTTGAAGTCTAACTCAGGGTGAACTAGGAAGTGACATTGACCTTGTTACGCTCTTCCTACTTTTTTATTTTATTTTTTCTGAAAAATTACACCCTGCTTTGGATGAAGCCAAAAACAGTGGCCCCTCATGTTCCATTTCTCCGCCCACCCACTGATAGTTTATGCCTTTCCCACTCACACTGGCGATTACCAGAAGCCACTGGCAGCTTTCTTGACTGTCTTTACAGGCAAGGGGTCTATTCTCAGCCTGGTAGGGGCTAGACATTGATTAATGGCTGGGAACTTTGGTTTCTGGCAAGACAAGCCTCAGTTTAAGCTGAGGAGCTCTTCGGGTGTTGGTCAGACGCTTGTCAGAGTCAAACTGGGAGTCACAATGAGTGTCTTGGACACAGCACAGTCATGCGTGTCTTAGTCTGCTGCTGAGAAACGTGCCCCTGTGTGTTGAGCCCCAATATCATGGCCTTACACTCCTTCAAACTAATGTTTACCAACCCCTTCAGAGTTTAGAGAAAATGTTCCCTTTTGAAAAGCTCTTTAACATTGATGAGGCAATCCTTTAAATTCCGAAGAACTGTGGAGCACAGATAAAACGCATAATTCAATTCATTTCCACTTAAAGCAATATACAATGAACAACTGCCATGTGTGAGATACCGATGGGGTACCATCCTTTGGGTGAACAAGATGAAACTGATAGAGGTGCTTCCTGACTTCAAGGAAATTAGACTGTCCTAATTTAAGAGAGGAATCAGTATGATAAATGGTAGAACTGCTCATAGTGATAAGCCCTAATATTTTCATTACGTGCTGCAATATGCAAAGTGCATGCATATATGTGTATACACAGCTACAAAGCCATTCTTATCTCCTGGCAATGAATGTCAGTGGTCTCTGACTGCTCTCCCACTGGTTCATCCAACCCAGTGGGAAAAATATCAGCTGGAGTCATGAGGTATTATGCAGGGGGAAAACAACCAGGTGGTTGACTAAGAAAGTCTGGGCCTTTGGGGTCAGACTGAGATGTGAATCCTGGCTGTGCTAACTCAGAGCCTGTCAAATGAGAGTCAGAACACCCACCTGTAGGGCCGCTGAGAGATGGTTTCAAGATAAAATATCGTAGCCTCAATGCATATGACATGGACAGTTCTCTCAATGCCAGTCACGTCTCTCTCCATCTTGTATGATACTTGCTGTATCAATTTCAGGTGCGCCTTGTACGGAGGTGCTGGGCCATGTCTCAGCCCTGCCAATGCTGTCCCCTACCTGGATCCCCTGTCCTGTGCCATTGCATATCTTGTCTCCTGCCCCAGAGCTCCATGAAGAGTGTTGTCTTGCTCTTTGCAAAACATCTGCCTCTTTCTTTGTCTGGAGGAGGAGCTGCCAGGAAGGGGAGCTGCCAGGAAGAACAGCAACTCAAATTGAGCTACTTCCTATTTTGAAACCCAGGGACCTGCTTGCAATCAAGGATGGGTTGTAGAGGCTTGAGGAAGATAGTTCCCTGTGCCCCATGCATAAAGAGCTGGCTGTGGCCTGCAGTTCGCATGGCTGGCAGTGTGCTCTTAAGCCTACTTCTGGCTTAACAATATGCCCTCCCTCCGTGGGGTTGCATTTTCTTAGAAATCCAAGATGCCAAGAAGGGTAATATTGTGGGCCTGATCTGATACAGAAAAGCTAGCCTGATGATATGTGTTCCTCAACCTTTAACACTTGGTGTTTTCCTCCCTCCCTGTTCCCATGGAAAAGAAGCAGCAGAACTACTGGTGCAGCTGGGGAGAACTTGTGACACTCCCTACAGCTTTCCAGAAGCACAACACCTGGTCCTCACCTCTAGCACCACAGTTACTCACCTCTTTCAAGCGTTTCATCTCTTGTTTGAATGCCTGCCATATCTCCTAGTCCCTGCCCACACCCTTGCCTTCCTGCAATCCCTAGTCCACATATCAGTATCATCTTTTCAGTTGCATCTGTGACCCAGGGCTACCCAATCAGAGCATGACATACCCTGGCCGGCATGGCTGGTTGAGGGAGGGCCTGTAATCTAAGCTAGTGAATAATTATAACCCTCACTTATTAAGTACTTGCTGTGTGCCAGACATGGGGCAAAACCCCTGATAGCCAGCATCTCACCTCACCCTCACAATAATCCTCTGAGGTCAGCACTGTTATTATTAGAGGGGGGTTAGTAGCTTACCACAGTAGTGAGAAAGCCGTCAGAACCTGAACCCAGTACTTTCTAACTCTACAACCCATGCTTACAATGAATCGTGAACGAAGACCTAGACCAACCTGTGGCTATTTTCTCCCCAACAACCACACTTTTCACTGTTAAGTGTTTGTTATCTAGTGAGGCCAGTGTTGTGGTGCCATATAGAGAAAAACAAAACAAACAAACAAAAAAAGCAGGGGCTGGGAGGACTTGCTGAACACCCTGGCTACCTGGGGCTTATCAGCACGTCTGTCCTCTTTCCTACAAAGCAAGGTAAGGCATATATGCCCCTAACAGCAACGGGCTTTTTTTTTTTTCCGAATGAAAAGCTACCACGTTATAGTAATCTGACACATCTTAGTGGACTGATCGATTTCTCCTCCTGAATTGATCTGAACTTTTATTTTTTTTGCATGTATCCTGGGATGGAATTTCCTGCAAGATTCCTCCTTTTTGGTTTGGTATGAAATGCAGTGGGCTTTGCCACCATTACTCATATCCTCAGTACACTTAGCAGGCTGTCCCAAGAGAGTAAGAGTCCCGTCGTGTGCTAGGCCAGGAATCTGGAGTCAGAACGACCAGTGTGAAGAGCTGTGTAACTGCAACACAGCACAGGAGCTGGTTAAAGCCATCTCTCGATGGGACAAGAAACCGACCTCCCAGGGCTGGAGGAGGGCTGAGCTCATCTATGTCCAAGTTAGCCAAGTGTCTGGCATATACCCTCCTAAACACCCAGCAAACTGCAGCTCTTTTTATTCATTGTTCTACTGCAAGAAAGACTTGATTTTAAACTCGTGATTATTGGCTTAATCAATTTATACCTCAAAATTCAAACACATGTTGCTGATATATAAGTAGCCCAGTCCTTCCACTTTTGTCTGCCTTAATAAAAAAATATGATTCCTCCAATAAAATGACCATTAATACCACTGATATTGTTTGGCTGTGTCCCCACCTAAATCTGATCTTGCATGGTAGCTCTCATAATTCCCACGTGTTGTGGGAGGGGAACTAGTGGGAGATAAATGAATCATGGGGGTGGTTTCCCCATACAGTTCTCCTGGTAGTGAATAAGTGTCATGAGACCTAATGGTTTCATAAGGGGCTCCCACTTTCATTTGGTTCTCATTCTCTCTGCCTACTACCATGTAAAACCTGCCGTACACCATGTAAGACCTGCCTCTGCCTTCCCCCATGATTGTGAGGTCTCCCCCAGGCCCCTGGAACTGTGAGTCAATTAAACCTCTTTTTCTTTATAAATTACCCAGTCTTGGGTATGTCTTTATTACCACTGGCTTCTATTTTTTTAATTGGAAAATGCACATGACATCACTTATTTCTCTCTATATAAAAACCCATGATGAGGTTCATAGAGGTGTCAAAATCACAGAGACAGAAAGCAGACTGGTGGTTGCCAGCAGCTGGAGGGAGGTGGAAGTGGGAAGTTGTTCAATGGGTGCATAGTTTCAATTTTCCAGAATGAAAAGAATTATGGACATGGATGGTGGTGATGGTTGTACAGCACTGCGAATATATTTAATGGCCTAAACTGTATCTCTAAACACAGCTAAAGTAGTAAAATTTTATGTTACTTATATTTTACCACAATTTTAAAAATTGGAAAAAGCTCATTGTAGTTTTCTGGTTATAAATACAACATCCAGGCCAGGCACAGTGGCTCACACCTATAATCCCAGTGCATTGGGAGGCCAAGGCAGGAGGATCACTCGAAGCCAGGAGTTCGAGACTAGCCTGGTCAACATAGCAAGACTCTACAAAAAAAAAAAAAAAAAAAAATCAAGTTAGCAGGGCATGATGGCATGTGCCTGTAGTCCCAGCTATTTGTGAAGCTAAAGCAGGAAGATTGCTTGAGCCCAGGAGTTCAAGGCTACAGTAAGCTCTGATCATGCCATTGCACTCCAGCCTGAATGGCAGAGTGCCATTTATGTATATATAAACTACATAATAAAAAATAATTCAATAACCAGGTATTCCAGAAAATGTAGAAAGTTCATAAGATTACTGAGAAAGTAATATGCCAATAACAGACAGTCTCATCCTACTACCTAATAATTATAATCAATGATTTGGTATACTTCCTTAAAATTTTCTGTCTGTGTGTATTTGTTTTTAAAAATAAATAGGATTATCTCACGTTAAAAACATGTTAATCACTTCTTTCCAATTTAGGTGCCAAAGAAAGTTTTACTTCTGAAACATTAGTATACTTTTTCCTTATATGGCACAAATAATGTAGCATCATATTTTTTTCATATTTCAGGCATCATCATGTTTTCCTTTTTGTTCTGGCTACTGGGAAGCTCAATCTAATTATGTGGCTCAACTTTGATAAACGGCTAGAATCCTTTGTCTGTTTATGTTCTAACTTCCTTCCTGGTCCCCATCTATTAAATCAATTTTTCCCTAATCTTGATTTGTTCTCTATGTATAGCTTTCTAGTTTATTGTAGTATTGTATTGTGTTATTGTGCACACATAACATTATAGGTACTATTGTAAGCTGCACATGGAAAAGGGTCAGTGATATATAAGTAGTCACTGGGAATAAGATTCATCAATTATATTCTCATAATCTGTCACAATTATCTGATTAACCTATCATAATCCGGCAAGCCCCAGGTGACAGTGAAGCAAGGGAGGGGGTGGCCAGTGTTGATAGGTGTGTGGGGAAGAGACAGAAACAGAGAGGCTTCAACCACCCCGTACAGAACTCCAGAGTCTCCTTGCGTTCCTGGCGACAGTCTGAGAGAGTGTTTGTGAGCTTTATCTGCTGCCTCCTGATAAGCCTGGGTGACTCATTTGTCTCTGGCCTGTACGTCTTTCATAGCTCCCGGCCACTCCCTGGACTCCAAAACGGGCACCTTCAATCCACTTTCTACCGAGTTCCAGGGTCGTTTTCTTTTTGTCTTCAATACAAATGTGACCACATGGCACTCCTGCTTAAACCCTTCAGTGTTACCCATAAAGTACCCTTAAAAAATTCCTAATCTAATGCAGCCCTCTCATTGAGAAGAATGAGACCCAGAGAGGTAAAGCAATTCAGTTGCACAGTCAGGACCAGAACTGAGGTTTCATTTCTGTGTTCATTCATTCCACAAGGCATACATTTATTTACTAAAAATGTTTGAGGACTAAGAGGCATCAGGCAGGTTGGAGGCTCTGGAGACAAAGCAGTGAGCGATACACAGGTTCTGCTGTCTTCCGGCTCCCACGGTACAGAGGCAGGGTGCGAGAAATGGATTGAAGCAGAAATGAACAAGGTAACTTCAGATTGCTCTAAGTGCTATGAGACTTAAAAGGGGCAACCATGCTGGAGAGTGGGTTGGGGTGGGGGAGTTGGAAGAAGCCACTTTAGGTAGGGTGGTCGGGGGAGGGTCTCTAATTGTGACCTCGAGCAGCCACCAGCATTGGGAAGATCTGGGTCTGGGCATACTTATGAGGTCCTGAAGAGAGCACCCACTTGGCTCCTTCTCCCACTCTGAGGAGGAGAGGGCAGGAGGGGAGTTCTGTAGTAGGGATGGCAGGGTCAAGGCTCAGAGAGCCTTGGTAAGGTCTCCTGCCCTGTCATCACAATTGTGGCTTCCAAAACTCATCACAGACTCAGGTGTGTTTTCAGGCCGAAGGGCTTTGGTTGAAAAGCAAGGAGAAAGTGGAGAGCTGGGCCTTTCCTTCCATGCCTAGCCCAACCAAGGCACAACCCTTCTCACTGGATTAAATTTACACCCAACGTTATTTTTAGTCTTCTCCCTCCAGCTCAAGGAAAGCACCCCACATTGAAGAGAAGAAGAATTTATCTTTGTGGTTGAGAAATGCTCACATGTGAGAGCAGGAAAGAGCACAAGCTTTGGAGAGAAGGAGAGCATGGCTGAAACCTCGGTCCTGAAACCAGGTGTGGTCTTTAAGCCAGGTTCCTCATCTTCTACCCCACAGTGTCCCATCTGTCAATAAAAGTAGTAAGAACTGGGATTTATAGACTGCTTTGTGTTCCTTATAAATATTATCTCAGCTCATCTCCTAAGAACCCTCTTATGGTACTATTATTTTCAAACTCATTTTACTGATGGGGAAACTGAGACCCAGAGAAAGGGACCTGAAGTTCATACCCAAGCAGTCCCTCACTGAGGTCTACCCCGAAGTCTTCAGTAGGATGCTGGATCATCTCAGGCATGGTACTGCCACTGGGAAGTGTAAAAGTACTAGGACTGGTGAAAGGCCCAGATTAGAGTCTAGGCCCCCTCAGCATTGAATCCAACTTCTTTTTACTCTGAAGAACCAGATGGATGGGGCACAAGCAGATGCCCCATGGCTGCAAATGTGAGGCAGTGCAGGGAGGTAAGGCTGGCTGGCTCACCAGTGTTCCCAGCCTAGCAGCCAGATGCCCAGGGTATTCCTCCTGCCTTCTGCCAAGGAAAAGAAAAATAGGTTTGACTTCTTCCCATGGTAGTCATGGTCCTCAGCCATGACCCTTTCTCCTAGATTTCATTGTTATTCAGAGATCACTCTGTCCCAGGCAGAGCACATTCTCCCTTTGGGCTCCCACTGCACCACGTACATCCTGTAGCTCGGCTTTTATAAACCTGTATGGTAATTACTTTACTTGCCCAGGGCAAGAGCACAAACAGAGACCTACATATTATATGTCTAAATATTAAAAGTTATAAATCAAGCTAATGAACTGTTAAATAAAATATGTTCTAGCCTCATACCTTGACAAATATATCTGCCTAACAATCTGGAAGGCCAAGATTGAATTTAGAAATCCCAGATGCCTCAGCATTTTGTGCCTACAGGTGGTGACATTGGAAAGCCAATCCCCAGCCCCAGGCCCAGCCCCTGCCCCCACTTCTCTCCCCCACCTTGGTCTGTATCCTGTACTGAGATGGGTCGTGTGCAGGCAAAAACACCTGAGGGTGCCCCAGCCTCATGGCCAAGCCCTTTTGTCTACTCCCCCCTCCCAACCAACAGCTACCCTTAGGCCACCAACATGCTTCAAGGTTTGCACATGGGCAGCTTGCTCAGCCTTTGGGAGGACAGACCTGGGGAAGGAGTCCATGCAGTTTCTGGAAATAAGCTCACAGCTGTTTGGGCAAGGCATTCTAGTCCCCAGAATGTTGCACAGAGCATGAACTAAAACACTGCTGTCTAATAGCAATGTAACGTGAGCCACAATTGCAAGTCACATGTATAATTTAAAATATGATTAATCTTTGAATAACACAGGGATTAGTGGTAGTACCCCCCCGATCGCAGTCAAAACCAGTTTATAACTTGACTTTCTTAAAACTTATCTACTAAGCTGAGGCAGGAGGATTGCTTGAGCCTAGGAATTTGAAACCAGACCTAGCAACCTAGCGAGACCCTGTGTCTATAAAAAAAATAAAAATTATCCAGGTATGATAGTACAGCCTGTAGTTCCAACTACTTGGGAGGCTGAGGAGGAAGGATCACTTGAGCCTGGGAGGTTGAGGCTACCGTGAGCTGTGATCATGCCACTGCACTCCAGCCTGGGCAACAGAGGGAGACTCTGTGTGTCTCAAAAAAAAAAAGGCAGGTGAAATTAATTTTAGCAGTATATCTTATCTGACCCAATGTACCCAAAATATTATTCTAACATCTAATCAGTGATAGAAATGTTACACTCTATGTTATACTATTTTTTTTTCTTTTATAAAAAACAGTTTTAGGCCAGGGGTGGTGGCTCATGCCTATAATCCCAGCACTTTGGGAGGCTGAGGCAGGTAGATCACTTGAGACCAGGAGTTTTAGACCAGCCTAGCCAACATGGCAAAACCCTGTCTCTGATAAAACTACAAAAATTAGCCAGTTATGTTGGTGTGCACCTGTGAGCCCAGCTACTCAGGAGAATGAAGCAAGAGAATCGCTTGAACCCAGCAGGCGGAGGCTATAGTGAGCGGAGATGGCACTCCACTCCAGCCTGTGCAACCGAGCAAGACTCTGTCTGAAAAACAAAAACAAACAAAAAAACCATAAAATTCACCGTTAATAGAACACAATGCAATGGATTTTAGTATATTCACAAAGTTGTACAACTATCACCACTACCTAATTTCAGACCCATTTCACCATCTCCAAATGAAGCTGTGTACCTGAGAGCAGTCACTCCCCATTCCCCCTCAGCCCCTGACAACAACAAATTATTTTGTACTAAATCTTTTAAATCCGGGATGCATTCTGCATTGACAGCACATCTCAATTGGACTGGCCACATTTCGGGTTCTCAGTAGCCACTTGCGTGAGTGGCTGCTTTGTTTGGCAGTGCAGGTCTAGAACTTTGCTGAGTGTGATCTGTGGACAAGTAAGATCTGTAGCACCTGCAGAATTGCGGGGCCCCCACTCAGACAAAGTTAACATTTTAGCAAGATCGCCAGGTGATGATCTGCACATAAAAGCTGAAGAGGCTGGCTGCTGTAGAAGGTTCCTAAGCATACCCCTTTGACCTGCTGACTCAACCCAGAGAGGACCAGAGCTGAATAGGGGGCAGGGTTGGAGTCCTCTTAAGGGTAGTTTTGCCAGACTCTTCCTATTGACCCACACCGCCTCCTCTTAAGGCCCTTGACATTGGGCAGAAAGACCAGCACAGCCTGAAAAAGGAGAATGCTGAAGGTTTGGTGAATAGGAACAGGCTTCCTAGGCAGTACGAGTGGAGACATCTGTGAAAAGAAAAAAAGACAAGAAAGAGCATGGTCAGAGGGGCACAGCAGGCCGAGAGTCCCAGAGGCAGGTCTGGAACAGGAAGCTTTGTAAAGACTTTGTAAAGGCTCTGGCTAGGATGGGAGATGGTGGTAAAAGTTTGTGTTGATTCCTGGGCATGACCAGGTAGGTATCTAGTCTATGAGATAAGCCCATGGGAGGCTTCTGAACAGAGCTATACAGGGAAATTTCATACATTGAACTCTTGATCACAAGCCCTTACATGGTGAAATCAGAGCTGTGTCTCAACAGATTAAATCTGCCAATGGTGCGAATTGACATCTTGTACTGAGGGTAGAAGCCAGCCCCATAATGTGCTTTTCATGGAGATTTCTCAGACATGCTGGAGGTGAGAGCTTCTGCTAGAAGTTACATCATGGAAATTGCATTGTTTTTATCGTTGGCATCGTGGATTTTTTTGATGGAGGGAGAGAGAGAGCAGCTCACTAGGTTCATTTCAGACTGTTGGTTCAAGTTAGACCTGAGTTGAATGTACAATAGCACCTTCAGATGAAAAGGAGAGGCAGAAGGCAGACTTCCCTTCCCTAAGCTAAAGTCTACACAAATAAACACTATGTTTTTGCGTGACACATGTGATATCTCCATTCATGTCCACCACGCCTCTCTCAGGTAAGTGTCATTACATCAGTCAGGGGGTGTTCAGCAGCAACTAATAGGACATCCAGCTAACAGTGGCTTAAAAAATTGTCTCCTAAAACATGGTTCAGGCCAGGAGTGGTGGCTCACACCTATAATCACAGCACTTTGGGAGGTTGTATCCAGGAGTCTGAGACCAGCCTGGGCAATATAGCAGGACCCTGTCTCTACAAAAGAAATAAAAAAAAGCAAAAATTAGCCGAGTGTGGTGGTGCGTGCCTATAGTCTCAACTACTCAGGAGATTGAGACAGAAGGCTCACTTGAGCCCAGGAGATCGAGGCTGCAGTGAGCTGTGATTATACCACTGCACTCATCCTGGGCGACAGAGTGAAACTGTCTCAAAAAAGTAAAACAAAACAAATGTGGTTAACTGGCATCAGCAACATCACCCAGGAACTTGTCAGAAATACACATTCTTGGGCTCCACCCTAGACTTACTGAGTAAGAAACTCGGGGAGTGAGGGCAGCAATCTGTGCTTAAACAAGCCCTCCAGATGATCCTGGTCCATGAGCAGGTTTGAGAAAAGTGGCTTCAACAATGGAGACACTAACATTTCTCAACAAAATGTCCAGAAGCAGCTCCACACGGCCAGCACTCCGGCCCGGCATCTCTGTGATTCTTTTGACCTTTCCCTCATGGTCATAAAATGGCTGCCACAGCTTTTAAGCATCACATACTCACCTTAAGCAGAGTCCCAAACAGGAAGGTCAGGGTGTTGGCAGAAAGGGGACTCTTCTTCATTTAGACTTTCTCTTTATTCAGAGGAAAATATATCTTGGGAATCTCCTCAGCAGACTTCCCCTTCCCAATTCATTCTCCAAGCCAGGTCTCATGGCTGTCCCTAGGCAAATCATTAGCAAAGTGGAATACGGTCCCCACAATGACTTAAACTGAGCATAATTCATCCCCTTGAGCTCACTGCTGCCCCTCCAATGCCCGAGCAAAATTATTTCCTATTACCATAAAAGGATCAGGGCATGGGGGTAGTGATGGTTGCTTGCATGCAACTAACAGTATCTATTACAATTATTATCCCTGGCTTGTAGATATGGAAAGTAAAGTTCAGTGAAGATCACATAGCTAGGAAATAGCGGAGCTGAGATTCAAGCTCACTTTTTTCCTGACTCCCAAAATCTTTCTGGTACCTTACTTCACCTGCAGAATTACCAGTTACCCAGATGCAGGAAGGTATAAGAGATAGATTCTGTGACATTATGCTGTGGCAAACATTGAGATACAAACTCTAAGTGGGAGCACAGGATGTCAGTAGAAGAGAGGGTACCACCTGAACACCTGTGGGCCTTGTGCTTCATTCGGTAAAAAGTTTTTTAAAAAATTTTAAATTCATGTTCCATGTTTAATATTGGAAGATTTCACATACAAATTCTGACTTCTAAATTCATTTGAAGAAAAATGAGAAGATCTGGCCACCCAGGACTGACATGACCTCGTGGCAAGAATCTGTGGGAGCTGACTATCACCTGCTCCCTTTGGATGGAGCGGCACATCCTAATTTTCCTCATTCCCCCGTCATTCTTTATGGCCTTACACCTGGCCCAGGTCACCTATTTGCCTCACTTGCCTTGTCCTAGCTGGCATGTTGCCCCTGAACTTTAATCCTGTGCCCATGTGTCCAATGCCTGCAATGCCAATGGTAAGGTCTGATAGCATCTACTCCCCCTCTTTAGCCAAACCTGCAGCCAAGTGTTCCAGAGAAAGACAGGAGGAGCTTTCAGAGTGAATTTGAATTTTCCTGCGGGGCCAACAGCACTGTGACTCCACAGGACTGTTCTATAGTCACTGCTCTGCAGTCTGAGACATGACTCCAGGAGGCAGGGCTGGGGCACACAACTCTGGGTATCATTTGGGGGCCCTGAGCCAGCAAGCAGTTTGAGCATAGGGTCTGGAATTAAGGAGGTAAGGACAAGCTAGCTTCTGCTGAAGCTCCCCAGTTTTTTCTATGTAATTTCATATTCTCAAGTCTCCATATGCCCTCTGAGACTTGTAGTTGTAAAACACCACCTGGGGACTAATTGTCCTCTAGCTTAAGTCACTATCAGAAGAAGTTATGTATAAACTTTGGGTCTATTTCTTTATCTTTTCAATTCTGAAATGCTAGTCCCCTATGTTAGTTCATTTGCAATGCGATAAGGAAATACCTGAGGTTGGATAATTTATAAAGAAAAGAGGTTTATTTGGCTCACAGTTCTGCAGGCTAAACAAGCAGCATCTGCTTCTGATGAGACCTCAATAAACTTAGAATCCTGGTGGAAGATGAAGGGGGAGCAGGTATATCATGTGTCAAGAGAAGGGGTAAGAGAGGGAGAAAGAGATGCCACACACTTTTAAACAACCAGTTAAACAACCAGTTCTCTCATGCCTGTAATCCCAGCACTTTGGGAGGCCAAGGTGGGATGATCACTTGAACCCAGGAGTTTGAGAACAGCCAGGCAAGGGTAACAAAGTGAGACCCCATGTCTACAAAAAAATAAAATTAGCCAGGCATGGTGGTGCACACCTGTGGTCCCAGATACTTGGGAGGCTGAGATGGGAGGATTGCCTGAACCTAGGAGGTCAAGGCTGAAGTGAGCTGAGATCATGCCACTGCAGTCCAGCCTGGGTGACAGAGTGAGACCTTGCCTCAAAAAAACAAAAACAGCCAGCTCTCATGTGAACTCATTACTATGGGGGAGGACACCAATCTGTTCATGAGGGATCTGCCCCAGGACCCAAACACCTTCCCCAAGTCCCCACCTCCAATATTGGAGATTACATTTCAACATGAGATTAGGCAGGAATAAATATCCAAACCATATCATCCCCCTCTTCCACTCTTTAAGTCCATGTATAAATTCATTTGGATGGCTTTGCCCCAGAAGCACTTCACTACAAAGGAGAAGCAAAAACAAGAAGATAGTGCTGATAATATATAGCTGAGAAGTGAGGTCATGCATTAGAAAAGCCCTAGCTGCCCAGCTCTGTGCCAGCTCTGAAGACAGGGGACTCTCAGTCTGGCAGGAGAGTGATAAGAGAAACAGCTCATGACCATAGAATTTGATCAGGGCAGCTCCACAGGTAAACATAGGGTGTTCTCAGGTCTTGGAGGACTGGCACCTATCCTGAGATGGGGGAGGTTTCTGGAACAGGTGATGACTGAATCTTGAAATAAGAATCAGCCAAACAAAGAAGAGAAGGGCAATCCAGGCAAAAGGAACAGCAGGAGAAAAGGCCTGGAAGTAGGCAAGAACATTGTGTATGTACAGACTGACATGTCCCTGGAACCAAAGAGGAAGGCTGTGGATGAGGCTGTGGGAGTAAGAAGCAAGTCACTGAGGATAATGAGCTTCATCCTGAAAGAATGGAGACACCGTGGAGGACCTTAAGGAGAGATGTGACATGACCAGATGATTGGAGGGTGGATAGGAGCCCAGCAACTACTCTGTGCTATTGCCCACTAAGGAAAGAAGGAAACTCATATTTTCACTCATTCTCCAGGGTTTATTATTTCTGAAAATGACACTGCCATCTACCCAGTTGATCAAGTCAGGGACATCCTCCTTAATTCCTGCCTCTCTCTTACCCTCAGTGTCACCAAGACTTACAAAGTCTGCATTCTCAATATCTCTCCAACATGCTCATCCTCCAACTTCACTGCCATCATCATCTTCAGTGGCCTCCTAATGTTCCCCCACCTCCATCTTCTTCGTTTTCTAGCTATTCTCTACATCGTAGTCATGGTCTTCCTAAGGTGCAGACTTGGTCTTAACATTTCTTAGCAAAAAAAAAAAGCCTTTTGGTGGCTCCTGTATCAGTCTGGATTCCTACTGCAGTCAGAACTCTAGCTATTTAAACAGAAAAGAGATGTATAAAAAAGATATACAGCAGCACAGCAAATCACCAGAATTTTGTTTGTAAGCTCCTGTTTGGCAAAGGATGCGCCTGAGTCATCTGTTGTGTAACAAACCATCTCAAAACTTGGTGGCTTAAAACAACACCAATTGTGTACTATCTCTCATGACTCAGGGCTGACTGGGCTCTGCTGGGCAGTTCTTCTGGTCCTCATGGTGTTGGCAGAAGGCCAGAGGCTCAACTCTGCTGAGATAGCTCACTCTCATGACTGGTAGTTGGTCCTGGCTGTCAGGTGAGAACTCAGCTGGGGCTGCCAACTGAGATTCTTGGTTATTCCTGTGGTCTTTCTACATGGCATGTGAGGCTGGATTCTAAAAAGGAGTATTCCATATGTGTGAAAATAAAAGCTCAGATCTCCTAAGGCCCAGCCTTAGGAGTTACACGGAAGCACTTCTGTTGCATTCTTTTGGTCAAAGCCAAGCAAGAGGGACAGTTCGGATTCAAAATGGACTCCACTCCTCCATGAAAGGAGAGGCAAAAATGTGCAGCCATCTTTATATATACTACCCCTTACTTGTATATCCTCCGAAATCACCTAGTAGGATACATAATAGGTCCTTGATAAAAATTTGTTGGGGATCAATTGATTCATTTATTTATTTATTTTGAGACAGTGGCTGGAGTGCAGTGACAGGATCTCGGCTCATTGCAACCTCTGCCTCCCAGGTTCAAGTGATTCTCCTGCCTCAGCTTCCCTACAGACACGCGCCACCATGCCCAGCTAATTTTTTGTATTTTTAGTAGAGATAGGGTTTTGCCATGGTGGCCAGCTGGTCTCACTCACCTCAAGTGATCTGCCCACCTCGGCCTCCCAAAGTGCTGGGATTACAGGCATGAACCACCACACCCAGTCTGATTCAATCTTTTACATATTCATTTATTTGGGAATCATTGACCATGAAATAGACCAGTATCTTGGAAAACACTAGAAGGCAGCTAAATGCGCTGAAGAGAGCCCACCAGACCTATGGTCAGACTTTGTCTTTCTTATGACCTTAGTTAAGTTGCTTAGTCTTTGGAACTCACTTTCCTCATCAGTGAAACGGGAATAACTATGCCTACAGACGACAGTAACTACGCCCACCTCACAGGGTATTTCCAGGTTTAATTGGTCATGTGTTCTAGCCCTGCTGCTTCACTTTGAGGTGATATGACCCAGAAGGAAAACTTACTCCCCCAGAGAAACAAGTTTTATTTTGGTGGTGCTGGGGGAGGGTGGACCCTCTCGTGTTACTTTAGAGCACTTTCATTTGGAACAGTTACAACACTACAAGCAAAGAAGACATTGACTTTTTGTTTTTTGAAGATAGATAATTGAAGAAAACAAGGAATAGAGGTTGCCTCTGGGGAACCAGGAATCAGAGATGGAAGGGAAATGTGTGCTTTCCTCTGTACCTGCTGGCACTGTGTGAATATTTCTCTTACATGTCTCTCTCTCCAAAAACACAGAGAGAGAGAGACAGAGAGAATTTAAATATGAGGAATTCGAATAATGTTGAAACAATTTCTTCCGAGTCACAGAGACTTCAGTGAGCACATAGCTGGTCATTAATGTGATTCACAGCCACAAAAAAGGATGTAAATTACATTTTTCCTATAACACGAAGCCTTGAAAAGAGCACCCAGAGTGGGCTCTGAGGCTTCTTATCTCTCCACCCCTGTGGCAGTTTCCTCTCAGATCCTTGGGGTACTTCTGCATTTGTTCATTAAATGCCTGCTTAGACTGGAGACAGCTCAGGCAACATCTTGTCATTGCTGGACGTGGAGCGTTCGATATACTTTCACAGCCTCCCTGCCACATGCCCCCTCGGTGGCCCCCACTTCTGTTTGGCTCAATTATTTAATTTGCAGATTCCAGGCAGCCAAATTCCTAATCTTTCTTTAGCAAGATCATGATATGGGATGCACTGGGAGCCAGTCAAGGAGGGGGAGGGGAAGTCTGGTAGAGGAATAGATGGAAGGAAGGCAGAATGGGAGGGAGGGAGAGGGAGGAAGAGGTGCTAATCCTTGCAATTTTCTAGAACCTCTCCAAAGTCTCTTTCCTCCATGCCCCATTCTCCCCTTGCCCTCGGGTTTGCTTGTCCTCTCTACCCCTGAAGTCTCCCACTCCTGCATATTGTACAGGCTGGGGCAGACTGACAAATGTTGCTCTGAAAGACAGAAAAGGTAATTTTTTAAAAACATCAGCTTCATTCCCCAGCTCCCCACCACCCAGCCACCAATACACACACACACTGAATGCCTCCCCCAGGTCCTCTCAGCTCTATGAAAATGATGACCTATCCAATCATTCCCTTCTCTAAGTTGCCACCACCCCATCCCTGTCACTCCAGATGAGAAATTCATATAAACATGGCTTTGCTTGGAAAACAATGTTGCCTGTGGCCATTAAGAAAAAAAGGTCTGGGCGTGGTGGCTCACACCTGCAATCCCAGCACTTTGGGAGGCTGAGGTGGGTGGATCACGAGGTCAGGAGTTCGAGACCAGCCTGGACAACATGGTGAAACCCCGTCTCTACTAAAAATACAAAAATCAGCTTGGCGTGGTGGCGCATGCGCCTGTAATCCCAGCTACTCAGAAGGCTGAGATAGGAGAATCGCTTGGACTCTGGAGGCAGAGGTTGCAGTGAGCCAAGATTGTGCCACTGCGCTTCAGCCTGGGTGACAGAGCCAGACTCTCTCTCAAAAAAAAAAAAAAAGGAAGAAAAAAAGGTCTGCCCACCCTTAAATGTTTATCAAAGCTCCTGAACTTTTTCTTTTCTTAAATCTTTTTCTTTTTTTAACTTGGGGCAAGGAGGATCTGACCGTCACTTGGAGTTAAACAGTCTCCAAGTGGCCATCAGACCCTCCTTGCCCCATGTCAATCCCGTCTTCAGTGATAGTTCTGTTAGGGGTTAAATTGTGTCACCCAAAAAGATATGTCGAAGCCCTGACCCCCATAACTTTGAGTGTGACCTCCTTTGACAGCAGGGCTGTTGAAGATGTCATTAGTTAAGACGAGGTCATATTGGAGTAGGGTGGGCCCTTAATCCAATATGACTGGCGCCTTCCCAGAAGAGAAGAGACACAGACACACGGTCACATAAAGGAAGAACACCATAGGACACTGGAAGTAGGGACACACAGCCACGTAAGGGAAGAACACCACATGACACCAGAAGTAGGGGACACACAGTCACGTAAGGGAAGAACACCACAGGACACCGGAAGTAGGGGCTGGAGTGATGCAGCTACAGGGGAGGGAACATCAAAGATCACCAACAAACCACAGGAAGCCAGGAGAGGCAAGGAAGCATCTGCCCAGAGTCTCAGAGGAGCAGGGCTCTGCTGACACCATGATTTTCCAACTCTGGCCTCCAGAGCAGTGGGAGAATATGTTTCCATCGTTTTTAGCCACCTGGTTAGTGGTACTTCGTTATGGCAGCCCTAGCAGGTTGGTGCAGCTTCCCGCGGTTGCCTTTGAAGCTACCGCTGGACAAGAGTCTTTCAAAAGGACCTGGCTGTTTGATTTCAATGGGATGAATCTGAATTGAGTTTTGGGAGCAAAATGCATGTGCTCAGACTGAATTCTTAAAAAAGCCTGATTTCCTCCAAGTGTCCTAACAAATATATAAAGACATTTGAAGATAAAACACACCTTCCTTTTCCTTATCCAAAAAAATCCCAAGTTCTCAAGATAACTGGGCGAGAGGGCAGCATTCAGGAGACAGTGGACTGGTACAAAATATGGAATCCCAGGCCCACTGTGTGGCCATCAGCTGCATGGTCTTAATTGTGTCAGTCAGGGTCCTGGAGGAAACGCCACTCATTGCAGATGGGTCAAGTGAAGAGACTTTCAGGAAAGGACCACATGCTGGATGCTATGGCTCCCATCTATCATCCCAGCTACTTTCGAGGCTAAGGTGGAAGGATCACATGAACCCAGGAGTTCAAGGCTGCAGTGAGCTATGATCCCACCATTGCACTCCAGCCTGGGTGACAGGGCAAAACCCCATCTCTATTCTAAAATGAAAAAAAAAGGGGGGGGGGGGCGGGGAAGAGACCACACCAGTGCTTAGAGGATGAGGAAGCAAATCAGAAATGAGAAGAGCAACAGGGAAGAGTCGTTACCACCTCCAGAGGAAAGGGGACAGAGGGAGGAAACAATGGTATTGGCATCTATCAGGCATTACAGTCATCAAGGGACCCAATGACTGGCAGAGAGGTGGCACCTAACTAGGTAGGGATGGGGAAGAAAGACTTCACCTTCTCTCTCTTCCTGCTGGTGCCTCCATTGGCTGAACCCAGCAGGAAGCCCAGAGTACAGGGAGCCCAACACAAAGAGAGGACAGAGAGAGGATGAAGCCGAGAGAGCAAATGAAGAAGAACCACTACAGCAAGCCACTCTCCATTCCGAACTAAGTATTTCCCTCCCCAAATGGGAGTTAGAATATTGACTGCTAGGCTTGTGAGATGCCTATCCCTTGCTCATGAATTATAAGAGACCTAGCACAATGCTGGGCAAAGAGGAATGTCCTCGAGAAACACCCAGTGAATAAACAATTAATGGGCTGAGTGGATTTTCTTACAAGGCATACACATCATTCTCTTTTTCTAAAAAAAAAAAAATCTCCAATAATAGACTTGGATAAATTACGCCTCAACTCCATGTCATAAAAGGTACAGAGGGAATTGTACAGCATATTAGAGATAATTAACTCCAAGTTGAATCAGGGCTGCCAGAATTCAGGAAGGACTCTGTGAGTCAATCTCACCCTAAAAAGGAACCGAGGCACATGTACAGAAAGGAAAATAGAAGCCAATTAATTCAAAACATTTGGTACCTTGTAGCCTCAAGAGGTTTAGATGGAAGCACTTAGCGAGTGTGACTGAAATAGCAAGTGTGTCCGGCTGCACGTGATAGATTGGCAAGAGCTGATTCAGCTACCATGCAGAGTACTCCGAAGCTGTGTCCATTTCTAGGAACTGTTGACTCAAAGGCAAAATGCAAGATGGAGCTTCATTAGGGCAGGTGGGTTTTGAAGGAGAGTTGAGACAAAGGTTCTTTTTACCTCTGGGGTGTTATATTCCAATCTCTCCCCAGTTTCAAGGAAGGGAACAGATGGAGCACCTACTGTGTGTTGAGTATGAGCTAGAAGGCTCCTGCATACTGCTTCAGCAACCAGGAGAGTGAGAAGAGGAAACAGCCTCAGGGAAGGTAGGAGTCTTGTCCAAAGTCCCATCAAAGCTGGGTGACCCAAGAGAAATTCAGACTTATGTTGTTTTCACGATATATCACGTGACTTTTTTCCTTTTTTTTTTTTTTTTTTTTGAGACTTGGTTTCACTCCATCACCCAGACTAGAGTGTAGTGCACAATCATAGCTCACTGCAGCCTCAGCTGCCTGGGCTCAAACAATCCTCCTGCCTCAGCCTCATGAGTAGCTGGGACTACAGGCGCATACCACCAAGCCAGGGTAATTTTTAATTGTTTTTGTAGAGAGAAGGTCTCCTTATTTTGTCCAGGCTGATCTCAAACTCCTGGGCTCAAGTGATCCGCTCACCTCTGCCTCTCAAAGTGCTGAGATCACCAGTGTGAACCACTGCACTCAGCCCATATGACTTTTTCTATCCCATCATGTGAGTCAAACCTCTTGGCTCCACTCTCCAGATATGGTCCTAACAAACTACAGAAACAATTTCACCATACTGGCAGAAACACAAAAATCAAACAATGATAGAGGAACAAAAGAGGGATCCTGCAGAGAAATTCCAGTTCTGACTTTGCCCTGTCAGTTCGTACCACCAAGTTTCAATGGTTTTACCACAGACACTTTTTGTTTTTGTTTTTTCACATTTTAACACCTCAGAAATCAGAGTATATTTTACAATTGATGGCATGTCGGAGTTAATTGATAGTTGTTATTCTTTCTTGACAGCACATTACAGAGTGATGAGCCTTATTATGTACTGTTGGTACATTTATGGAATATATTATTATCAGCTTCATTTTTCACAGATAAGGAGTGCAATGTTCACAAGCAAATCAGTGGTCCCCTCCCTGCCCACCTCCCTGACCTCGCCTCCTCCCAGGACACCTGACTCTTTCTTTTCTTTTCTTTTCTTTTTTTTTTTTTTTGAGGTGGAATCTCGCTCTGTCACCCAGGCTGGAGTGCAATGGCTTGAACTCGGCTCACTGCAACCTCAGTCTCCTGGGTTCAAACGATTTTCCTACCTCAAGCCTCCCAAGTGGCTGGGATTACAGGCACCTGCCATCATGCCCAGCTAATCTTTGTATTTTTGTAGAGACGGGGTTTTGCCATGTTGGCCAGGCTGGCTGATCCTGAACTCCTGACCTCAGGTGATCCACCTGCCTCGGCCTCCCAAAGTGCTGGAATTACAGGTGTGAGCCACTGCACCCAGCCGACACCTGATTCTTTCTACATTTCCCTCTCTTCCTCCCTCTAACCACCATCTTGCTCCTATTTGTACTGGGTCCTATGGGCTGCCTTGTTAACACTCTTTCTTTTTGCTCTCCTGGCCAATAGGACTCTGATTTGATATGTGTCCACTGATCAAGATAGGCTATCTTACCCCATATCAGTTAGATACCCAATGTAATCATGGAAAATACCATTTCTATCACATGTGTAGTTCAGGGCTGGGCTTGTGAGTCACTTGTGGTCTAAGGAAAAGTGTGCTGAGGACTCTTGGGGAAAGCTTCTTCTCTTTTAGAAAAGATACAAAAGTTTTCTTTGTTCCAGTAGACACAGTTATGTCTAGATGTGGCTGGCACCCCAGGCACCATGAGGGGGACCCAGCCTTGGGCTGTTGGGATCAGCAGAGACACAGAAGGACCCCAAGTCCTGATGATGTGGTGGAGCAGCGCTGCGCTCCTCACTTCCCACCCTTCCACTTGAGAACTCGCAGCTCAAGTGAGATAAAAATGTGCTTATCATAGAAGCCACCTTGCGTCCGAGTTTTCTGTGACTTTCAGCCGAAGACCTCCTCATTTATGGGCAGTCTCAGGGCTTTCCTCTCACCGTTTTTCTGCTCAACCCTCTCTCTCTGGTTTATTCCACCTCATTCCTCAGGCCCAACTCAGAGGTCACTCATGTCACCTCCCTGTTGGATGTGCTCCTGCCAGTCACTCCATCCCGTTCTGTTCTGTTTCCCGCAGAGCCCTTGGGACCCATTAAACTTGTCCTCCTGAGGGACAGCACTTGACTCCCCCCATAGTAGAACACAGGCCCCAAGACAGCAGGGACATGTCTGTCTTACTCACTCCAGGACTCCAGGACTTAGCTCAGTGTCTGCCATATAGCAGGCACTCAATAAATCATCTCTGAGTCATCAAGAAGTGGAGAGCTGGGCATTTTAAACCCAAGCATTTTATATTTTGCTAGATGCCACCTTTCAGACCTCTTTACCTCCCTTAGGATTCAGGCTCCTTGTTTCCCTAAGTAGGCCCTGCTCCATAGCTCACGGATGCAACATCTGGTGGATTCACCTCCCTGGCATTTTCCCCTAAGCATCAGCATTCTCTCTTTGCAGGTGAACTCTTAAAAAGAGACAACGAACACATACGTAGCTGCCTGCTCTGCACTTCATTTCTCAGCCCAGGATTGATGGCTGTGTTCTCTAGGCCAAAATCCTGGGCACAGAATTGGAATGGCCTTATCATCCGTCTGCTCCACCTCTTGCTTTCTCTGCCAGTAGCCCCCACCTAATCTGCTGCGGGATGTGGGGGTGGGGGAAGTTGTGATGGCAGTGGCACCATGGATCCCAAGAATTCCTCAGAAGTTAGAAATTGAGGCTCAGACAGGGAAAGTGATCTGGCCATATGCAGTACTTGGAAGACATGGGAAGAGAACCCAGCTTTCCTCTCTCTCCAAGTTCCATGATCTTTCCAACAACCCGTTACTTCTTTTTAGGTAGAGACACAGTAAACTGAAAGTTGTCATTACTTCCAAGGTGACCTAGAGCATCTCCCTGTGTTGCCCAGGCTCATCTCGAACTCCTGGGCTCAGTCCATCCTCCCGCCTTTACTTCCCAAAGTGTTGAGATTACGGGCGTGATCCACCACGTCCAGCCCATGTAACTTCTCCCACCCCCTTCATGTGAGTCAAACCTGTCGGCTATTTCAATTCTGTGAGCCTCAATTTACCAATCTGCAGATTGAGGCACTCAGCCATTTTCCTCATGGGGGCGTGTGTGTATGTGAATGTGTTTGTGCCTTTCTTAGAAGGTCATGTAAGAGCTGATATAAAGGCCATCAAAACACTAAAGCAGCTTTTCCTCTAAGTCCAGGTTTGAGAGCCCATCTAAATCCAGCATTTTAAAATCTGACTCCTTATAAACACACAGCTTCATCCTTAACAAGATGCTTGGCCTGAGCATCTATTGTCTGCCGGCTTCCTCCTCCAGCCCATCTATCCCCGTCCCCTGGACATCTGGTGCCTGCGGCTGATCCATTAGCTGCCTTGCCTGCCCCCAGAGTAGAGCAATCCAGGCCACCATGAAATATTTAAGCAGCCCTGACAGCAGATAACTTACTCTGACTGGATTCTGCTTTGACCGTGGGTCGGGTTACAGATGAGAAGCCTGACCAGCTAAGACAGAGAAGTGAAAGGCCTGGTGCAGGGCTGCCCTTAAAATGGGGAATGGACACTGGAAAATAAATTGCAGCTAAGGGTGTCATTTTGTGTTCTTTCTTTGAGATGGAGTTTTACTCTTGTTGCCCAGGCTGGAGTGCAATGGCGTCATCTTGGTTCACTGCAACCTCTACATTTCAGGTTGACACAGTTCTCCTGCCTCAGCCTCCCAAGTAGCTAGGATTATAGATGTGCACCACCAGGCCTGGCTAATTTTTGTATTTTTAGTAGAGATGGGGTTTCACCATGTTAACCAGGCCGGTCTCGAACTCCTGACCTCAAGTAATCTGCCTACCTCTGCCTGCCAAAATGCTGGGATTACAGGCATGGGCCACCACACCCAGCCCACTTTTTAAACAAGTGCGAACTTTGCAAGCTCAAACTTGCTATGGGCTTATAAAGAAGTTGCCAAGACCTGAGAATCTATTCCTGATGGTAGAGAATTTCAGCCTTTAGAGGCGTAAAGACTTGAGTTCAAGTCAGTCTGGCTACTTTCTAGCTATAGTCCTCTTGTGAGTAACTAAATTGTGCTGAGACTCAGTTTCTCTATCTGTAAGTTGAGGAAAACCAGCCCTTCTCCTCCAGATTGCCATGAGACTTAAATGCAACACAGCGTTTGGAGGTAGCTGACAGGTGCTTACTTTATGTGAGTCCCCCTCCTTCTGCTCAATCAGAAGTTTTTTATCTGGGTCAGCTTTAAGAATGAGAGATAAATAGGTGTCATCTGGATGGATACAGGATGACAGTTTAAGGGTCACCTGCACTGGAACCAAATTCACTTCATCCGCGCTATTTGAACACTTTCCAGACTCCTAGAATTTCTTTACCACTGACTTCAATCCAAAAAAGGATCTGAGTCCACGAAGTGCTCTATATATATTACCGTTAATAAAATAGGAGCCGGAGTAATAGCGGCTAATGCTTATGGGGCTTACTCTGTACCAGGCACTGTGTTAAGTGCCCTACCTCACATTATTTTTTTTTAAATGCAGCACCCTGGCAAGCAGGCAGAAGCATATCTGCTAAGCATTGATGGCCCTTTCCGGCTTTAATGCCAGAGCAACCCTGACTTCTAGGTCATGGTTGTAAAATAAATTGTCGCAATGGGATCCAAAAAATGGGGAAGTGTGTACTAGAGAGCTTTAGAGTCACAATAACAAAAATAATTTTTCCTGTAGGAGTCCCAACAGTAAAGGTGTTTTATAGCTGGGAGTTCATGACCATAAAACCTAAAGTCACCAGCTCCTACAGCGTAGGATCACGTGGCACCTTCCTTATCGCCACCAGCTCTGACATTGGTGCAAAGCATCTTACGCATTTTCTAATCCTTTTTTATCATCTTTTCCAGCCAATGTTATGATAAAGTCTTGCAAACAAAGCAAATGTTGCCACTTCAAAGCCATTTAACCTATTGTCCTTGTGGCTCTTTCAGCAGGGGAACCCTGTAAGGCCAATTGTATGCCACAAATAATCCATCAGGTTAACCAGTTGGCATGATGGGCACTCACACTGCTGAAGAAAAGCTTGTGGTTGAGTGTCCAAGGTCTCTCTGAGCTCCCCTGGCAGCCCCTTCCCAAAAGGAAACACTGTGAAATTTAGAGGGAGCCTTCCTTCCCTGAAAGGAGGAAGAAAACACTCTGGGTGCTGTTGCTTTGGCTTAGTTCCTTTGAAGTGGGGTGCTGTCTAACAGACTGTTGGCTAGTTGTTTGCTTTTCAGCCTCTTTGGCTGTGCCTTCTGTGGGGTGAACATAGGATCTGTCTGTCCCACTCAGTGCAAGAATCTGGTGGGATTTGGCAGACCCCAAATGTGCCAGACTCCATCTATGTGCATGGATTCCACATTCTTCATCTTGTGGAATCTTCACAGCTCTTCTGTGGGGGAGGCAGTACAATCCTCATTTGACAGAATGAGGAAGAAAGGAGGCTCCGAGAAATAAGGTAAGTTGCCCAAGCTCACACAGCAGGGGAGTGGCAGAGTCTGACTAGACCCAAGATCTCCTGACTCCAACTATAAGCTTCAGAGGGTCACGATGATGACATGCTTCACTGCACACAGCGAACAGGTAACAGAGCAGCCCAGCACTCACCCCACTCCACCACACAACCTCCCCCACTCTCATTTGCCCAGTGAATAAATATTTGCTGCCCACCTGCCAAATACCAGGCGCTATTGGATATCCTGAGGTTGAAACTATGAGCAAGTCAGGCAAGATCTATGTGTCCCCAAGGGGCTCACCTTCTAGTGCAAGAGACAGATGATAAATAAGAAAGCTGGTAGGTTGACAAGATTATTCTTGTTGGGATTATCTCATGGTGGAAATATTCAAGGGCTGGGACAGGGAAAAAGGGTGGGGTATGTGGTCATTGCTTTAGACAAGAGGATCAGGAAAAGTTTCTGTGAGGAGGTGACATTATCTGAGAACTGCATGATGTGTAGGAGACAGTCATGGCAGGGAGAACAAGAAGGCCAAGGGCCCAGAGGTGATACGTAGCTCACCCGGGACAGGGAATGACACAGGGCAGTGTGGCCAGAAGGTCACGAATGAAGACCAGAAGGGGCTCAGGATGAAGCTGGACAGAGGTTGGCAACAGATCTTGAGGATCACATAAAAAGGCTGAATATATTTTCCAAAGGGCAACGCTGAGTCATTGAAGGGTTTAGACATAGAGGTGAAATGACCGTATTTGCGTTTTAGAAAGATTATTCTGTGTGTGTGTGTGTGTGTGTGTGTGTGTGTGTGTGTGTCTGTGTGTGTGTGTGTTTTAGAAAGAGGGGAGTGGGGAAGGGTTGTAGAGTGGGGATCTGGGAAGCCAGTGGGGTGCTGTAGAAGCCCAGACACACCTGGATGAGGACAGTGGTGATGAGAAAGGAAGAATGGGGCAGATTTAAGACGTGTTTAAAAGCAAAATCATGCAGACTTGTCGACAGCTTAAAAGTGAGCAGTGAGGGAGGGGAAGTGTTCAGAATGACTTCCAGGCTCTTGGCTTGAGCAGACTGAGTGAAGAACAGGGCTAGTCTAAGGACTGCTAGAGCAGGACTGTTGGGGGAGAGCCTGGGAGAAGATTTAAGAACGCTGCCCCAGTCTTGAGTCTTGAGTCCCGCCCTACAGCAGAAACCCTGCCACCAGCAACGAGATCCCTTCCCCCCACAGAGCAAGCAGGACCAGCACCAAGATAACAATCCCCCTCTGCCCAGAGCCTTCTGGGAACACCAGCCAGACAGGCCCTGCCGCAGCCAGGGCACTGCATGCTCTAGATTGGGTTCCTGGAAAAACTGTTCAATTATTGATAAGGAACTCTCCTAACATCATTGAAAGACAACAACACTCTCTCCTCACTGCCCTGCGGATCTGGGTTCCCTGGCTCGGCAGCTGGGGAAACAGATGATGGGGGCAGGGTCAATGCAACCACTGAAATGCAGCCACAAGAAAACACTCAGCACACAAAAATAATAACAACACTGTAATAACTTACATTTTCTGAACACTTGCTATGTGCCAGGCAGGGTTCCAAGGTTTCCCTGGAACCTTGAAACTCGTCTAGACTCTAAGATAAAGGTCCAATAATTATTCTCACTTTACAGGTGGAAAAACTTAGGCAAAGGGAGGTTAGGTAAATTGCTACCTTAGGTCACCCAGCTTGCAAATGGTGCAGCAGCCTGTCTCCAGAGTCTGTGGTGTCTCCTGCCTCTCTGAACTGCTTGCAGGTGATAACCCAGGTGGGGGAGGTGGAGCTGGTAGCAGAGAGGCCTATTTTACCTTTCTGTATTTAAATAAATAAGTTAGATATTAAAATGATGTGGGCAACATTGAACTAAGCCCCTATTCAGTGCATATATTCACCACTTTACTAACCCTCTGTGTAGTGAGGAATCTGCTCATACCTATTTTACAGATGAGAAAACTAAGGTTAAGAGAGATGAGAGGTTTCACCAAAGACTGGGCAGCTTGGAAACAACTAATCTGAAATTTGAACCTTGGTCATTTAACACCAAGGGCAGTGACTTCTCTGACTTCACCGCACATATATATATATACCATGTATATAAATTACACACATTCCCTGAAAAGAACATTAATGTTTCCACATAAAGCACACATGTTACACAGTGCAGCCTCATGTTGTGATGACCATCTGAGTATTTCCATCCCCACAGAAAGCCCAGTGGAAGATCCACTCTGCAGCTAAAACTCCAGCTGCTTCCACCTTGCTCGTTATCTGATCCTGAGTAGGTGCCCCTCTTTTGTGACCTTAGAAGAGAGGAAGTTAGACCCTAAGCCCATTTCTCTAAACTTCCACCAGTTTACTGCTTTAAAATATTCAATTACTTCTCTTTATTTTCTTGTGTTTGAATTTTGGTCAATAGTTCACCTTTTCTTCCTTGCTGTCTTCCTTTTTTAGTCAACCAACATTTGCTGAGCACCTACTTAGCAGAGTCTGACTAGACCCAAGATCTATGACATTGCAGAAAGACCATCATAGTGGAACAAAATAGGCCTATGATCAGATCCCAGCTCTGTGGCCTTGAGCAAGTTCTTTCACTCCTCCCAGCCTCAGTATCCTCATCTGTAAAATGGGTAAATCCTACAATCTACTCCACATAGGTTGCCACAAATAGAAAACACAGTCACAGTTGTGCAAGTATCTGACATGAAGCTTGGCGCATAATTGGTGCTCAGTAAATGTTTGATGAACGTTGAGAATTCAGGTAGGAAGGAAGAGGAGAAGAGTCAGATGCAGGCCCTGCCTTGAAGAGGTTCCTGCCTACAAAGGGAGATAGGCAGAAATAAGTGAGGCAGTGTGCGACAAGGCTATACAAAGGGGCAGATAAAGAGTCCTGAGGACTAATAGGAAGGAGAACACTTGGCATGGAAGTACCTTATGTTTTTATTGTTGTTGTTGTTGTTGTTTTTTGAGACAGTCTTTCTCTGTTGCCCACGCTGGAGTGCAGTGGCACTATCTCGGCTCACTACAACCTCCACCTCCTGGGTTCAAGCGATTCTCCTGCCTTAGCCTCCTGAGCAGCTGGGACTAAGGCGCCCGCCACCACACCTGGCTTTTTGTATTTTTAGTAGAGATGGGGTTTCACCATGTTGGCCAGACTGGTCTCGAACTTCTGACCTCAGGTGATCCACCCGCCTCAGCCTTGCAAAGCATTGGGATTATAGGCGTGAGGCTATAATGATGAAAGTGCTTTAAGTTCTACAGTACAGCCTAGAAACACATTCCTGTGGCTCTCCCTCTCTCTGAGGGGTCAGGAGGATGTTTTTCTAGGCCAGATCTGAATCTGCCCTGCATCCTCATAAAATAGGGCAGAAGGTGATGAGAAAGAATGGAGATGACACTACCTGTGATTGAGACCAATGGCTTAGAAGCAGTGGAAAGCACTCCTCGGCTAGTCCAATCCATGGACAGAGCCAGACATTCAGGTCTGCCCTGAGTTCTGGCTTTGCCACTTCCAAGCTATGTGACTTTTGGACAAATGTCCCCCAACACTCTGAAGCCTCAGGCCCATCACCTATAAAATACAACTAAGTCCAGGCACGGTGGCTCATGCCTGTAATCCTAACACTTCAGGAGGCCAAGGCAGGTGGATCCCCCTGAGGTCCTAGTTTGAGACCAGCCTGGCCTACATCATGAAACACCATCTCTACTGAAATACAAGAATCAGCTGAGTGTGGTGGTGGGAGTCTAATCCCGGCTACTTGGGAGGCTTAGGCACACTTGAACCCAGGAGGCAGAGGTTGCAGTGAGCTGAGATTGCACCACTGCACTCCAGCCTGGGTGACAGAGTAAGACTCTATTTAAAAAAAAAAATACTCCTAACAATAACTTCTATCTTCAGAGCTGTTATGAGGATTGATGGAAAGTACTGTATGCAAGCTCAGGGCATATGGAATCTATATAATAAGGACCAACTTTTAATTTTTGTTCTCTTTTTGCTAAGTGGGGGTGTGTTTGGGGCTCTTCTATGGCAGGTGCATTTTATTGGCCAATTAGAATTTTGGCAGCTCCATTTTAGAACAACTAAAGGGCAGACCCTTGAGAATTTTATGTTCTTACTATTCAATAGAGAAAACTCTATGAAATAGATGTGAGAATTAATGGGAACAAGCAGGAGCCAGACCCCTGCATCCAATTTAGACCTGAATTCAGCACAGCATCCATCTGACCCCATCTCATACTGAACAATGGGTTTAACGTAGACTTGAAAGGGAGAATATCCATGAGTAGCTGGCAGCAACCATCAAAGTGGGACGAGCACTGTGGGCAGGCCAGCACCACCAATCGATAGGTTCAGAGATTCACAAAGCATACACACACATGCAGAGACTCCGCTGGGCTCACTCATGCAGCCAGTTCATGCATATGGATAAAGTAACTGTTCAGCGGCCAATCAAGGGACAGCTCCCGAGCAGGAAAGGAAAGAGCATTATACCAGGGAAGCAGAACTCTATTTCAAATTCACGTCTGCCTCTTTCATCTCTCTGAGACTCAGTTTCTTCATTTGTAAAAATGAGGAAAATATAACCAGGGTTGTCAGGAATACTAAATTAGCAAATTGATGTGAAAATGGCCTGATACAGTGCTTGGAATGTAGTGGGGGGTTGAATAAAGTCTGGCTAAATTGGAATCTGCCAAGGACCACAGAGACATAAAGATTTAACAAATATTTATTGGTATTCTACAATGTGTCAGCCTCGTGTCAGGTTCTGGGCCTGTGGAGATGAGTAAAACATACCACCATGGGGGAGTCTACATTTTAGATCTGTATTTTCATTTTATTTGTGTATGCGGAACAGGCATACACAAATATCAGGGGAAAACACCACTGAAGAAATGAAGCAGGGTTTGAAGGACATGAAGGAATTTGCCATCAGAGTCACTCCTGATCTTGGAAAGTTCCCTTTGGCTATCCATTATATTTAAGAGTATAGCCATAGAGAAACGTAGGTTGAATACTAAATTCAATTTGAATAAGTAAAGAGCTCACATCCCTGGTGTAGAGGGTTAGAGGTCATGTCAGTCTACCAGCTCAGCCAGCACAAACCTACTCTTAGCCCTCCCCACCCCTTTCCACAATCCCAAAAACAGGCCACTATCCTGGGATCCCAAACTTGACTTTTCCTTTACATCTCCAGTTCTGGGGGACAACAGTTTCTCTAGGGTTCCAGTCGAGAACTGGGGTTTCAGAACTCTTCCCTTTGCCTCTCTAGACCCACAGTCTAGCCTCTTGCACCCTGCTCTGTGATTCTGGGAGGCTGATCTCAGTGACCAGAATCAACGGTGCCCCTTTACTCTCTAGTTCCTGGTTGAGCTCAAACAACAGGGGGGTGGAGCAGGAGATGGAAAGTGAGGTTGGAGTATTTATTCCCCTGCCTCCACTTGCTGGGCCACTATGGGTTGGCTGAGTCCTTCGACCAAAGGCCACAGGTCTTGCACACTGGGCTCTCTGTCTCAGGGTCCAGGTCAGCACTCTGTCTCCTGTCCCCTCAGGCCTGGGAGAGGTGACAGCACTCAGCTTTAACCAGCCCCAGGAAACTGGGCTGTATCTTGTGGGTTCCCCACACCTTTGTAAACAGCTCCTTTATTAAACGTTCCTCAAATTGCCTAATTCGAGCATGCCATCTGTTTCCTCCCAGCCCCTGACTGACACCTCCAGTTTCTCAGCCTGGAGACTACTTTGCACTGTGCATACATTTTTCTGGACCAGCGGAAAATAAGGATGGAAATTTGGCCACGACAAGGTTGTCCTTCCAAATCTTTGCACATCCTGTTTGCGGTTCAATTTGGGCCAGCTATAAGAGTTACTTTTTCTTCTAGTCCTTAGGAAAAGTGATTTTCTGGAATAATCTGAAACCAGGAAGCTCAGAGATCTGTGTGGACAGAATTCACATTAACTAAAGGGATCCATTCATCTATCACACATCATGATCTCAGGATTAATTTGAATTACACAATGCCAATCTCCCAGGAGGACGTCTGGCACAGAATAGGCGCTCTCAGCTTTATTAGATCGTATCATTAGCTTGACTTGACTCCTGATGATTCCCGTGGTTCTGTCCCAAATATCCACTCTGCCCTGTAGCCTTGTCGTTTATACATCTGCAATGTATAGAAATGTAATTCATATTTTTTGAACTCCTACTAGATGCCAGGCACTTCAGGCAGTAAGGTAGAGGGTGGCACTAGACATGCTTACTCTACTCATTTCTTCCTTTATTCACTTACTAGTAACCTGAACCAGTTACTTAGCACCCTTTTTAACGCCTCAGCTTCCCTATGTGTAAAATGCACACAATAATATTTCCTACATCTTACGGTTGCTGGGAGGATTAAGTAAATAAGATGCATAAAGTGCTTATACACATGTATTATGATTATACCCATCATTTCATTTAATTGTCATAACCCTAGAGGTATGCGTGATTGTCTCAGATTTGCAGATCTGACTACAAAGCCTGGTTTCAGCACGCTGTCATTATGGCCAGAAGCGGCTGGCATTACTAAAGCCAATCACAGTGCCCATGAAACAGGAAGCAGGCGAGGTCCCTGGCTGTCTGGGTCCTCGACGATCCCAGCCAGCAGGAGATTATGTTGGAGGACAGGATTCAAGGAGGAGTGTAACAAATATATTAACAATGGCTGCTGTGTATTGGGTGGGTACTCTGTGCCAGGAACCATGATAAGCACTTTATGTATATTATCCTGATTTCAACCCACAATGATGCAGAGAGGGACCATTATCAACCTCATTTTACATGAGAAACTGGGGCACTAAGGTTTAAGTTACATGCCTATGGTCATGCATATAGCAAGTGGCCCTGGAAAGATTGAATCTTGGCTCTGCACTCAGAATTTCATGCTCTTAACCACCAAGGAAAGACAGAATACCATGCTGCTCAACTGACAAAACAGGGATCCCCCAGAAACCTGTCTAGGGATGCTGCAGTGAACCCCGTCCGAACATAAACCCGGCTGGCATCCTCTGCTGCAGCAGTGAGGAGTGTAGCTCAGTGCTCAGGCTGACAAATGCAGCATCTGATGTAATCTATTGCATTACTGAATGTGCAGTAGCTCAAGTTTTAAAAAAATAAAAAAGGAACGAAAGGAAAAAAAAAAAAAACTCTGTGGAAATGGCTGGAAGGCGGGGAGGCCCAGAACCCGGCCAATTGAAAAGCAGCAGCTGGCATTACCAATGCCGATCGCAGTGCCCATCAAACAGGAAGCAGGAGAAGACCCTGGCTGTCCAGACCTTTGCCAATCCCAGCCAGCAGGACAAGGAAGGCTGAGGACACTCTGACAAGGCCCTTTCAGCCAGCGCCCGCGGCCAGGCCCAGCTGTACAAAGCAGTGTCACTGCCTCAGAGGAGACCATCTGGGGGACAACAGTTCCGGGATAGTCCGTCCTCTCTCTGTGTGCTCTGTCACCCCCAGGCTCCGCCTCAGCTGCTGCTGGCACCCGACCAGAGGAGACTTCCCCATTTCCTCCTTTAAAAGGCTCACTCAGGAAGGAAAGACGAGCGAAAAGTAACTGGTAAAATAAGGTTTAGCTTCATCCAACACAAAAGGGGGTGAGATAAAGGACAACTGTGTGTCAATTCCAGCATGAAAGACACTGGGGCAAGGCTATTGAGTGGGGGGCCCACCCAAGAGAGAATATCAGTAGGATCTAGCAGCCGGTCACCACCACTGTGCAGGGGCTAAAGGCTTGCTAGGACCAACTGGACTGCACATGAAGTCTTCTGGCTCGAACCGACGGCTTTAGGATTAGCAGCCCCGGACTCCAATTTCAGCTCAGCTCAGCCCCAGATACTGGCCTGTAGCCACCACCGCGGTACCCTGTTGCGCCGCCCCTGGGCACAGATTATTAAGCTGGGTGAAGAGGTGAGCTGACCAAGAAAGACCAGTCAGAACCCCACCCTTCCAGTGGGACCACCAGCCTCTAAACCCCTCGAGGGCAGGACTTTTTTGTTTTGGTATTTTTTCCTCCCATGCCTTTTATCTATTTTGTTCACTGCTATATCTTAAATGCGTAAAATAAAACCCAGCACCTAGTAGGTGCTCAGTATGTATTTAACTGAATCATGCTCTACACTTCAAGTCAGGATTTAGCCAACTGGTCTCCGTCGAACTGGAACTGAAGTTCCATTAACTGGGAAGCTGGGGCAGTCCTGTTCTGCAAAATGGACTCAGGGTGTGAAGTGGGAAAAGAAGGAGGAGAATGAGCAAGGAGAAGGATGGAGGCAGAGAGAATGATGACAGTCTTCCGGAATACATCCCAATATCCTTATGATATTGTTCTTTTTCCTTAAGCTAGCTGGAGTGGGTCTTCATATTTAAAACCAAGTCATTCTAACCCAAACAGCACATCTTCATGAAATCCTTTCCCAAAAGGATTGGTGTAAAGTCCCATGAACTCCTGAAATATTTTTAGCTTAGTGCACTTGGAGGCATGTGGGACAACTTTAGTCCTTCGCCTCCCAAATGCCTTGTCTGATCTGTCAACTGAGACACCACAGAGGGAAAGTGATAGGGTGGCCAGTTCTGGGACCTCACTGCCTGGCCCCCAATCCTGGCTCCTGCCCACACTCCCTGAAATTCAACTCAGGTTATCTAACCCTTCTCAATTTCTTCCTTTGCAAAAAAAAATTATAATACCATCCATCTCCATGGTGTGTTTTGAAAATATAAAGTGCTTTGTACAGTGTTTAGCACATGGTTAGTGCTAGATAATAATAATTATCCAATACATCGGATAAACAGGACTCATAAAAGCAACTTCATTTTTGTCTTCCATTTCTCTTTAAAACTCATCATTGTGTTCAGTCCATTCGTTGCCCCAACATGAAAACATGGACAGATCCTTGAGTTTTCTAATCACTGTTAAGTAATAAAACATCCTGTGGTCGCTTTAAATCAGGGACATTTCTTCAATTCATTATTTGCATTTTCTTCGCTCTTTCCCCTAAGGCCTGCTGCCAGCAGAAACCTGTGGGTCTGGCTTTTCTGCTCCTCCACTAGCTTGCTAACCTGTTTTCTGGTCCTTCCAAGAATCACGTGGGGGATAGGGAAGGGAGGTAAAGGGGATAGGGAAGTTCTTAATTGGTTGGTGCTATCAAAGGCTGGCTTTGTCTTCTCTGAGTCTGATAGATGTTTTAGGGTGACGGTTTCCCTCCTGGATGCTCTATAGGTTCTTTGGGGACGGCCCTGCTGCCCCACCAACGATTACAGCTCCCTCAATGCAGGTGAGATTGTTGTTTGCCCAGTAACTCCCCATTCCCCCTCTTGGCCTCTCCAGGTACTTCTGCTGGACAGGATCACTTTCACAATGACCCCAGGCTGACATTCTACTAGGAATGTAATACCCCCTTCCCCTGCCCTCTGCCTCATCTACCAATGCCCAACCATTGTAGGCCATGTCCCTACTTCCTTCTCCCACTGCTGCCAGCAAAACTACAGCTTCCTTAAGCATGAGTCAGACCCCAGCCCACCACAATCCCCCAGCTGCAAGGCACACAAAACAAGCTCTCTGGGAGTCCTATGAACCAGGGCTAGGGTGAAGGTACAAACTCCTTTTCCATGGAAGTCTTCACAAAATCTTTCCTGCATTTCCACAACCCAACCCTTTTCTGTCTTCCAAAGAGGTGGCAAACTTTGAGAAATGTGAAACTGGTTTTTGTATTTTATTTTTGTAAATTCTGCACTCTTGGGCTGGCCTCAGCCCACCTGTGGCTTGCAGCAGCTGTCATACCTTGATGCCTCAGCTAAAACTTCAATTTTAACTTGCTGTTACATTAATAATAAATCAACATGTGCACTTAACCTTTCAGAGCCCAAAATGTGATCATGTACATTATCTTACCTATTCTGCACTGTAGCTCTATTGCGGTGGCAATTCTGCTCTCTCCATTATTCAAATGAGGAAACTGAGGCACAGAGAGGTCACGGAGCTTGTCCAGGATCACACTTCTGGGAACGTAGCATCAGATTTGCACCCATATCTACCTGACTCCTTTTCAGTGCCACATATAGCCTCCCAAGGGGGAAAGACATATAAGGACCCTGTGCCCTTACTCTGTGAGGCCTGGCACTTGGGCCAACCTTCCATGGCCCCCAGGCACTCCGGATTCAGGCTATGTCCCAGGAGCCTCCTTGGAAAGGCAGTGACCTCCTCAACACAGAGCTAAAATACAAACGTGAGACTTCCTTGAAGCAGAGCGCGGCAGCCAGCCCTGTGACTGGCAGCTGGGTTCAGAGAACTAGCCAAAGAAAAGCCGTGTTTCCTTTGCACATAAAGCATCCATTCTCAACCATGCACACTGGCACAGACACTCACAGACCAGAGCCTCAAAGGGCCGGACAAAGAAACAGACACAGGCAAGAGCAAAATATTTTTTTTTCTTTTCTAAATGCAAAGCCCAGATAATACTCAACACATATATACAATTTTCATATGAGCAGAATTTTTTATAGAAAAGGCAGAGATTTGTTGTGCCAAAGTTTTGGGGGCAGATGGCTGGGTGGGGGGTGTCTATAAAGACAGATTTATAGCCTGTGGCCACTTCTTCATGGGCTGAAAATATCCCAGCTCCCTTTCCCCATGTTTCTCATTTTCCACCCATCGTCTCCCTTTCCCCTTTTTGCTGTAATTGATACCTTTCAGTGGCCAGCTCTGGTAGCTACAGCGATGAGCTATTCAAAGCTGCCTTCAGGGCCCTATAGTCAGGTAGGGGAGACAACAAGAAAAGCCAACAATGAAAATACAGAACAGGGCTGGGCATGGTGGCTCATGCCTGTAATCTCAGCACTTTGGGAGGCCAAGGCAGGTGGGTCACCTGAATGATCAGGAGTTCGAGACTAGCCTGACCAACATGATGAAACCCTGCCTCTACTGAAAATACAAAAATTAGCCAGGCGTGGTGGCAGGCACCTGTAATCCCAGCTACTTGGGAGGCTGAGGCAGGAGAATCACTTGAACCCCAAAGGCAGAGGTTACAGTGAGTGGAGATTGCATCATTGCACTCCAGCCTGGGTGACAGAGCAAGACTCTGTCTCAAAAAAAGAAAAAAGAAAAGAAAATACAGAATAATAGAGCAGAGAAAATAGAGTGGGGGAGGGGGCAGGTGGGATCACAGGGGATTTTCACAACATGTTACCACTGGTACTGACTGATCAGATAGAACGATTGCCTGACCCATCAGAATGGACTCCAGCCTTTACATGGAATTGGGTGACTATCAGCTCATGGTAAAATAAGAGAAAGCTTCGTGGAGGAGGTGAAGACTGAGCTGAGTTGTAAAGGGCATGTTTGTGAGGCAGGCATGATTGAGATGTGGCAATTTCAGGCTGAGGGAACAGTGAAGGCGGAGAGGCAGGAGAGAAAGTCCATTAGGGGAACTATCAGGACCTCTCCATTTCTGATCCATCAGAGGCCCAGTGTGGTCAATAGATAGCTGTTGAATTAATAAAAGAGTAATGAGTGAATGAATGAAGTGGAGAAAGTGTGGTAGGGAGGCATAGAGGGTGAGACTGAAGAGCAGCAGGAAGGCAGTAAGATAGTTACCATTTATTGAAGTCTGAGATGCGCCAGTCCCTTATACAGATTATACTACTCCATCCTTCCCATCAGAGCTAGATAAATTGTCTATGTTAGACAAGTGAAGAACCTAGAGCAGTCTCTGGCACAGAGAAGTGTTAGATAGATATTAGTATTACCCCAGAGTTACAGATATGCATATTGAAACTCAGAGAAATAAGGTAACAGTTTGTACAGCCGAGCCCAAATCTCATTCTCTTATCCCAAATCCTAGAGGAGTGTAGGGCCATTTAACTTTTGTGAATTTCACTAGACGCATTTGGCGGGGTGGTGGGAAAGGAATTTTTAAGAACATGAGCCATTCTTCTCATCATTACCTATGCCATAGAGTAAATGTGGGGCAGAGCCTGAATCTAAAAAAGTTGCCTTCACTCCTCTCTGTTTCTTTGGGCCTCTCATGGCTAATGTATCTAGGTGCCCACATGATTTCCAAACAACAAGGTTCCTAAATGCAAGCCCACTACTTTACTTGGGCTCAATCCAAGAAACAGTGATCTATCTGGTCCAACCATGGACATTAAACAATCACTCTTCCTATATCATGCACATCGATAGACAAAAAATTTTTCAAGGTGATTTTTACGATATCAATGCAGCCCATTTTGTCTTTGGAATGTACTGGCCCCAATAAGGTGCAATTATACCTAGGGCAGCCTCTAGGTTAGGAATGGCCAGTTGGTCAGTGGGTTAAAGACCCTTGCCTTGGCAGCCATCTTTGTGCCCTTTTGTCCTTGGAGTGCCAGTGTCTTCTAATTCTCAGAGGCAAAGCAGCCAGATTTTATCTGAAACCCAATAGTGGTTTCCTCAGCTATGGGAATATGATGAAGACCAAATAGACCCCACTCTGGGGCTGTGGATGCCATCCCTTGGCTTTCCACCACCCTGGCCTTTCTGTAATTAATTTTTGGCCCCCAGAAATGAAGGCTCCATAAAGGAGCTGGAAAGTTCTCTCCAGGGCAAGAAGGAGCTGCTGAGCTGAGACCTTTCTCTTGACATCTGAATATCAGAACCAAATCAAGTATGAGGGCCATTGCTTGGGCCCTCACTGTATTTCTAAGGTGACTCAACCTGAAAAGACGCTAAATAACATCCAAATATTATCCCACTCAGGGAGAAAGAAAGGAAAATAAAATCAGGCTACTTCATCATTTGTCTCTCATGAATGCATCTTATGAATATTTTCCTTTAAAAGACTAATCTGCTGAGGACTTGGAAGAATGTATTTGTGTGCATTCATTAAGTCTCCAACTTAGAGGCACATTCTGGGACTAATTATTTTTTAACTAACTAATCAGCATGTTTCATTCATAAATTGGGATTTATCAGTATAGCACATGAAAGGAGAGAACATATTATTATTTTAATTTGGTTAATATGCAAAAACGTGCTGTGTTTGTAATGACCTGCTTTCACTGAATAGAGACAGCCTGGAAATAGTAGCAGCTTCCTCTAATGAGGGTTCTGGCTCCCGGCCCCAGCTGCTCGGCACTAGAAGCTCAGTTTGCTCCCTGACCCATCGGCGCTTGCGCTTCTCCGGTGAGGAGGCAGGAATGATTTCCTCACAAGGAGAAAAACTAAAGGCCTTGTGTTTGTTCTGCTAATAGAACCAGTTACACCCGCTTTGTTAGTGGGAAGAAAAAGCATGGGGGTGGGGGCAGAGAGTGGTGGTGGGAAGGGGTTATAACACACACACACACACACACACACACACACACACACACACACACACGCTCCCAGAGGCCCAACTCCATTAATAAGAGACTCCACCATAATCTAGTGATTCTTGTGTCTTTTCACTCTATTGCGCCCGTCATCCATGTGCAGCTTGTCTACCATGCAAATAAGTCCTCTGTTCTGAAGTCCCTTGATAAAGGGATTTATTTATCAGCCTAACCTGGTTATCCCATTTGCTCCTTTAAATGTGTGGTTCTTCCTCGCCTCTGAGCTGTCACACACGCTGGTTTAGAGCCACCGAGCCAGGGCCTCAGGTTCACCCAGCCTGTAAGGAGCCTGGGTTATCTCCCAAACCCCTGCAAACATCCGGCCCGGCTTTGAACCTAAATCGTCTTGCCCCTCTGGCCGACAGCATTGCTCTGGCCTCACCTAGAAGAGCAGCGTGGGGCAGAGCGGGGGGCAGGAGTCGCCACTGGCCTTTCTGTGACACCCTGGAACAGGGTCCAGCTGTATACTTTCTGTCCAACCCTGGTGCCAGCCTGCTGAGGTCTCCACCCGGGCACAGCCTGATGTGGCACATTCTAGAGCCAAGCGCTGCTTTTGTGTTTTAAAGGACATTTCCTCTTCTGTTGTTGTTTTTTTTTTCCACTGTAGAAGCTCTTTTTACATTCTGAAAGAAATACATATGCTCATTGTAGAAGATTTAGAAAAAGCAGAAAATTGTCCATTAAAAGTAAATCTATAATCCCGCTGGCAAGAAACTACCCGCATGCACACTGACATTTGGGGTGTTTGCTTCTGGCCCCTTGTGCCTGCAGCAGAACAGGTCTTCTCCAAGAGGGAGAGTGACCTGAGCTTCCTCTATTTGTGAAGCTCTGGGTGTGAAGCAACACTAAAGCGGGATGAAAACCATCGTGCTGTTAAATGGTTTAAATGTGCTGTTAAATGTGTGTACTCTTGATATATCGTACACAGATATACTCTTGCCATTTGTCATGTGACTCTTACAACAGTATATCTGTGACTATGTGTAGCAGTATTTAGAGTGTTCCTGTGATTATTGCATAACTGCATTTACAGATCCCATCCAAAGTCTAAATCAGTGAACGTGAGACCTAGTCAAATGGCTCTCCTGGATCCCTTCCCCATAACCCCATGAACATTTGTACTTATATCATATTGGAGATCATACTGCCTTCATATTTTTATATTTGTACTTAATATTATTTTGTTAACCTTTTTACAAGTTAATAAAAATTCTTCTACAGAAACTTTTAGTGGCTACCCAGCATTCTGCTATGTAAACTTACTACCTAAGCTTTCACCCATTATTGAACATTTCAAATGGTTCTTTTTTTTCACCATTATAAATAATACTGCACTGAACATCTTTCTGTGAAAATCTTTGCAACTATCTGGGGTTATTTCCTTTGGATGGAGGCCTAAAAGGAAAACTAATAGACCACAGGGTAGGAACATTTCAGAGTATTTTGTTTCATGTTGCTCAATTAATTTCCAAATAGGTGGTACTGATTAACCATAAAAGTTAGAATATTTTCACTGTTTTAATTAGTCTTTAATTGCACAAGTAATTCACAGGAATATCCTCTCCTTGTACAAAATCTAAGAAAGTAAGGCCTAAGACTTTTAACCACCCCCTCCAATCCCTGAGGTAGCCACAGTCTTCGGCTTAACAAAAGTCCTCTAACAATGCATTTACTTAGTTATCTGTGTTCTTATATAAAATTGTATTACCTATAAAGTATTAAAGACTTGCATATTTCTATAACCATAGAAAACATATTTGTGTGTGTGAATTTTTTACATAAATAGTGTCACGTATGTATTATGTGACTTGTTTATTACCTTCAGCTGTCTGTCTTGGAGCTCTTCCTTTGTGTATATAAATCTACTTCACTCTGTCTAACTTTCCATATGTCTGCATGGGGTACATTATAGCCTACATATTTGGATTCCTCCAATACTTTCATGTTTACAAATAGTGATACAATATATACACTTTTACACAAGCGATTTGAACAAGTTTTTTCTCTACTTAAAACCAAGTGGTAGAATTTCTGGGTCATGGGATATGCACACTTTTAATTTTAATAGATGCCAAATTAGGCTGGGTGTGGTGGCTCACACCTGTAATCCCAGAACTTTGGGAGGCCAAGGCATGCTGATCACTTGAGGTCAGGAGTTCAAGACCAGGCTGGCCAACATGGTGAAATCCCGTCTCTACTAAAAATACAAAAATTAGCCAGGCGTGGTGGCATACGCCTGTAATCCCAGCTACCCAGGAGGCTGAGGCTAGAGGATCACTTGAACCCAGGAGGAGGAGATTGCAGTAAGCTGAGATTACGCCACTGTACTCCAGCCCGGGCAACAGAGTGAAATTCCATCTCAAAAAAAAAAAAAAAAAAAAGATGCCAAATTATAGAGGATATTTTATATTACTTTTATTAGGAATATTCTAGAATGCCATGAATTTGGGCTTAATTATCAAGGATGTAGTTCTGAAGTGTTCTATTATGTAGAATGTCACCCAAAGGTCTTTTCATGTCTTCATTCGTTCCCTCCATCTCCATCTGCTCCAGGCCCATGTGGCCACTTACCTGTAGTACATAGTCAATGAATTTGGGTTAGGCACTTTCTCCTTCACCCAGCCCCACCCTTTCATAGCCCCAAACTGACACCTGATTCCCTTCAGCACCTGCCAAGACCCTGCTCATCTTTCCAGATAGAGCTCACGTCTCCTCTTCTTGGAAGCCCTCCCTAGAGGGCAAGCTGTGTAAAGCAACCTCCCTTCAGTGTCCCCATGGCACCCTTATTTATTGGCTTGTCATGCTTATTGCAATTTGGAATTTAATCATCTCTACCCTGTTAAAATGGACAGTCTTGGGCTTTCAATGGTACAGCATTCGGGTATGGTGTCAACTGATAAATGTGGACCACTAACTGAATGACAGATGTGCACAAATGGCAGTCTGTCAGTTTCTAAAGAGAAGACACCAAGTGTATGCAGCTTTTTAAATAGAGAGCTTAACAGAAAAAGGCTGCAGAAACATTAGATGGCTAATAATTGACCCTTCATTGTGACCATGATCTTAATAAGAATGATAAACAGTTAGTGAGTAAAGTAAATCACAAACTCTCACACGTACAAAAATTGAGAACCACATTCACCTCTCTGGAAACTGTTTATACCACTTCTTGCTTCAATATTTCTTCATGAAATCTAGAAGCTTTTTATGCAATTTATTTTTTAGAATGCATCGCAGGGAGTGATAAACAGTGGCAAGAAAGCCACTCAAATAATTGGAATATGGTGATTGTATTGTCATAAATCCCTGGGTAGAACCTCAAGTATGAAAAGAAATGTATGAAAAAAGACTGGAAATAAATATATCAAAATGTTAAAAATGGTTGCTCCAGTGGGGATGGGAAGCTATGCAAATTTCTTTTCTTCTTTTTATTTTTTTAAACTTTTCTGATTATTTTGCATGAACATAAATTCATTTTTTATTTATTTTCTATTTTTTGGAGACAGGATCTCACTGTGTTACTCAGGCTGCAGTGCAAGGGTATCATCACGGCTCACTGCAGCCTTGACCTCCAGGGTGCAAGTGATCCTCCCACCTCAATCACCTGAGTAGCTGCAACTATAGGCATACCACCACGCCCAGCTAATGTTTGTATTTTTCGTAGAGACTGCTTTTTGCCATGTTGCTCAGGCTGGTCTCGAACCCCTGGGCTCAAGCAATTCACCTGCCTTGGCCTTCCAAAGTGCCGGGATTATAGGCTTGAGCCACCCTGTCCAGCCTGAGTAGAAATAACCAAAAAATTTTTCAGCAATTAATCAAGTTTCTGAGGAGAAAATTTTAAATACTCTGTGATTTTCACACATATATGACGGGGAGAAAATAATTCCAAGAGAACTAGTCAAAAATATCAACTCTCAGATTAGATAGCCACTCATTCAGGATTTACTGGGTACTCTGTGATGTGCCAGGGACTGTACTGGGGGAAAGGGAAATAGTGGTAAACAAGTCACGTACTCTTCTCACCCTCAGGAATCTCATAATTTAGTAAAAGCCACAAACTCAAATATCAACAGGGGCCAGGCAGCAAGGAGAAAGCAGTGAAATCCACCAACAGGCCCATTCTCAATATTTCCTAAAATTTACAGGTCCAGGGAAAGAATATATGGAAGCCCACCCACCATATGTCCAAATACTTACAAGTTCTAAATCAAATTAGCAAATTTAAGTAACTTCTAATCTCTTATCTTGACAAATATACCTTTATAGCCACCTGGAAGGCCAAGTTCAAATTTAGAATTCTCCCCTTGCCTAAAGATGATGACTTAGGAAAAACTGGTCCCCAGTCCAGGGTCCTCCCCCCTTCAACACACCATCTGTTCTTCTTCTCTTCTCCTATCTGGTTCCATTTCACACAGCAGGGGGCTTTGTGCAGGTGGATGGGCACTCTGGCCTTCACATCCAAGCATTATTCTATTCCTCACCAAATTATAATAATAATAAAACAGCTCTTCATTGCCACCTCTTGGGTCCTAGGGTATGTCCCCTGGCAGTGCTGGGTGAAATAACTAAGAAAGAGGTCTCTTCAGGTTTCAGAAGCAGCCTTGGGTAATTTGGGCTGGGCATTCAGGGTCCCTTGGTACCTGCAGTACGGTCTAGAAGAGGCAATGCCAGCATCCATTGGCTCTTCAGACTTCTTGCAGCATGGAGAAGGCCAGGGTGGATGCTCTAAAGCAGGCCAAGGGCAGGGGCTCCAATTCCCTGGGCCTTTGGTCGACACCAAGACTGGGTAGAGACCATGGTGAATTGGAGAGCAAACACCCCCATCTTACAACAGCAGCAGCTGCTCAACTCCAGCCCCCAATTATCATATGTAGGAACATGGATCCAGTTGGCCACATCTACTTTTTGAAGAAAAGACACAAATCTGGGTTTTCTTATGAAATTGAATAGTTTTTACATGTTAGTAGGTAATAAGAATAAAAACATAAATTACTCTGCAGGCCAAATTAAAAATATCTGTGAACCACCTGTCTGACTTCTATGGAAGGAAGCAAACCAAAACTCTGTTTACATGTTGCTTAATCACTGTTTAGTTTTGAAAATGATATTCTCCAACTCATTAATGTCACTTGAGCCCGTAAGTAAATGATATGTCTCCATGGCTGTATATATGTTTGAATTTCATGCATATCTTGTTCCCTAGCAGAAATCGAATTTAGCTGGTACCTTCCAGTACTAATGTATGTCCCCATAAGCCATCAGAAAAGACCTGATGTATGGATCTACACATTTTTCTTCCATGATGCTGACTTTGATCATGCTCTTCCACTCTGACCTTCCATCTTAACCTGGGCACAGAGCTCTCGATGCACTGCATATATTTCTTTACATGGCTGTTTACATGCCATTATCTCTTTACATGGCTGTTACTTTGAAAATTATCTCCATGTCCCCAGGGCCTACCACAGAGCCTGTCATGTGACAGACACCTAGTACATCTTGTTTTTTCTGGAACTGAATTCATTGGTGTTTTGTTCTCCACGATGACCCACATCTCCCCAATCACAAATGAATAATAATCACAGCTGATAGTTCTTGGACATTTGCTGTAGACTAGGTGCTATGCTAAAAGCTTTGTACATTTCACCTCATACAATCCTTTCAACTAACTCCTCAAAAATTTTATTCTCATTTTCCAGATGCAGAATCTGAGGCTCAGAAAGACAAAAAAGACCTGCTCACAAGCCTCTCAGCTGGCAAATGGGAGAGGTGGGACTGGAGCCAATCCTGCCTGCTCTACAAGGTCTGTGTTCTTAACCAGGAAGCCGGTGCTTCCCTAAATGTCCTTGAGCTCTTCTGGATAATACACAGAGGAACTGTCTCTTATTTTGATTTCTAGGCATTTGTTCCACTCCATATGCATTTATTTCAGTGCATATTAAGAAAAAATAAACAATAGCAACTTCTTGTGGGATATCATATTGATTTTTCATTTACATTAGTAATACAGAATTTTCCTTTTAACTTATTTACTTAAGTTCTAAAATATTGAGTCCATTTACAAACAACAATGTTGAATGAATAATAAATATGATATGTGGTACAATAATACAAATTATATATCTAAGTATATACAAATGACTAGGATTTGAAAAATATTGCCTCAGAAACCACCATATATGGGTTAAAAAGCAAACACACACACACACACACACTGAAACTAATATTTCAATTCTCACCACTCTCACTTGGAACTTGCATTTCCAAGTTTGTAGAATGTTGCTTAAAAAAATATATTCCAGACCCTGCATAATGAAGACTCCAAGCAGTCTCTAAATTTCTAACTTTGAAGCGTGTTTATTTCTTTTCCTCTTTCTATTTTTGGAACTTAAATGGCTGAATGGATTTTTAAAAATTGCCTCTAAATAAAAAATGAGCCAGGGGCCTGGAGCTCTCTTCTGTCTCATTTCAACTCAGCAAATGGTGAATTACAACACCCCTGGACATAGTGGTTTCTAACTACCAAGCTGCCGGGCTTTTAAATAACAGCAGCACAGAATTGTGGCCATAATGCTACCTATTTCCCTTGCTAAATTATTTATGCATTTATTATATTTTACATGGACTGCTGAACCTGAGTTACTTCTTTGAGGGCTAGGTCATTTCAAGAAGCCCATTACTGAGAATCAACTCAACAACATTAGAAACTAGCACATCCAATTGTATGCGATGTTGCTCATTAATATTATATCATTACTGCCTCTGCAGTTGTTTGGTCGGTGATAACTTTGTGTGTGTGTGTGTGTGGTGTGTGTGTGTGCACGTGCGTGCACTATCCAAAGGCTTCAAGGCAATTCACTTCATTAAGAAGCTGTTTAACATCGAGGGTACATCAATAAAAACTAGCTTAATGCAACCATGGAACTGTACCTAAGATGACTCGGCCAAATGAAGCTATTACCCGTATAATGTGTTTTACACAAGATGGAAATGGTTTACTAAGTTTATAAAATCACTCTCCAGGATTTACAGTGACCGATTTGCTGTAAGATCAGCAGTGTGGTAGAAGTTTTATGCTAACAGTAACTTCACATATGCTATTAGGAAATTGCTATAGTTTCCTCCAAAACAACGCAAAACAGCAATAAAATAGAGAGCACTGTTTGTAAGATGTTCCAAAGCATGCTTGTAATTCAACCTAATATTTAGTATTTGGACTTCATTTGTGACTTGCATAGAAGAAGAAACTAATTAATTAATTCAGCCTTAATTCAAGAAACACTCTTTAAAGGCCTGCTATGTGCTGGACACAATGCTGGGCCCAGGCAACACCAAAGAGAAAAGTAAGAGTCCCTGACCTGGAGGAGCAACTCTAGTGGCTAAGATCTAAATGGTCAATTCCATAATTGTCAATTATGCAGCCAAGTGTCCATGCCAGCCTAGGAGAAGCATCCACTTCTGTTAGAATGACAGAGAAGGCCATGCATGCTTAAATAGGAGTTCCCTGGGCAAACAAAGCAGGTGAGACCTACAGTAATTTTATGGTGATCACGAGAGACATTTGTTGATTCCTCCAGAGTCTTTCCCTCCTCTTTTGCTAGCCGAGTCCTGATTTGTTTATGTTTCAGGTCAAGCTCCTTTAGTCTCAGAGAAGGTGGGTCCACGTCTGATCTAGATCAAGGAATGTGACCCAGCTCTGACCAAAAAGATATAACAGGGGAGTGAGCAAATGGAAAAGGCCTTTCCTATCTGATCAGAGGAATATCAATGATGAGAAACTCTAGTCCCTTTGTATCCCTTTCCCTCTAGCTTCTGAATGCCTTGTGATGACAGGGACTGTGGCAGATTTCTTAAGACCTTGGAGGAAAGACCAAGAACGTCCAGAGATTCCAACCCAGTACCCTGACACACTGGCCTGCCAGCACCAGCAACGACTCACCTCTAGCCTTCTTGATGTGTGAGAAGCAACCTCCCATTGTTTAAGGCACTGTGTTACTTGCTGCAAATAGCATTCATGACTTATTGCAAGTTTGTGGAAACACAAGTTTTTCAGGGTGCTTGGAGCAATGCTCTTAGAGAGTTGCAAGAGATGATGCTGAGATGTCAAGCAAGTGCCAGGCTGTTGAGGGCCCTAATGCCACATTAAAGGATTTAGCAGCACTTTCTAGGCAATGGGTCCTTTCGCAGTGGGATACGTGAGATGACTGGAGGCAGCACACAGACAAGGCAATGCATAATCTTGAATCACACAATGAGACATTTAGTTCTCTTCCCATTCTCTTTCAGTCCTTCTAATTACACAAAGAAGATTTTTCAAAATTGGCCTAGGTGCTGAGCATAGTGGCTCACATCTGTAATCCCAACATTTTGGGAGGCCAAGGTGGAAGGATCGCTTGAGCCCAGGAGTTTGAGACCAGCCTGAGCAATATGGTAAGACTCTGCCTCCACAAAAAATGTAAAAGTTACTACCTGGGCATGGTGATGTGCACCTGTGGTCCCTGCTACTCAGGAGATTGGGGGTGAGAGGATGGCTTGAGCCCAGGAAGGGGAGGCTGCAGTGAGACAAGGTGAGAGAGCCATTTTACTCTCTCTGGGTGACAGAGAAAGACCTTGTCTGTTAAAAAGGGGGAGAAATAGGTTAGGAAGTTTTTACTCTCTCCAACCTTATTAATCTTCCTTTTCAACAAAGAGAAAGAATTTTGATAATTACCTTTTGGTTATAGCAAGTGATACTTGTCTGTCTTTCTTTCTCTTCTCTTTCTTTTCTTTCCCTCCCTTCCTCCCTTCATTCCCTGCTTTCTTTCTCTTTCTTTCTTTTCTTTCTTTCTTCTTGAGATGGAGTTTTGTTCTTGTTGCCCAGATTGGAGTGCAATGGTGCAATCTCAGCTCACTGCAACCTCTGCCTCTTGGGTTCAAGTGATTCTTCTGCCTCAACCTCCTGAGTAGCTGGGATTACAGGCATGCACCACCACGCCTGGCTAATTTTGTGTTTTTTAGTTGAGATGGGGTTTCTCCATATTGGTCAGGCTGGTCTCGAACTCCCGACCTCAGGTGATCTGCCGTGTTGGCCTCCCAAAGTGCTGGGATTACAGGCATGAGCCACCATGCCTGGCCTTGTTTTTCATTTTGGGTAGTGAATCAAGTTTCCTTGAATGTATACATATTTAAATTTTTTAAAATTGTTTTTCCTATTTTTAAAAAAAATTTTTTAAAGTAAGTCAACTTACTGAAAAATATTAAATAGGTGATTGTGCAGGAGCTACACCTACATGGCAAAAACTGTAATGCTGAAGTGAAAAACACTGAAGTTTAAAAAATGCAGCAGTTGAGTACATCAGGGAGCCACTCGAAGTGTTTAGACAATGGAGTAATGTACTTAGATTCCCCATTTACAGAGATTCAGTGGACAAGGCCAGGACTAAGCCTGAAAATGTCTTAAAAAAAAAAAATTTCAGGTGAGAAATGATTAGACCTGAACCAAAGCAGGAGATAGGGAGAAAAGGAGATGCTAAGGAGGGAAAAGGAGGAAAACTTGGGGGACCACAGTAAAAGGATGGAGAGGGAGAGGGAGGCGTTGGGATGACTCTTAAGTTTGGCTTAGGTGACCGAAAGAATGAATCACGGCATCATTAAATGAGCTAGAGAAAATGGGAGGAGGACTAAGGCTGGAGGGAGGGTGATGAGTGCAGTTGGCCACACTGAGTTGATGGCCTCTTGTTAAACCCAGATGGTACTGTAGACCACTGGTTCTCAGAGTGTGTTCACCAAACCATCAGCATAGCCTGGAAACTTGCTAGAAATGCAAATTCCTAGCTCCACCCATGCCTATTGAATGAGAAATTCTAGTTTGGTTTCACTACTTCTTAGGTGATTCTGATGCATAATAAAGTTCGAGGACCACTGGGCATGGGACAGGATTCTGAGTCAAGATACCTGGACAAAATATTTGGATCTGGCCTTTCCTTGGGTCTCAGTTTCCTCAGCTGCAAAACAAGGGATTGACTGGTGACATACGATCTCCAGTATGTCACCAAACCTCACCGGCCCTCAGTACTTCACCCCTAAATAACCATCTCCCCCTTCTTTTTTAGTAATAGAACCCAGATTTTTAACTAAGTGCTTGGGAGTCTAGAATAAAGACCATACTTTCCAATCTCTTTTGCCACCAGGTATGGCCATGTGACCAAGATATGACCAACAGGCAGAGAATGGAAGTAATGCGTTCGTCTTCTGAAAAGTTTCCTCAGAGAAAAGTTCTGTCCTTTTTCATCTTTTCCTCTGTCCTTTGGTTTGGAATGCAGACATGATGGCTGGAGCTTGATGAGCCATCTTGGATCATGAGGGAGAAATCACACTTGGAGGAGAGAAGAGCAATGAATTAGAAGGAAGCTGCGTTTCTGATGACTCCTTGAAACCACTCACTCTGTGTTAACTCTTCCAAACTTCTTTTATGTGAGAAAGGAACTATTTGATTTTAGCCATTTTTATTTTTGCCTTTCTCTGCTCTTATATTATTACTAGAAAATCCCTTGTATCTTTTACTTTTATTAAGACATATTATGAGAAAACTAAATCAGAATATTTGGGGCAGGGCCTGGGAATCTGCATTTGATGACATTCCTTGGGAACTGATGAACTCTAAAGTTTGAGGTGGAGTGGCTAAGAACTTCTTCCCTTCCTTCCTTCCTTCCTTCCTTCTTTTCTTTCTTTCTTGTTTTTTTTTTTTTAAGAGACTGGGTCTCGCTATGTAGCCCAGGCTGGAGTGCAGTGGTTATTCACAGGCGCGATCCCACTACTGATCAGCAAAGGAGTTTTGACCTGCTCCGTTTCCGACCTGAGCCGGTTCACCCCCTCCTTAGGCAACCTGATGGTCCCCGGCTCCCGGGAGGTCACCATATTAATGCCGAACTTAGTGCGGATACCCGATCGGTATAGCACTACAGCCCAGAACTCCTGGACTCAAGCGATCCTCCCACCTCAGCCTCCCAAGTAGCTGGGACTACAGGCATGCACCACTGCGCCCAGCTCTAGGAATTAACTCATATCATTGTTTTATTATAATATATATACTCCAACAACAAGGGAGTAAGAAATTTGTATACTAAAAAGATCATTTTTTTTTACACCTGTAGATAACTTTCTTTGCACTTTTGTTGCTTAAGGGTTCAGAATTGAAACTCTGTAGTACAAATTCTGGCCATAAGGAAATCATCAGACAAACGGAACCAGTGCCCGTGAGCTTATAGCTATGTTAGGGCTAGAATTTGATCCCTGACGCCAAGTTCTCGGGCCTCTGGACCCTGTAGCTTCCCTGGAATCTCTGAAAAATTATTCTTTCCCCAGCTTTGCAGGTGAAAATCCTCCAGCCTAGCCACAGAGTGTTACAGGGCAGCTGTTCAGCAGCATGGCCACAGTTTTGATAGAGGAAGCGAAGTGTGTCCAATCAAAACAGAAAAGGGGTAATCTAGGTGAGCAGCTCGGCCACCTAGGTGGCTGGAGCCACGGAAGAATCCAACTCATCCCAAAGTGATGCATGTCACAATTTGGAAGGTCAACTCCCTGTTCTAGCTCACCTAAATCTTTGCCAGGATACGACAATTTTAAGTGAAGTATATCTGTGTCCCGGACCTTTCCAAACCATTTATTCAATAACAGTGCATCAGAGGGACTGGCTTCACCACTCACTATCAAAATGGCTTGTTAACTATCCACTCTATGTTAATGATAATACCTCAAATGGAAAGGCAGGAAGAAAATCATGTTTAAAATGCAGAGGGCTTGCACATTTTGCAAAACCACCAGCCAAAGAAGAAAACACAGCCCAGCAATTAATTGTAAAAAAGAAAAATGGTTCTTTCTAAGTAAATATGTATACTTTCCAATACTGAAAGAGGGTAAAGATCAGAAGTGGGGTTTAATAAAATCTGCTTTCAGGACTTGATTTTGTTCCTATCAAGGTAGCCTTATGGTAGTGAGTTTCCAGGTACTCTTGGAGAAGAGGATATTCCAAAGATAATTTCACTTTTCTTTCTCCCCATACCTTCACAGGCCCTGCTTTTGAATATTATTATTTTTTTAGTTTCATTAAAACATATATTCCACCACTACATCAGAATGCTTATTAATGTTGCCAGGCAGAGTAACTGCTGGGTATTAATCTCTTGGGAGCCTGGACCATAAACTTGTCCAGACTTGTCTTCTCACTACAGCTCACTAACCAAAACCAATACCAAGGGCACAGTGTCCTTCAATTCAGTTACAGAAAGTTCCTGGGCCACTAACTCTAAAAGGATCAAGAGCTTTAAATATTTCTGCATGCAATAAGCATGGCTCATGTAATGAGCTTTTTTTTGTATGTGTGTCGTATTTGTATAATGTGCCCCTGTGTCTTATGAAAAGAACTGAAGCAGGGCCACTGCCTTGTACAACTCCATTGGGTGCATTCACATACTAGTCTGTGGTGCCTTATAGAGTTGCACAGTACACAACCAGGGCAGCCTTGGGTAGTGGTCCTGATTGTTAGTCATTAGACAGGCCTCTGGGGAGCTTGGGTGTGGGCTATTGGGAGAAAACTGACAATGTATGCTTCAGTGGAAGTGGTGGAGGACATTGGAGCTGGATTGGGGCAGAGTTCACCCTGTGTGATTATGGGGTGAGATTGATACTGCTTGCCAAGCTTTAAAAAAGGCTGGTGAAGGAGATATTAATGCCCTGCTTCCTGGGAGGCTCTAGGTTCTGGGTGTGGTTGGCCTGAAACCCCAGAGGGGGCTGGGCAGTAGCCAGCAGGTTACAGGCATTCCCCAGCCTACAACTTCTCTGAAGTTGTGTTAGCCCTCACTGTACTAGATAGGGATGGAGCTTTTAACGTTTTTTTTTCTTTTTAACTAGTAGCACCTTAATGTTTAAGCAGAACTTGCTTTTCCTGCAACCCAAAAGCTTTCTGGTGAGCCAGCTTCATGAGAATGGCTCTCTTCTGCCAGCAGAGTGCTTAAGCCAGCACTTACCTACATCTGTAGATCCTTTTGGAGATCCTAAATGGAGCTGCTGAATTGTTGTCATGGTTACCATGGGACGTTTCTGAGGCCAGTATGTTTTCAAGGAGGGTAGCCCTGGGCTCTGGGTATCCTACGTTCCTGAGTCGGCAACTGATGGAAAAAAAAATAGCTTTCTCCTTCCTTCTTTCAAACCTCCAGTCCCTAAGCAAGAGCCTGATGTCTCAGTGATCATCCTAGCTTCAAACCATCCCAAATCTACTGCTCACATTTGACTTAGCCTTAAAAGATTAGCCTGACCTGGCAGCACCAGACTGTGGCCCTGGGCGTCTCCACCTTCTATCAGCCAAGACAGATTTCTGGATTCCTTTGTGCACACAGCTGCTTCTAGGCAAAAGACACTTGTGAAGGAGTTCCCCTGCATTTAATGTGTTACAAAGGAAGTGACATTTTGGAACACTTCTGATGTGGTTTGGCTCTGTGTCCCCACCCAAATCTTATCTCAAATTGTAATACCTACATGTAGAGGGAGGGAGGTGATTGGATAAAGTGGGAGCAGTTTCCCCCATGCTGTTCTCGTGACAGTGACTTCTCATGAGATCTGATGGTTTTATAAGTGTTTGACAGTTCTTCCTTTACTCTGGTCTCTCCTGCCGCCTTGTGAAGAAGGTGCTTGCTTCCCCTTCGCCTTCTGCCATGATTGTACGTTTCCTGAGGCTTCCCCAGTCATGTGGAACTGTGAGTGAATTAAGCCTCTTTCCTTTATAAATTACCCAGTTTTGGGTATTTCTTTAAAGCAGTGTGAAAATGGACTAATAAAACTTCTCAAGAATCCAGCACTTTACATGCATCTCATGTAATTTACAAACTTAGCAAGAGAGGAAATATCATTCACATTTTATCTGCAAGGAACCAAGGGCTTATAGAAGTGATGCCCAGGTCTGCACAGCTAGGAAGCAGCAGAGCTGGGTTTCATATTCAGGGCTATTTTGTTCCAAAGATGCTCTTTTCCAAGTCATGGCTGCCATTTTAGCCACCGATAATTAGTAGCTCCAAGGGACCCTCAACCATCTACTGGGCATAGAACATTCATTTGTTCATTCAATAAATGTGTCTTGAATCTGCTCTGTGCCAGACCCTCTTCTGGCCACTGGGGACATAAAGGTAAATCAGACACAACCTCTGCCCTTAAGAAACTAACCCACTGACAACTAGCAGTAATTAAAAGAGAGGAATCTACAAGATATTAGAGAGAGGGCCAGTCAGGGAAACCATTCTGGAGGAAATGACACCTTATGGAACTCGCTAAGTTCCCAGGCATGTCCAGCTGTGGGGAATACACAGCAGGTAAGACCCAATCTCTATGCTGAAAGAATCCATAGTAGAGTTGCAGAGACAAGACTCATGCTCATGACACAATGAAAGAGAATAAAATCACCGGTTTAAGGCCCTCAGGTGTTCTATATGGAAGTGATGGAGATTGACAGACTGAGGCAGAAGTTGAGACCATTAGAGGAAGGCTATAAAAATGAAACGGAAACCACCTTTGTTTACACTATTCTTCATTAATCTTGGTATCTTTTTTATCCCCTAGTTTTGCCAGTTACTTCTGGCTCTACCCTGATTTCTTTTTTCATTTTGCTTCCTTCTAAAGGAAAATACTCATTTAACATCTTTAAAGCTTGTGCTGAGAGCAAAGCATTATCCTAAGCCTTGATGGTGGTCACAGCGTTGGGAATGTACAAAGATAAACGAGATGTTCAAGTCCTTGAGTAGCAAACAAATAATGAAAAGTCTGAGATGTGAGCTCCAAACCAAATGGCAAAAGGAAGGAAATAATTAATTCAGACTTGGAAACGGAGGTGAGGGGTGGGGGGGAGTGATGGGTGGGAGGGGTTGCTGTGGGGTGGGGACTGTCACTCAGGGAAGACTTCATTGTTGTTGGTTTGTTCATTCTAGTTTTCAGGATTCAGTCACTGATGTCTCTTAACTACAATGTCTGCTTCTCAAAGATCCCAGCATAGGTTTGGAAGACATAAACCATCACAGTACAGTGTGAGAAACAAGCATGAAATGTACACAGGGCCGTAGATGCTTATAAGAAAGAATTCAGAAGATACTGTTGGTGGCTTTTGAACTAATTCCTGAAAATAGGAATTTACCAAAGGAGAAGAGTGGAAAGGGCATGTAAAAAGGCATTGAGAGTGTGTTTGGAGGGGGTGAAGCACTAAGATATACTACCTACAAGGTAGAAAGGCTCGAATACCAGACTAAGAAGTTTGGCCTTTATCCTCAGAGTAATGGGCAACCATAGAAGAAATCGGAGCATGGAGGGTCAAGATAACAATTTAGTTTTGGAATTTTCCCTCTGGTATTGCGGGTAAGGTGGAGCTAGATTGGGATAATACGGGGGCTTAGCCACAGACACGTCAGCTGCATCTCTGTGCATGGGAGACTGCACCAGATTCGAGTCTAGCAGAATGGGAGCATGGAAGGTGCGGGTGATTGAACGGAAGGTTAAGGGAGAGTCCCTCGTGAGGTCTACATTGTGGGCAAACGCAAACGCAGTTCTAGGCACCGCACAGCTGCTGGGAAGACCCGCCTCCCCTTCCAGATCCCTCTGGGGCGGAGCTCGGGCCAGAGCACGTGATGCTTGCAGCACCACATTTACTGTGGGCACTCTTCACATTCATCCGCGGTTTCACGAGCCGCCACTTCGATCTCCAACGCCTTGACGCTATGCCGTCGTGAGCAAGGAATCCATTCTCTTCGACGCGTCCCTATTGCTCCTCTTGCAAAGCTAGATAGGGAAGAGAAATATCGAAGGAGTCCCTTTCCCACACAAAAGATGGCGACCTGCTGGGCTCACTCTGAGTGGGGGAAGCGGGCGACCTACTGGGCTCACTCTGAGTGGGGGAAGCGGGTTCCAGGCGCCCGGCCTCACTGGGCGAGGCGCAGACGGAAGAGGCGTCTCTGGAGGTAACTTTTCGACCTTCCTGGGAGTAGCCCTGAAGCGAGGGGGCGTGGTCTTGTCTGAGTTCTAACAGACGAGTGGCCTTCCCGCCGGTAGGTGGGGCATGCGCGCTACTCCACCCCCTCCCTCCTCGAACCGGAAGTGTCTCTGGGTCTTTCCAGCTGGTTGTCATTTCACTCGGCTCGGTCCTGAGGAGAAGGACTCAGCCGCGGCTGCGGGACCCGGGCACCGGGGAGGCGGTGGCGGCGGCGGCGGCGGCAGCAGCAGCGGCGACAGCAGAGGAGGAAGAGGAGGAAGAAGGAAAGAAAAAGAAGAGCCAGGCGGAGTCCTCAACAACGACAGCGGGGACTGTGGAACCAGGGTAAAGCGGCGACGGCGGCGACGGCCCAGCAACCGTGAGGAGAAACAAAAGCCTTCTAAATTATAGTTAAAAAAAAAAAATCTAGGGGAAAGAGAGAGAAAGCCGAGGGGGGAGGCCCTGCTTTAAAATAACTACGGTAGTGGGTTTTTCCTTTTTTTCCTCTTTTTTTCCCTCTCTGCGGAGAATCGAACTGAGGGGAACCGAACAAACCGCCCCTGGGTCCCATGAGGGAAAAAAACCCCGGAGCCGCAGAGAGGGGAAGAGGCAGAAACCGCAGGACCTTCCAGGTCGCTCCGTCCGTCCCCGCACCCCCGGGCCGCCAGCTCACCCTCGTCGAGTCTTGCTAATCCCTCCTGATCGCGACCCCCCCAAGAGGGAGAAACGGGTGTTTCCAACCCCTTTCATGGGGGGAGAGGAAGCCGGGGGGAGCCCAGGAACAGCGACCGCAGCAAGATCTGCACCCGAAGCCTCAGGAACAGCCCCAGAGGCCAAAACTGCACCCTGTGAAAGAGCAGAAAACAGGACCAGGAACAGCAGAAACCTCCCTGCAATCATCTTTCCATTAGTCAATGCTGATTTCCTCTCCCGAAACCAGGAATTCACTTCCCACCCCAGATAACCTAATATAATCTATATATATAAATATATAATATATAATGTTCTTAAATTATTCCTGATTTTTTTTAACCAAGCTGCCAAGAAAAGAACGTATTCCCCCTCTTAGCCCTATTCTAATTTTTATGTGAGTGAATCTAAACTGCTGAGGAAAACCATATGTGATTGTTAAATTATATATATCTATATTTTTACTCCGCGCAAGGCTTATTCTTCTACATCCATAGATGCTTGAGAAGCTCTGTTTTTGTCATTCATGTACATTTTCCTTTGGAAAAGAAAGCGCCTATTTTACTAACCAAAGACTTGATTTTTACCCTCTTCGTTTTTATTCCCTCCTAAAAATAAGCCCAACTGGATCCATGTCAATGTTTTAAGAGATTTTTTTAGAGTCGTTTTTTTTCTTTCAGAGACCAGAATTCCAAATCAGAACAATTTAAGGTGATAAGCTGCAATCTTTAAGCTAGCTATAAATAAGACATTTCAAGCAAGCAAGCAAACAACTTAAATTTTGGGTAGAGGAAAAAAAGGCGTGAGACATCAGGTTGTCATTTTTTATTGTGAGATTCTGCTCCTAAAAATAATAAATGGGGGATTACGGGTTTGGAGTGCTAGTGCAAAGCAATACTGGGAATAAATCTGCCTTTCCAGGTCAGATTCCATCCACATCTGCAGCCTCCACACCATCACCAAAATGCCACCCCCAGCCCTGCTGCTTTTATAAATAATAACACAGCTGCCAATGGCAGCAGTGCTGGGTCAGCTTGGCTTTTCCTGCTCCAGCTACCCATAACATTCAGGATGAGATCTTGGGGTCAGAAAAAGCAAAAAGTCAGCAACAGGAACAGCAAGACCCTTTAGAAAAGCAGCAGCTTTCCCCAAGTCCAGGTCAGGAAGCTGGAATACTGCCTGAAACCGAGAAGACAAAATCAGAAGAAAATCAAGGGGACAGTTCTTCGGAAAATGGCAATGGGAAGGAGAAAATAAGAATCGAGTCTCCAGTGTTGACAGGGTTTGATTATCAAGAAGCCACTGGGCTAGGTACTTCGACCCAACCCTTGACATCTAGTGCATCGTCTCTTACTGGTTTCAGTAACTGGTCAGCAGCGATAGCGCCTTCCTCCTCTACAATAATCAATGAAGACGCAAGTTTCTTCACCAGGGAGGGGTCCCTGCTGCTTCGGCTAATAACGGTGCTCTGTTGTTTCAAAATTTTCCCCATCATGTCAGCCCTGGCTTTGGAGGCAGCTTCTCTCCTCAGATCGGGCCTCTCTCACAGCACCACCCACATCACCCTCATTTCCAGCATCATCACAGCCAGCATCAGCAGCAAAGGAGGTCTCCTGCCAGTCCCCATCCCCCACCCTTCACACATAGAAATGCTGCTTTTAACCAGCTGCCTCATTTGGCGAATAATCTTAACAAACCCCCCTCTCCATGGAGCAGCTACCAGAGTCCGTCACCAACACCCTCCTCTTCCTGGAGCCCGGGCGGTGGTGGATATGGTGGCTGGGGAGGTTCCCAAGGCCGAGATCACCGCAGAGGGCTGAATGGTGGAATAACGCCCCTGAACTCCATCTCGCCTTTGAAGAAAAATTTTGCAAGCAATCATATTCAGCTCCAGAAGTATGCTCGCCCCAGCTCTGCCTTTGCGCCTAAATCCTGGATGGAAGATAGCTTGAACAGGGCTGACAACATTTTTCCTTTCCGGTAAGATTATGTTCCATTAATAGATTAGGATGAATAAGGAAATAGCATGGTGTAATATCTGTGTAACTAGAGTTTGAAGTGCCCGTATTCACATCGGAGCTTTTCTTAGAAAATGAATCAATATCCAGACTTTATTTAGCAGGAGTAATTGGAATAAAATATTCAGCTGGCTGTTTGGCAGTTTTCTAAACTGTAGCCTTAATCTCGTCATAGATAATTATGAATACCTGGTAGCTGGTGATGTAATAATTATTAACTATGATACCTTTCTTGCCTGACATGAGAGTCATGGTCAGTTTTTCCCTACTTACTTAGGTGAGAATAAATGATATATAGATATAAATATATTTTATTGCAGAAACTAATCAGTGTTTTCTGAAGTAATTATATAACTGAAAAAATTTCTTTTGACACTATAAGGTAGTGATTCACTGAAAACCAGCTATTGAATTACAGTTTTCTCACGGGTTGGTTGCATTTTCAACCCGAAACTCTGAGCCTTGTAGGTCTGAACAGTCTGAATTGATGGGTTTGGCAATTCCTCTTAAACTTCTGCAAATTTTGGCCTACCTTTTGTCAGTAAGGACTAACTAGTGAGAGAAATGATCGAAATGTTTTCTTCATCCCCATTTATTTTTGAACGCTATGAAACTGTTTGTCTTGGAGTGACTCTTTTTGCCTTCACTCATTTGTTTGTTTTCCAGTGTTAACACTGGAGGTGTAGATAATTAAACCATTCCTAAAAATAGATCCAGGCAAAGATCATTTGTCTTTCTCACTACCAGTATGTCCTTATTCTGGCAAGAGTCATTGATATTTTTGAATTAATGAGCAGCAAGTTTGGTTGATACAAGATAAAGGGAATTTCATGGGTGCTTGAACCTGATGCTCCACTAAATGTATATACTTTAAGGGTATGATTATTTATGTGTGTTTAGGAAATTTACAGGGGGGTAAGAATGTAGCATTGAATCTAGTTTTCCCAACAGCCTCACAGGTTGAGTTCTTTTCTTGTCCCTATTTTACAGATGCAGAAATTGAATATGAAAAATATATAATAACTTACCCAAGGGTACACAGCTAGTCAGAGTACAAATTCTAAGTTAAAAAAAAAAAAAACCCAAGGATTGAAAATATGTATACATACATGTCTGCACATACACATGTGCTACAGCTAGAGGATTATTTTAGAAATATTTCCGAAAAGGCTAAAAGAGATTACAGAATCGTTGCACTGTTAGCACTAGCAGAATTATTTGTTTTAATTAGTAATTGGCTGAGAGGGAGGGGAAGTTTGCTAAGAGAACCCTATGTCATTTGAGGAGTTATATATCTATTCCTTCCCTAAGGATTCAAGTGCAGTGCATCTTAAAATATGTGGCTATATTTAGTTTTCGACTTTTAAAAATGATTTTTTTGTTTTTTTTTGCCTATCAGAAAGCTGTTGGCATTTGCTTTTAAAGGGTTTCGGTTGTTAAAACCAAAGATCAATTACTGTGTGTTAGTGGTCAGGTAAAAAGGCTGTTTTTAAGACACTGACAATCTCATGAAGTCTATTTTTACAAAGTTGCTTTTGATATTCCTTGGAACGTGAATTTAAAGAAAATTTAATGCAAAGATAAGTTTTGATTATTAGATAATTGGATTATTGGATTATCGGGTTAAGATTTGGCTCAGAACTGATTATACCTTTTTTTCTTATTTTGCTGCTATACATTGGCAGAATGAATTTATGTGGCCTCACGATTTGGTTCCCATTCTCAGCTTGCTGACTTTTGATGAAGATTGCTTTAGGAAAAATGAAAAGTTTGGACAATGAATAAAATATACATATATGCACATTAATATTTTTTCCTATCGTCCTAATAGAGTGTGTGTGAAATCTTTTTGAACAGTTTCTTTGGAAATTAAGGTGGTTTATGAAATAATAGTTAGACTAAGATTGATACCAAAGCATATTGTTAGAAACTAACTCTTCCCTTAGAATTGTTGTCTTTTATATTGATTATGGAAAAGGGTTGGTCAGTGTACCTTGCTCTCAAATATGGTAAGATTCAAAAGTAAATAGTTATTTCTGCTCCCCATCCCCATCATTTGTAGCTGTGTGTATGTGAGAGAGAGAGTGAACGCACACGTGTGCGAGGAGAGAAAGCTAGCAGTGGAGTGATTTGAAAGTCACAAGAGAAATAAGTGATTTGAAAAAAATCTCTATGACAAGAAACTCCTAATTGGGTTTTGAGAAAGTCTAAAGAAGTAAGTAAACTGACTACTGTGATTCTTACTTAAATGAATGCAGTTCTTCTTGTTTTTAAAAACCAATAATTCTTGTGAATTAGTTTTTTTTGGCAAAAAGTATCACTTTAAGTTGGTATAAGTAACTTGGTTAAATTTGTCTTGTTTAAATTTATAACTTGCAGGCATGTGCTTGTAATCCCAGCTACTTGGGAGGCTGAGGCAGGAGAATTACATGAGCCCAGGAGTTTGAGACCAACCTGGGCAACATAGTGAGAGTCCCATCTCAAAAAAATAAATAATTTATAATTTTAACACTATTAATTTTAGGAAAGAAATTTTATAGATATTAGCACTTCAATTTAATTACTATTATAAAGAATTTCTTTCTTCTGCAGTATTTATCATAGGGAAAAAAAATAAAAAGAGTTCCTTAGTGTGACAGATCTTGAAACTTACCACAGACGTGAGAGGATAGTGCTTACGTAGTTACATTATAATATTGGTGTTCGATCAAGGCCAGCACGTTATTGTTATATTAAAAGGAAATAATTTACCTGAAGTGTAATTGATACTAAGTAGTGTTTATTTTAATTTGAAATGAACCAGAATGATTTTTACATTTGTTTACTGCAGGCTTGGGTACATATAGTGAATTAAAATTAATAACCTTTTAAATTCATAACCCCCCTCTCCCCAAATAACTGATAGGGGGAAGGCATTTTATTTATGGGTATTTTTGTATGTTAAAATCGATTTCTAAGTTATTTTTGTTTAGCTTAAAGCTTCATTACACGAATTCAGATGGCATCCCTCAAATCCTGTTTTTGTTTGTTTTTGAGACAGGGTCTCCCTTTGTCACTCAGGCTGGAGTGCAGTGGCACATTTACAGCTCATTGCACTCTTGAACTCCCTGGGCTCAAGAGATTCTCCTGCCTCAGCCTCCCCAGTAGCTGGGACTACAGGCACACACTACTGTGCCCGGCTAATTTTTGCATTATTTTGTAGAGACAGGGTTTCACTGTGTTGCCCAGACTGATCTTGAACTGCTGGGCTCAAACAGTCCTCCAGCTTCAGCCTCCCAAAGTGCTGAGGTTACAGGTATGAGCCACCGTGTCTGGCTAAAATCCTGTTTTAGACACAGCTAAAGTAATATGCATTTAATAATAGCTAACATGCGGCCGGGTGCGGTGGCTCATGCTTGTAATCCCAGCACTTTGGGAGGCCAAGGCGGGCGCACTTGAGGTCAGGAGTTCAAGACCAGCCTGGCCAACATGGTGAAACCCCATCTCTACTAAAAATACAAAAATTAGCCGGGTGTGGTGGCAGGTGCCTGTAAGCCCAGCTACTCGGGAGGCTGAGGCAGGGGAATCTCTTAATCTCGGGAGGTGGAGGTTGCAGTGCGCTGAGATCATGCCACTGCACCCCAGCCTGGGGAATGGAGTGAGACTCTGTCTCAAAAAAAAAAAAAAAGAAAAAAGAAAAAATATCTAACTTGCTGTCTGTGTTCTAAATGTTTTGTGTGTGTTGATTCATTTAATTCATTCAACAATCCTATGAGGCAGAAATTATTATTTTTATTCACAGACAAGATTTGGCTCTTAACCATTATACTGCAGTGCCTCTTCACATAATGATAATATGGCAGGGGGATAGTGGGTGTAGGTGGGGTCAGTAGGGAAGGCAGAGTGCCTCCCAGAAGCATGTAAGGTGAGAGGAAAAATTTTACAGTGATTCATGATGACCAAAAGCTGATTATAGATTTGAGTACTGAAAGCGGAAAATAATTCAATATACTTGTTTACCAACTTTAAATGTTAAATTTAGATAATATTTAAGTCAATGCTTTTGTTTTAAATTTTGAGTATACATTATATACCAGGCACTGGACTAGGTGCTTTCAGATATGTTATTTCACTTTCTATGTAGGATTTCTCAGCCCTGTGACATTTGATTTCATTGTCCCAGTTTCAAAATGAAGAAACAAGGTCCATATTCATGTTACTACAGGCATGATTGGACCCTTACAGTAAGCGGGGGAAAAAATCCTATCTGTCCTACCAAACACATCTTTGAATTCTGACATCCAAACCAGATATATATTGGGGCACCTGCCAATAATTATATTTGAGTATAGCACTTATTTGGTGGAGTGCCTAGATCTTCTTGTCCTTACAGGAAGGTAAAGGAGAATTGCTTAGTATATGTGCAGATACCCTCTTAACTACAGCTCAATTATGTTGCTACTTTAATTAGCTAAGAGTCAGAAAGTAAGAAAAAGACAAAATCTGTATGTCGCAAGACTATCCTAAAACTTGTTTGATAGGGAAACAAGTATATAGATCCTCAAAATTATATACTGCATCTTATATTTACAAACAGAACATTGCTGCAGTGCTTCAGTTCTGAAAGTCTTGGTGAATTATTAAAACTGTCTAATACGCAACCTTATTACATTTTCCTGTTTCTTGATGCAGTATATCAATCCAAGAGGGAACTTTGCATAGGAAATATTTTCTTTTATTTAAAAGGGGAGAAACCAATTTTTTAACTGTAAATTATGGGTCGGATGGTTCTAGCTCTGGCGGAGCTCTAGCGATTTGACATATTGGAAAAATCTTGGGAAAAGCCTGTCAGATACAATTTTCTTCCTCTTTGTAGACAACTTTTTAACTAGGTGAGATAGTTTTTCTGATGAAATTAAAACTAATTCCAGAGTAGAGTTATTTTTATTTTTATATCTTCAGAGAAGCCATGGAATATGATCAGCACATTGTTCCAACATCTTTCAGGAAAAACCTGTTTATTGCAAGCCTAATGAATGTGGTCGTTGCTAGTTGCAACTAGAAAGATGCTGCTTAGTTCATGAGTTTCAGTTTTTGAAAGTCATGCTTGTTGGTGTTCATAGAAAGAAATGGGGAACGTGGTTTTAAAATTAATGTATGTCTAGGTTTAAATTTTACAGTGTCCGTTTATTTGCTTTATGACTTTTTCTCTCTCTTTTGCAAGAAGGAAAATAAGCTTGATGATTCACGGTCATATTTTTTGGTCTCATCACATGTAAGATAGTGTGAATAATGTGTTTCTCTTTAAGGCATAGAGTCTATAATGTGACCATTTTAACTTTTAGTGACAAAATTCCTTTTATGTTTAAGTGTTCAAAGGTGCCTTGCAGAAATGAACAGTATGTTTTACCATGATAAATGTAGAGCAATATATTTTTAAAAAATCAAATTTATTGTAGATTTTCTTCCATTGTTTTCCTCATCACATTTTATCGGATTAAAACAGAATGAGTTTCATCTTTAAGTTTTCAGAAAATACTTAGTGGATAGAAAGATAAAGGTGCAGATACTATTTTCAATCAATTTTTGAAGGTAAAAAGTGAATAGTTATTGAGAAAGGCTATTTTGTGAGCCCAAGAATGTAGAGTGAAGCATAGGCTGTGGACTCAGACAGACTTAAGTTTGACTCTGAATTTGAATATAATTCTCTATGAAGCTGTTCTAAAAATAAATAAAATGCATATATAAAGCTTAAAAAAAATTGTCTCTAAACCCTAACGAGCAGTGTAACCTTGAGTAAATCTTTTAAACTCCAGAAGACAATACTGTATCAAAATAATAATACCTGGCCGGGCATAGTGTCTCACACTTGTAATCCTAGCACTTTGGGAGGCTGAGGTGGGTGGATCACTTGAGCCCAGGAATTTAAGACCAGGCCTGGGCAACATGGTGAGACCCCGTCTCTACAAAAAATACAAAAAAAAATTTAAAAGGATAATAATACCTAACAGTGAAGGGTAATGTGAGGTACCTTGTGTGTGTGGCCATATTAGGTAGGTTAACTTTTTTTTTCACTTAAAATATGGCTTTCTAATATTGAATAAAGTCATGAAATTAGTTACAAATATAGCTTGTGTTCCTATGAAGTATTTTGAACAGTTTTTAGTTATGCTTATCTTGCTTTATTGAATAAGCTGTAGGTGCAACCAAGGACAGATAAAACATTTAGCAGAATTATCATTTTTCTTGAAGAGAAGTTTTCTAATTAAATATAAGCTTAAACTTTCATTAGCAGTGACAGCCTGTATCTTTCAGTATTTTGAAAGATTTTGGCTACAGTTGTTTTATTAAGAACTTTAGAACATGTGATTGCTTTTGCATACATTAAAGGAAACTACATTTTAATGGAGAAGTTGTGATTTTTTTCAGTAAGAGATATGAAAGGGTGCCGTAGATTTGAATTGAGTATAGTTAGGCTTTTATCCTGGAATCAAAGTTTTTTTTTTTTTTAATATTTTAATGTATTTAGCACACATTTATTGGAGCACCTATTATGTTATGAACTAGGCACAGGACTGTCATAAAAATGAGTCAGTAACATGTATTTTTGACTTGTGCTAATCTTTGAGTAATACTGAACATGCCTTTTTTTCCCTTAAACATTATAAACAAATTATCAGCTAGCCCAATAGTTTCATTTTAATCTATAAATTGTTTAATTTTTAAGGCAAACTAACAGATTAGCTATAACAAAAACATTGTGTAAATGGCATTTCCAAACATTTTTATTAATGTAGTCACTAATGTGTTTATAAATATATGCTTATATTGGAAATTTTAAATTTTTAGAAAATTATTTATAATTTTTTGGAAAAATATTTAGAAAATGTAATTGTCAAGTATAAATACACGCTTATATAAAAGCTATCTGTATATTTGTATATAACGTGATTATTTACATTTCATAACAAAATGGTACCACAAAAGGCAAACTTTAACTTGGATAGCAGAATTCAGTCTCGTTACATGCCAAAGAAAAACTCCCATCAGCTACCTATAGGTGCTCGTTCATGTTTACAAATGGAATTATTCAAGTTTAAAGCTATAAGCTGTACAAGCACGTTTTATATTGTAGGATATATTGGTTGAGCAATTTCTCTTTTTCTGAAGATTTATCAGATATATTCCAATCATTTTTTTAGTGAACCTAAACTAAGTTATAATCAATTCCTCAGTATTATATATTTTAAATCTATATTTATTTAAAAATACCATGTAACATTTTAAATAATAGTTCTTCCAGGTATTCTTGAGGAATGCATCTAGTCAATAGGATCATGGTACTAGTCAGTAAAATAGTTGCTGCATTTTATTGTCTATGAGACCTTAAAAAAATAAAACTCAATATAAGAATGTGACTCAGAATGTTCATATACTCTGAAAAACTGTTGTTAGAAAAATTATCTTAGTTAATGGAAGTCAGATCTGGGTTCCAGATGTGGCTTGGCCACTCGTTAGCTATGTGACCTAGGCAAGCTATACCACCTTCTGGTCCTTCAGTTTCACATTTCTTTTGTCTGGTATTTTTGAGGATAAAATGAGACATGTCTTATATTTGACTTCTAGAAGATTCTATTGTTTTAAAAAAGCAAGTCATCAAACAGAAATATTAAGTCAAAGTTTTATTCAAAGTATAGCACAGTTTCTTAAAATGTGAAAACCCATGTATAACTGGTGTGTGATAATTTGAACTTAATTTTATTTTTTGAGATGGTCTCATTCTGTCGCTCAGACTGGAGTGCAGTGATGTGATCTGGGTTCACTGTAACCACCAGCTCCTGGCTTCAAGCAATTCTCCTGCCCCAGCCTCTCCAGTAGCTGGGACTACAGGCACATGCCAAAAGGCCCATCTAATTTTTGTACTTTTTAGTTCACCATGTTGGCCAGGCTGGTCTCAAACTCTTGACCTCAGGTGATCCCCCCCACCGCCTTGGCCTCTTGAACTACTGGGATTATAGCTATGAGCCACCGTACCTGGCCTGAACTTAAGTAAATAAACTACAATTCTTAAAGTCACTATACTTAAATAATGGTGGGACTGAGGCTAGATGACACACTGATTCTCTTGAGCACTGCTGAAAAATACAGTGACCAACTGGTGGTATTTTTTTTTTCTCTCTGGTAAAGCACCCCCTGACTCATGTCTTCTTAAATTTTGATTATGGGAAAATTTAAACATATTCCATGGTAGACAGAATAGTCTAGTGAACTCCCATGTGTATGTCACCTGGCTTTAACAATTATCAGTTCCTGAAGAATCCTGTTTCATCTGTACCCTTAACCCTCTCTCCCCGCTTTAATATTATTTTGAAGCAATTGCCCCATATCATATTATTTCATCTGTAAATGGTTCAGTATGTATCTCTAGAAGATAAGGAGTCTTCAAGAGAAAACATTAAAATTTTTTTCAAGTTTTTTTTTTAAAGAAGGGTAGTGAGAAACTGAAGCAAGGCCCACATTTCTGCTGTACCTGCTCAGCAGATTCACTGCTCAATCTGCTGCCAATCTCTAAGGCAACAACTATTGGCTTCATCTCCTCCTGTAATGTAGAAAAATAAGAGATCCAGTTAAAGCACCAAAATACCAGCTGGGATTAGAAATTTGGGAGCAGATTAGTGGGGCACGGTGGCTCACACCTGTAATCCCAGCACTTTGGGAAGCTGAGGCGGTTGGATCACAGGGTCAGGAAATCGAGACCATTCTGGCCAACATGGTGAAACCCCATCTCTACTAAAAATAAAAAAATTGGTTGGGTGTGTTGGCGCGTACCTGTAATCCCAGCTACTTGGGAGGCCGAGGCAGGAGAATCGCTTGAACCAGGGAGTTGGAAGTTGCAGTGAGCTGAGGTTGTGCACTGCACTCTAGCCTGAGCGACAAAGTGAATCTCTGTGTCAAAAAAAAAAAAAGAAAAGAAAAAAAAGAGAAGGAAGAGATGTGGAGGGTTACGAGACATAAGCTTCAGTTCAGGAATAAAGGTTGTGCATTAGGGTTGACCCCTCTCCCTGCTGTCTCTGGACCCTGCTCAGATCTAGCAGACATGGAGAAGAGGAACTCTTGTCAGTTGAGGTCTTTATGACTTAATTCCTCAAGGCTAAGTGTTAGTGTTGTTTACCTGTTTTTCTAGTTTCCTTGAACTAATAAGCTATTCTTGCCCTGAATAGCTTATTAGGGAGAAGAAGTCTTATGCTGGTAGTTTCGGGGTCAGAGGTTTGAACTTATTTTTATTATCTCTATGAAAACAGATTATAGAAAATACCACAGAATCACCAAATTTTTCAGATACAACCAATATCTAATTTAAAATGTGAGTTTCATGCTGTTTTTCATTGCACCATAGAGAGATAGGGCAGAGAAATGTTTACTGAATGAGTTCACCAACTGCCATGCATTGTGCTCCTGCTGCCCACATACCTTTTCTCGTTTGCTTTTCACCACAATTTTATAAGGGAGGTGGTATTTTGCTGATGAAATTAAGGTTCAATGATGTTGCAGCATCAAGATCACTTGCTTAGTATGTGGTGATTTGAACTCAAAGCTTGTGATCGATTTTAATTATTTCTGCTAGGTGAGATTAGTATGAACCAATTGTCAAGAAGAAAAGGTCTATTGATTCAGGAACTGACTAATCAAGCCTAGAATGCCCATTTGGTTTTTTAATACAAATAAGTGATGACAAGAAATGTTCATCATTTTGAGGAATTTTAATGCTCAAAATGAATGTGATTTGTTTAGTGAAGGTGCAATAAAAAATGTTCTCAGAGGCTTTTTAGAGAGATCTTATTTGTCAATTCACATGGCAACCAAATGGAGCTGTTGATCCAAGGTAATACACTAAAGACATTCATTCATTTAGTTATAGTTTATAATTCTATTAGGGAACATGTGGCAACCTAAGATCTGTTAGACTCTACCTTCATTACAGGAGTCATAATGAAGAAGTACTGATTAAAGAGGGAACTTGCTGAGAAATATGAGATGCTGTGAAATGTGGTTCCCCCTACTTCAGATAATTACTGCTTTAACTTTAATCTCTGACACTCGTAGTCTTCATTCAGGCCATGTATATACAGTGAAGGATTTCATACCTTGCAGGTGTCAATAGAGCAAAAATTCTAAGCTAAAACAAACCTTCACTTAAACCACTTTTCCTGAGCATCTGCTTTGAAGTCAGACTCTACTGCTTACTGTGTGACTTGGTAAGGCAATTAGTTAATTTCACATAGCTTCATTTGCCTAAAATGGGGATAATACATGACAGTACTGTCTTCACATGGTGAGTGTGAGGAACCAATATATGCGAATGTTATATAATTCATGTGCACAATACAGAGCCAGGAGGAACATGTTAGCCACTTCCTTTATCAGTGGCGATGGCTTTACAGCAAGCTACACATATGCCACAAGCTGTGGATATGAAAATGAGTGAAACTATGGTGCAATGGGTGGCCTGTCATACAGAGCTTATCAATATCATGGATGTCAGAGTGCTAGGGAGACATAAGAGAAAAGGGATTTGCTCTGCATAGGGATGTGAGGGTCATTTGGTAGTGGAATATTGAAAGTTTACTGGATAGTCAACTCTTGATGATCTGTGAATGTAAATATTATTTAATTCAAGATAATTTTATTTTGGCAAATCTTGGATTAAAACTCCCATAGTTACCTTGATTAATTATGGGCTTTACTGGCATTTCAAACTTCCTGTTTATTTTGGCAGCTGACACTCATGTACACTTTGCTTTCAAACCCAAATATTTTCCCTTCCCTTCTTTACCAGGGAAAGTTTAAGCCAGAAGAGAAACTCCGTAGTCTGGTACAGATATGTAGCAGTCTGAGAAGTGATGATCATAGTAATGTATGTTTTTATAGAAATAGAATGAGTCAAGGGGTAGCTGAATTTTGGCTTTGGTTCTTAATAATGTGATTACATTCAATTAATTACATTTTGTGTTTTAGACTCAGTCTAGTAATGCCAAAACATACTAATTCAAGTATAAAAAAGAAGCAATAATAGAGTGGTGGTGGTGGTGGTGGGTAGCATGGGTTATATTTAGATGAGAACATTTAAGCTCAGTCAAGTTATTTTCTCTGAGCACATAGCCTAACTGTGAACCTCCCAACATCCAGGACAAAAATGTAACATCATGGGTGATGTAGATCTCATTCTCTGATGAAAGTAAGCATGCTTTTAAACAAGAGTGAAACATTTTTGAAAGAAATTTGCCTTGCAGGTTTCTAATCATGGGGCATTGACAGACTATGAATTTTTCCATTGCTGACAGATTTCAACACGAAAATTCATAGATATTTAACTAATGGCAGTTACTAATGTTTTCTGCTTATTAAAATCTGAGATCATGCTGTTAAGCCATAATTCTATAAAAGCAAGTCAAAAGGGACCAGAATATAGTATATATTTTCTGATGATGTGACTTGATAAATAGGTTTAATCTGAAGGAACGAGTAATTAGCATATCCTTTGATTATACTGTTTATCTTGGATAAAGATGTCTTATAGGGCATTTGACCAGTTGTGAGACAGAGAAGACACGTCAGTAGTAAATACGTGAAGGGCAGATATTCTATGAAGCTGAATGAAAAAAAAAGTTATATACTTCAGACATGAGGTATGTGGATGCCAGAGATAATATTTTATTGTGAAAATTCAAGCACCAAATTTGTATTTTATTTGTTCTTAATGGTAAGCTACTCACCTCTTTATGCTTTTTCTCAAAGAGCAATTCTCTATTTGTTGAAATTGAACTTTATTATAATCTCTCCCAGGCTATGGACCTTAGAACTTGAAAGGCAGAGCTGTTTCAGGTTTTGAGAGCAAAGCCCTTCTCTTCATAAGGAAATCTTACAATAGTTCCTGTAGAATATTTAAGCTGGACTGCATCATAGCTGGCCAACCAGGATGTAAGCTATAAAGCACACCCCCAAGGATCTAATTAAGTTAACCTGTTGAATGGAATTGCTTAATTCAGTGGTTCTCAAAGAGTAATCCCCGGTGTCATTTGGAAACTTGTCAGAAATGTGAATTCTTGGACCCTACTCATACTGAATGAGACTGTGAGGATGGATCCAGTAATCTATATTTTTAACAAGACCTCCAGGTGATTCTGACATACTCTCAAGTATGAGAAACACTGGCCTAAATCATCCATCTGGATATTTTTAAAAAATGGCCACAAATGATTATTTTGGTTTGTGCCATAATTACAATTTAGTTGTTTTTCCTGATAGCAACAGACCAGCAGGTTCATGTGCAGCTTGTGGCAGCTTCTGGAATGTTATGAAAAGCCTGGTCATGATAGCTATATACTGATGTAGGTCTTCCTATTTTGCTATGGCAGGCAGTATTCAGGTGTATATTAAAAAGAAGGGTCCTCTCTGAAACATTCATTTTGTTTTGTCGGAAGCTTATTTTTGTCAACTTTGATTTTCATAGTGGTATCATAAGGTTTTTCTTTCAGAAATTGTCCTGTGAAGTAGAGACGACAGAAACTGAAACTAACCAGTTACTGACATGCAACTCAGTATATTAAATATAACAATTAAAACTGCAAAATTAGATGAGGTTTCAGCACTGTGATAAAGTTTCTTTTGCTGAGCCTTGGAAATCATTGGTGATCTTTTATTTTCCATCGTGATTATTAAGCTCACATGTTCTAGAGTCAGAAGGCCTGGGTTCACTTTCTGCCTCCACTTATCTAACATTGATGGAATTATTTAATTACTCTAAGCTTCAGTTTCTTAATCTGTGAAGTGGAATAATAACTGAACATACCTAGTTGTATATTGGGGTTTTGTGAGGAATAAATGAGCTTATGCATGTAACCCATAATGTTAGCTGCTGATATTAATCCTATTATTACTATTACTATGACCAATACTCCTGTGGTTAGTTAATAACCCAGAGAAGCATTTATGATAGGCCCCTAATTTGTGTGCCACTCTGTCATCTCAACTGGGAGAAGGAAGAGAAGGTTTCTCTTTCTCTTCTTATGGTTTTTTAGTATCTCTGATATGTATCATGTATACGTAAAATATAAAAGGTAACATTTGTATAAGTAAAATATAAGTAACATTTGAGTCCTACTGTTTGCCAGGCACTAGCCAGCACATTCATGCTCTCAGAACTCTTAAAGCAGAGTGCCTTTTTTATTCAAATGTATGTCTTAATTAGTGTGCTTCTTTGACTGCCGTGATCATTACCCTACCCAAGGATGGATGGCTTGGTTTGTAGTAAGTCTTGGGTTTGAATCCCAACTATGCCACTAAACTATGCAGTAACCGTGAATCCTGTCTATGCCACTGAACTATGCAGTAACCAGTCTGTTTGGTAAATTGTGTAAGTTTTCCTTAGTCTCAGTTTTTATTAAAATAGGAATAATAGGCTGGGTGCAGTAGCTCACGCCTGTAGTCCCAACTGCTTGAGAGGCTGAGGCCAGAGTTTGATGCTGCGGTGAGCTGTAATCGTGCCGCTACACTCCAGCCTGGGCAACAGAGTGAGACCCTGTCTCAAAGGAATAATAAAATGTAACTTAGGAGGTTTGAGGATCAATGAAGACAGTATTAATAAAGTACCTAGAATAATATCAGGTGCTTAGTAGATGCTCAATAAAGGATTCTGTTTTTCTAATTTCTCCCATCAGGGTGCCAAGAGAAACTGGCAGTGGGGCTGAAGTAAATTGAGTTGTCAGTATCTTTTGTTTTGTAAGAGCTTCTTTAATAATCTGTCTGAAACCAGCACACTTCACTCCCCTTTCCCCCAGGACATTTTTAAGTAGATTTTTTTTCAAGAAGCTTATTTTATGTTTTGTATAGCATAATGAAAACGCCGTGATTGTCCTTTTTTTTTGAGACTAAGTTGCCCAGGCTGGAGTGCAATGGCGCAATCTCAGCTCACTGCAACTTCTGCTTCGTGGATTCAAATGATTCTCCTGCCTCAGCCTCCCGAGTAGCTGGGATTACAGGCACACACTACCATGCCTAGCTAATTTTTGTATTTTTAGTAGAGATGGAGTTTCGCCATGTTGGCCAGGCTGGTCTCGAACTTCTGACCTCGTGATCTATCTGCCTTGGCCTCCCAAAGTGCTGGGATTACAGGCATGAAACATCATGCCCAGCTATATTGTCTTTTTAAGACTCTGAGTGATCATTTTCTTACTAATTGATCACTGACCCTTGCCTTTTTGTGGGCAAAAGTGATAGACTTTGATTAATAAATTCTCACCCTCATTTTTGGTTCCTGCCATAATTGTCATCATAATTTAAACTGTAAATCTTGAAAGAGCACAGACATGTTAGGATATCAGAAAGCTAGAATACAAATGTATTTTGGAGTTAGGACAGGGACATTAGAGATCTAATCAAACCACTCCTTTTATGGACCAGGAAAGAGGTATAAAGGACGAAAGTGTCCAAGCTTATATAATATGACAGGCAGAGTTGAAGCTTCCTAGTGTCTAATGCCCATTCCACCCATTTTTACTAATGTTCATGTTTTGGTCATTAGCTCAAGGTCAATCAAGAAGAGCATAACCTAACAAGGTTTCTATTTTACAGTTAGTTTGATCTTTGGGAAATGGATCCTAGAAAATAGGTCAGTGGTTATATTTGGTCCAATTAACAATTTAAAAAGGCAAAATTGAAGAATGAAATATGGAAATCAAAGCCTTCTTACTCTTTTGATTTGACTCTGTGGTTGTTGCATAGGAAAACCAGCATTGTTTGTACTGTTCTTATACCTTGGGTTCATTTATCCATGTTCCCCTTATCTAGTTCCTAATGGTACAGATGTATTTCAGGATTTTTTTAATTAGATGTTAAAAATGGACAGAAAAGATCAGTGAGGGAGTAAATCAAGAATGACAATTTTAAAACCACTCTGAGAACAGAATGTTTATATGACAAAATATGTGGCTTTTGAACTGTTTGAATTACCAAAGCATCATAAACAAAATGTTTATAGTAAGTATACTTGCTAATAAGTTTGGATTGTAGGGAAGAATACATGTTAGACTAGGGTTGGCAAGAATGAAGTACTTGGGCCTTATACCTTGCAGCAGTCTGTGGAGGCAGTTTCCTTCTGAGTTCTGTAGAGCCTGAGACTCCTTCTCAAAACACCTTGCATCTAATAGTCAGTACCAATTGAAGAGACTTTGTCTATTTGTATTTACTTGTCATCCCTGGATTAAATGATAACAAATTATAGGAAAAAAAATTAGTACCATTACTAAAAATTAGTGTAAAAAGTATGGAGAATTTTTTTTTTATCTCACAAAACATTACTGAAAATTTTAAATTTCATTTTGGATTTTAGTTTTAATGTAGTTTACCAATTAGAAGTCAGCAAAAATCTTTATGTTTCCCGCGGGGATGCTTGGGGTGCCCGTGGGGCAGGGTAGCGGGGAGGAAGGTGTGGAGTAGTTTACTAAACTCTATTAATAATACCACATTAAAAAATCTATAGGTAAAAAAACAAAAACTTCTAGGTAAAAAGAAGGTTTCTTGACTTATTGGAAATAGCTCTTATAAAACAAACCAAACAAAAACAGTCTGTGTTGTATTTTTTATCAATTGCTTCGTTTTTCAGTGCTCTTGTCATTCAGTGATTGGCAAAATGCACATTCCAGAAATTCATAAAGTTGCTTACTCTGTTGTATGAAAATGAACACTAAACTTAATTCCTCCCCTCCCCAAAAGAAAACATACAGCTCTTTAGAGGGAAACGGGAAATATAAAGATAAATCTTAAGGAAGTGGGAGAGAAGAAATATTTTAAATGTTTAAAAATTACATGAAGGAATACCTCCATTCATTGATATAGCAAACATTTGCATGCTTTCTACCTGCCAAGACCTATGTGAGGCAGAGTGATACAGAAATACAGGACAGTGCTTCTTAACCTGCTTTACATCATGACACACATAAAAAATGATAACATCTGCCAGGAAGCTCCTGCCACCTCAGGCTCTCCTGGGCAGTCTTGTGGGCTTAGGATATGACTGTCTTGGCACACCATCACCCTATTGTGGTAGACACACTGAAAATATTTGATGTGAGACATAGTTCCCGCTCTTGGGAAGCTCACAGAGGACACAGCCAAGTGAACAGACACCAAGAATTACTGCCTCCAAGACTGGTTTGCATTGGAGATGGAAATGGATGGCCCTTTTAGAGGTGTGGTTTATTGCTGAAAGAGAACATATCCAGCAACTATAGAATGAGATAGTGTAATTTTATATTAACTTCTAAACCTCAAATTATGCCTCAGATCGACTTGGCTTCTGAAAGAATATGCAGGTTTTGATTTAATTTAGTGCTTGAGATGAGAAAGTGTAAACACAGAAGAGCTTCTCTCTTTTGTGAATACTAACCCTTAGTCTGATCCTGGCCATATGTACTCCTGCCTCTCTATAGACAGCTCTTATTGAGGAGATGAGGATAATGAGGAAAGAATCAGGTGAAAGAAGTGGCAAAGATGTTCTGGAGGGAGTCATACAAGTTTAGAGCAGAACAGAATGGTAAAGCAGCTGCTCACTCTTCCCCCATCCTCATCCTCACCCTAACCTTCCCACCCCTGGGGGGGAACTTGCAATACTGTCTCCTACCTGTAATATTAGATTATATCCAAATATGCTGTCCATGGACTCAAGTTGCAATGGTATTATAAAACCATTCAATGCACATTACTGAATATCTGCATGATGAGATGGGGTCAGGAGGAGTGGTCACTATTTCAGGGAAGCAGAATAATCATATGGGGTAAGATGTGTTATCAAAGCATAGAGGAGAAATGTTAGGTCCATCAAAAAAAAATGCTCTCAAATGGAGGACATCCTCTGTCAGCTTAGAGGTTCTAAGAGTTAGCTAGGAAAGTATAAAAATGAAGTCCCAAGAAGTTTTTTTTTTTTTTCAAAAAGGGGAATAAAGACTGGGTACGGTGGCTCACGCCTATAATCCCAGCACTTTGGGAGGCCGAGGCGGGTGGATCACGAGGTCAGGAGATTGAGACCAGACCATCCTAGCTAACGTGGTGAAACCCTGTCTCTACTAAAAATACAAAAAATAATAATAATAATAATTAGCCGGACGTGGTGGCATGGGCCTGTAATCCCAGCTACTTGGGAGGCTGAGGCAGGAGAATCACTTGAACCTGGGAAGCGGAGGTTACGGTGAGCTGAGATCACGCCATTGCACTCCAGCATGGCGACAGAGCAAGACTCTGTCTCAAGAAAAAAAAGCAGGGGGATAAAATTAGGAGGTGATTTTTTTTTTTTTTTTTGAGACAGAGTCTCACTCTGTTGCCCAGGCTGGAGTGCAATGGTGCGATCTCCACTCATTGAAACCTCTGCCTCCTGGATTCAAGTGATTCTCCTGCCTCAGCCTCTAGAGTAGCTGGGATTACAGGTGTGCGTCACCATGCCCGGCTAACTTTTTGTATTCTTAGTAGAGATGGGGTTTCACCATGTTGGCTAGGCTGGTCTTGAACTCCTGACCTTGTGATCTGCCCATATCGGCCTCCCAAAGTGCTGGGACTACAGGTGTGAGCCACTGCGCCTGGCCTTAGGTGATTTTTTTAAATAAAGCTTAAGCTTTGAATTTAAATAGTAATGTAAAAGGAAATATAATTGAGTAGAAGGTATTAGAATTCTGCTTGCAGATTCCTTTGGGATCCTCTTTTCTTTAATGCTCTTGCAGTGGCCTTTGTGTGTTTATGTACAATATCCTTAAGGTGGGTCAGAAGCATGTATTATTGCTTCGTCTCAGTTTAATTTTAAAATGTTTTCATCTCCTACTTTTATCAAGCTAAACCTAGATTTTAGTTGTCTCTAGTACCCTTCATCCTGAGGAATGTCAGCAGTTGAGATGTTGTATATTTTAGGATTCCCTACCTACTCTTGAAATGCACTTGGTTAAGCCAGGGTTTCAGGTCAGCAATGTACCCACACTCTTTCTTCCCTTTAATTTTAATGGCAACAAAATCAATTCTAACTTTGCAAGTTTAGAGTAAATAAGAATTGAGATTTTTTTTGGTTTTCTCATCTAGATTCTAACTCTTATTCTAACTCTGATCTTTTTATCCTTTATTTACCAGAAGTAATGACTGAGTTGTTTGGGGACCTAATAACATGTTGCATTGGGGGCAGGGAGGGACAGAACATGCTTCAGCAGTTCTCTATTGCTATTCTCATCCTTCTCCTTAGAGAAAGCCTCGTGACAGTAATGAGAGCAGCTTCTGTGCTTCATTATTCCAGATTTATTTTTATGTTGGGGGAAGGGAGAGTCTACCAAAATTATTTTTTACATGTTTTTTGGAAGGAAGGAGTTTTTTTTTCAACTTCTCATATAGATTATTAGTTTTAAAAACTTATCTTTAGAGAAGGCAAATCATTTAACAGTCAATAACAACTTTGATAATATATAGAGATGTATAAATAAAAAAAAATTTTTTTTTTTTTTTTTTTTTGAGACAAAGTCTTGCTTTTGTTCCCCAGGCTGGAGTGCAATGGCATGATCTCAGTTCACTGCAGCCTCTGCCTCACAGGTTCAAGCCATTCTCCTGCCTCAGCCTCTGGAGGGGCTGGGATTACAGGTGCCTGCCATGCCCAGCTGATAAGTATATAATTTATTTTGGCTCAGTCCGGTGGCTAATGCCTGTAATCCCAGCACTTTGGGAGGCTGAGGCAAGTGGATCACTTGAGGTCAGGAGATCAAGACCAGCCTGGCCAACATGGTGAAACACCATCTTTACTAAAAATATAAAAAATTAGCTGGGTATGGTGGTGGGTGTCCGTAATCCCAGCTACTTGGGAGGCTGAGGCACAAGAATCACTTGAACCCGGGAGGCAGAGGTTGTAGTGAGCTGAGATCATACCACTGCACTCTAGCCCCAAGGACAGTGTGAGACTCTGTCTCAAAAAAAAAAAAATTATGATTTCTCTCATTTTCTTGAATACCATTTAGTAGTCTTACAATCATTTGATGACTATTTTTAAATCTTGCTATTTTGAACAGCACATATAGGTACCAGTCTAGCAGACGGCTAATGGGACAAGTTTGGAAAGCTTTGCCACATTTTTGCAATCTTAAGTGATGGGAAAGAATAACATTTTTTTTTTACATTTCTGTAATGTTCTTAACTAATATAGAAATTAGTTTTAATGGTTTTGGCTTTCTGAATAAATGTGATGCTTTTTTTGAAATTATTGTTAGAAATCAGATCACTCTTTGCTGAGCCCTGTGCACTTACGTTTGTGGTTTTTGATGTTTGGTGTTAATAATAACATTTAGTAATAATATGCCTAATATAGAGAGGAAAATTGCTACATTGTGATCTGTGTCCCATCTAATACAACTTATTGTCCTCTTTTATATTTAAATGTTATTTTAAAAAATGGTTTGTGGCTGTTTATGTCTGCAGGATCGCCCCAGGACATTCGACATGCACTCACTGGAGAGTTCACTCATTGACATAATGAGAGCTGAAAATGATACCATTAAAGGTAAGTTTAGAAATATACTCAGTTGATTTTAGACAGTAGTTTTAAATGTATATTGTCTATTTAATCTGATACACAGTCTGACAAATACTATGGAGTCACTTTGTATGCAGTAAGTTCTATCGATTTTACATATATACCTCTTCCTGTTAAAAAATCCAACATATTTGATGAACCTTTACAGTGGAGCCATTGTGATACCAATTAAGCAATCTAAGAATGGGCAATTAGCTCAAAGACACCAACCACATACCTTATTTATTTTATTTTTTTAATATCTCAAGCAGTAACTTCTTATTGCCTCAATTGTTTATGTCTACCTACTTATGACAATGATTATGTCCCAGGAAGCGTTCACACTTTGGTAGAATTTTTGCCTAGTTTCCCATTTTAAAAAATAACCAGTAGTTTCAAAGTTAAAGTGAAGTTTCGTGGTTCTCAGAATTTTTTTTCTATGTGTTAAAAAAAAAAAAGTACTACTTGTGCCGGGCTTGGTGGCACGTGCCTGTAGGCCCAGCTACTTGGGAGGCTGAGATGGGAGGATCACTTGAGCCCAGGAGTTCTGGGCTGCAGTGTGCTATGCCGATCGGGTGTCTGCACTAAGTTTGGCATCCATATGGTGACCTCCTGGGAGTGGGGGACCACCAGGTTGCCTAAGGAGGAGTGAACCGGCCCAGGTTGGAAACGGAGCAGGCCAAAACTTGCGTGCTGATCAGTAGTGGGATCGTGCCTGTGAATAGCCACTGCACTCCAGCCTGGGCAACATAATGAGATCCCATCTCTAAAAAAAAAAAAAGTACTTTTCTGGTCTCAGTTCTGTTACTGACAAGCTGTCTATCTTGAATAAGACATTCCATTTGACTAGGCCTCAATTTCTTCATCTTTATAAAGATATAGAATCATCTGAGGTGCTTTAAAAATAAAATATGCATGTCTGGACCTCATTCCATACGTGGGTTGCAGGCTTGGCGTATTATTTTTTTAATATCTCAGGTGATGCTAACATGTAGCCAGGAATGAAAATTACAAGACTAGATATTTCCTAAGGGCCCTTCCTCTGATTTTGGGAAAAGTATCCCACAAAATAAAACATTTTTCTGGACAAAAATATTGGTTTCCTAGCAAACAGGTGTTTGTTTTTTTAAAGAAATTTAGAACTTTTGGTATATCTGGACATCCCACTTAAGTTGTTGGCTCGTTGATTCATTCATTCATTCAGTGATTCAATAATTATGACCTGCTTTGTGCCACACATAGAGCTTTGCACTGAGGTCAAAGGTGATAAGGCAGCCTGTTGCTTCAATTGGTGACCCACTTAGCCTAGTTTTCCTTTGAGTTTGTCTTATCATGTTACTGATGCAGAAAAACATTTTATGTATTTTTCAGTAGACCAGTAGTGATAATATTTTTTAATGAGGAAAGCTTTTAGGTTTCTGGAGAGAGAGAAAAAAAAATAATATGTAAAAAAACAGGCATCCATCTGATGTGATATCTTTGAATTAAGAATATCTGGAAGGTCTTTACTGAGTTTCTTATGGAATTCTGGTGGATGACTCTAGTGCAGATGCATGCTGTATAGCTGAGGAAAGTTGATCTCTCACTCAGAACTGGCTTTATTTTTTACTACTTTTTAGCACTCTGACTGTGGGTTGTTCTTCAGCCTCTTGGACCTTTTGTTTTCTCCTCAGCAAAATGAAGAGTCTAAGGTGCTATTTCTAGCACCAGAAAAATTGTACACTCTTAAAGAAAATAACTAAAGGAAAAATATGAATGTCTGTGGGTTGTACCAATGTGAATTGCCTGGTTTTGTATTATAGTTATATAAAATGTTACCATTTGAGAACACTGGATAAAGAGGCTTTCTCTGTAGTACTTTTGCAACTTGCTGTGAATCTATAATTAGGACTTTGGGAGGTATAAAGGAGGGTGAATCAGTTGAGCCCAGGAGTTCAAGACCAGCCTGGGCAACATGGCAAGACCCTGTCTCTATGTAATAAAAGAATTTAAAAAAGAAAGAAAACATGGTGATACCCGTCTTTATATAATAAAATAATTAAAAAAAATAAAAAGTTAATGTCTGGTGTCATGTTACAACTGTAATCCTGGCACTTTGGGAGGCCAAGGTGGAGGATGGCCGGAGCCCAGGAGTTCAAGACCAGCCTGGGCAAGATGATGAGACCTGATTCTACATGGGATGCTGAGGCAGGAGGATCACTTGGGTCCAGGAGGTTGAGGCTACAGTGAATTGTGTTCCTGCCATTCAGGACCCTGTCTCCAAAAAAAAAAAAAAGGAAAAAGTAATTAAAGAACATTTGTGTATTCTTAATGTGTTTAACAATTTCAGCTCATTTTTCAAAGAGCTTCCTATACACTAGGTACTACAGATAATAAGTAATTGGAAATCATTTTTCTAAGTGCCTATAGTTTTTATCACAGAAAATATAGGTTAACTGCAGTGGACAGAAACAAGTTGTTATGTGACATTTTAAGAAACAAACCTCTAATTAATACTTAGGTTAGATAAAACAGTTCGCACACATTATTCTTTTTTTTTGGTTGAGATGGAGTATTGCTCTGTCACCCAGGCTGGAGTGCAGTGGCGCGATCTTGGCTAACTGCAACCCTCACCTCCCGATTTCAAGCAATTCTCCTGTCCCAGCCTCCCAAGTAGCTGGGATTACAGGCGTACACCACCACGCCCAGCTAATTTTTGTATTTTTAGTAGAGACGGGGTTTCACCTTGTTGGTCAGGCTGGTCTTGAACTCCTGACTTCAGGTGATCCACCCGCCTCGACCTCCCAAAGTGCTAAGATTACAGGTGTGAGCCACCGCACCCAGCCTGTATACATTATTCTAATACAATTAACAATAGAATTTCCTTGGCCATCAGTTTTAGCCAGGACATCTTTATCAGATTTTTTTCTTCTAGTTTGCTCAACGGTAATTGTTTAAAGTTTTGCCTTTATTCTATATTCTCTTTTAAAGTTCTTCTTACTAATTTTTACTAAATTAAGTTTCTTTAAGCTGATATAGGGATAATCAAAAATTAGGTCTGATGACAGAAAAAATTAAGTCTGATTGGTCTGATCTGGAACATACAGATTTTGTAAAATAGTGATTTATATACTGTAACATGACAGAATGGAAAGACAGTGGGCTTTGGAATCAGATCTGATTAAACTGCCATTCTGCCACTACAGTCTGTGGTGGCTGTGAAGATTACATGATATGATGCAGCTATAGATTTCAGTATATTGCCTGGTTCATAGAAGACACTAAAGAAATTACATGTATTATTACTAAACATCTAAGTCTGCTTTCATGCTCATCAAAAAAGCCAGCTTCAGTTTAAGTTTAGGTGCCAGTCTGGCTTGAGTATATTACAGGAACTTTGTGTGTTTTTTTTCCTACAAAGAGCAATAAAGAATTCACAGATGAGTGCATAGACCTAAAAATGCCAGATTATAGTTATGCTTGTTTTCTTTCTCAAACAAGATCATGACCTTTGTATCACTGTAGCCTATCACTACCAAGACATTGTTTTTGCTCAGGGTAACATTTTATTTTGTTAAACTATATTCTGATTTAGATAGCTATTTTAGGAGTACTGTGTTTGATTTTAACAGTTGTTCGTTCTGTTGTGAAATTTTGTTTAAAGGTAATAAAGATAATAAAATTTGAATAACTTAAACACATTGTCATTTTGAAATAGGTGTCTAACACTTACCAATTCATTTTGAAAATAAATATATAAAATACTCTTCCAGCACTCTGCTTTCTTAGAACAGAAAATAGAAAATTGACATTAGCCAGGTGTTGTAGCTCACACCTGTAATCCTAGCACTTTGGGAGGCTGAGGTGGGTGGATCACCTGAGGTCAGGAGTTCAAGACCAGCCTGGCCAACATGGTGAAACTCCATCTCTACTAATAATAGAAAAATTATCTGGGTGTGGTGGTGTGCACCTGTAGTCCCAGCTACTCAGTAGGCTGAGGCAGTAGAATTGCTTGACCCTCCCGCAGGCGGAGGTTGCAGTGAGCCGAGATTGTGCCGCTGCACTCCAGCCTGGGCGACAGAAGAGAGAGACTGTCACAAAAAAAAAAAAGAAAGGAAAAGAAAAGAAAAGGAAATTAGCATTAATTTTGAGTTTGCTAGAGAACAGTATACCTCTTAGAAAAAAAATTAATTAAAAGATTTGTTTTAAATACTTCACAATTCAAAGACGTTAATACTTATTTTAAAAATAATTTCATAAAAATTATGAATGACCTCATTTATTTTTATCTTTCTAGTTCCTCATAGATACACAGTTTGTGCGTATATGTGTTTAATAAGGCCTAAATTTACTACGGGAACTACAAGTTGAATCTATTGGTGTGGCTATTATTAACTTAAATTTTCAAAAGAGCTAGAAAACTTAATTCGTATTTTTCATTTGGGAACAAAAAAATCTCCCTTGCTATAATGGGGTTAAAAATTTTATTTTTGCTATCAACAAAATGCTTAATAGGCTTAGGAATCTTCAAGTAGTTTTTGAATTTCTTTATGAATGTATTACTGATTCCAACTGACTTATTGGAAAATTTATCTTTTTTTTTAAACAAATGTTCAAAGGAGTACATAGCTTTCATAATTTATATTAGGGTTTTTTTTACAACTTAATTTAAATTGCTTTTCTAAGAATTTTGAGGCTACTATCATGTTTTCTTTGTACAAGGGATTTAACTCTTTGAGGGAGGAAAAGGGTTCTTCTCATTCCTTATCTCTGTGTCCTTTTTCTGGTCAGCTGGCAAGTCTGGATGTTATTTTTATCTGCGAAATTGTGTATTGCCTTCTCCATAACCAACACCAGTGACAGTCCTCAGAAGCTCTTTTCCCCAGAGACCTATTTCATTTTCTTTACTGCACACCCAGTCTCATAAGCTTAGAGCCTGAGCTACATGCTGAGTTTGAATTTTGATCTCCCAGGTGGCAGCTCGTGCATTGCTACAATATTATTAGGCTTATCAAGTTTTTTCTTCACCCAGACAGAAAAATTTTTTACTACTATTGATAGATACCTAGATGATTATTTTGGGAATATTGTATCTTGTTGTTATTCCTGTTTTTTCTCACTTGAAAATTGGTATTCGTTACTTAGAAATGGAGCAGCATGAAATAGATTAAAACCACATGCGAGTACATCTGTTTCCAGCCTTCTGAAGCATAGGTTGGACACAGTGAAATAAAGATTCATAAAGCAGTGTTATATTCAGTGTATAGAGAGACCTCTGAAAATTAAGGAGCCTTTTTTTCTTTATGTGAAGGGAATAGAGAGACAAAAATTGTGCTTAAAAATTATCAGACATCAGACAGAATATAACAATCCACAGTTTCATGAGAGTGGTCGAGTATTTTAAAAATCCAGTATATGAAAACAATGTAATATTCAATTTGCTTCATTTCACTAGAAAGCCAAAACGAGACAGCAAAATTATTGAGAGAACAAAGGCAATCTACAAGACTGTCAAAACATTATAGTTGTTCTTCAGATATTAAATTATGACTTAGAATATCATATTATTCCTTTGAATATTGTCAAAAGGGAGTCTTTTTCTCTTCATATTGTTGAAGAATATATCTTGCTTTCAGTTTTTGAAAGGGAAGACTCAGCATATCCACCACAATTCCTCTGAAAGTACTTAATTTGAATGTAAGCAATAATGATTGCATTCAGAAATGCAAGTTGTTTAAAGTGCCAGTCTTTTACATATCCCCATGGTGCCCAGGAAACCTATTGCATATGTAGAGTAAGTAGTGGAAGCATGTTATACAGTTAAACACATGACTGCCTCACGTGTTTCATGCATTGCTTTATTTTAAAAGCTATGGATCTACTCCAAAAATGCTATGTATTTAATTCCTGACTGCCAAAGGTGTTGTGACCTTGCATTTAAAACACTTTCATATTTTTTCTCGCTCTATGTACATGTTAAATTTAGAGACCCTTCCCTGACTATTTTTGATTGCTGTAAATTTGTTTGAAACAAATGCTTAAATGAGTAGGCAAGTGATGATTCCATCTGTGCTGTTATTCTTTGTTGCTAAGCAAAAGAATTTATAATAGCCTTTCTAGAAGAAAATCATGAAACTCAGTTGAAAGTTTGGTACACAATGCTTGTTTCCTCAGTTTCATAAAAGTTTTTTTATATCATTGTAAGAGAGTGGCTGTTGGGATACTTATTTAAATTCTAGATCTTTACAGTTAGGGAGAGAATGAATTTAGTGCTACTTAAAAATATGTAATAAATAATAGTAGGAAACCTTAACTTTTCTTTTGATACACAATTTTACTAATATTCCTATATTCCAAATTACAGTCACTTAGCTGACTTAAAGAACACATGTTGTATACTGGTACAGAGGCATTAGAACAAATATTTTATACAGATACTTATTCTATGCAGGCTGAAGTAGTTCTAGAAACTTGCTATGAGAATAGCTAAATTTTGTCACTTATTAATTTCATATGTTATAAATTTGAAGTAATTTGGGTATAAGTTAAAATTTTTTCAAAACGAAAGGAAGTACTACTAAAATAGATTCTGTTGCTTTAATATTAGAATGATTTATTTTAGGTAGGAATGGTGGAGAGGGTATATAATTTCCTACAGTATTTAACCTTTTTCTATTTAAATTGGTTTGCCTGTGGCAAAGTAAGAACAGATTACTGGTACCCTAACCTCCAACCTTTTTAAAGGATTGGATGAACATTTTCCGTTAAGGGACATTTAATGGGGCATGATTCAAAGTACCACAAGGAAGAAATGGATAGACCAGGCGTGGTGGCTCATGCCTGTAATCCCAGGGCTTTGGGAGGCCTAGGCAGGTGGAGCACCGGAGTTCGAGACCAGCCGGAGCAACATGGTGAAATCCCCCTCTCTACTAAAAATAGATAAATTAGCTGGGCATGGTGATGGGCGCCTGTAATCCCAGCTATTTAGGAGGCTGACGCAGGAGAACCACTTGAACCCGGGAGGCGGAGGTTGCAGTGAGCCAAAATTGAGGCATTGCACTCCAACCTGGGCACCAGAGTGAAAATCCATCTCAAAAAAAAAAAAAAAAAAAGAAAGAAAGAAATGGATAACGCAAACCAGTTATTTTTACCTGAATGTATAATCAAATTTCTTCTTCCAAGTAAATTGTTAGTATGTGGTATCAAATGTCTCTGGTGAATTGAGGGGATCTTTAAATATCGTGTCTTTAGGATTCAGAGTCAGCCGGCAGCTGCCTGCGTGTCTGGCTGGAGCCTTCCTGAAATCGGCTGGCTCTTTCTTGCTCTGTTTGGATGATACCAAGTAATTCAGAGTAACGTAGCAGGGGGAGTTACTGAGGTCTCCTAGGAAGTAGAAAGTTGCCTTACTTCTCAGAGCCTCATAAGTAATGGAGGAAGGTAAACAGCACAGAGTATAATTTAAACTGGGCCACAATTAATTGTGTGTGTGGCTATTTAGGAATGAAGCGCGTTTCCTCTTTCTCTTGCACTCTCCCTTTCTTGACTGCGGAAATGGAACATCCTAAATAGTCTTTCTCTTGCCTTGGCTTAGCTGTGCTGTAGGATGGGACCTGGGCTTCTGCGTTGAGGTAACTTCTATTGTGAGGAAGAAGAGGTCGAAGTTGTGTGGCATGATTTTTTTGTAAGAAAAGTGAAGGTTTTGTTCTTAATTTTGAACAACTGCCTGCTTTCTGATTTACTTTTGATCCGGATTTGTTGGATTCTTCACTCTGCTGTGTAGGTTGAGCTTACAAAGGTGTGGATTTTGAGCAGTGTGATTACTCCCTTTCAGATTTGGGGGTTGCTGTTGTTTTTGTCTTTTGGGTTTTTATAAGGGGAGGCGGGGAAGGGGAAATGCCTGGGGCGGGGTGGGGAACATGTGATGTATGTGAACGCCGATATGGTCATAGGATCAGACTGAGGTCTTCCTCGCTCTAGCCTCTGAACGGGAAACCAACTCAGTTCAAACTGCATCTTATGCATGGGCCAGATCTTCATCTGGCCTGTTTACTTACATGACACATACTAGTCAATCGAAAATAGTGATCCTCTGCCCTCTACCTGCCACACGTTTGTGATTGAATATTTGACCCTTGTTTTTATTTGCTCTGAAAAATCACATAAGCATTTGTCACAAAGGGGGAATTTGTCTTATGTCATCCATGATGTGAGTCCATAATTACTTAAGCAGCCCTTTTATCTTAATCCTGAACACTGAACACAAGGAATCCTATTTTGAGGCCATGAAAATTGGTTATTTTATTCTTTGTTACCTGAGTGAGAGGTGAGGGTAATGGTGGGTGGCGGGGGGGGAAGTGTTATAATAGTTAACTTTTTATGTTATTAGAAGGTTAAATATACTTTTAAAAGATTTTTTTAACTCTAACTTTTTCTTTTCAATTGTAGTAAAGCATTCTTATTCTATGGTTGTTATGACTTAATATTGCTTGACATACATTCAGGGCAGAGATTTAACTATGTGTGGTAGTTAAAAACTTAAGAGATAAATCAGAAAACAAGCAACAATCAGGTAACAAATTAACAAGTACTTTTCTTTAATGTTTTACATTGTCATATTAAGTTTTGTGTACAATTTAAGCTTATGTTTTACCATCTGGACAGATGAAAATAGTAATCTCTACTCAGAAATAAAATCAAAATGACAATAAGTAGTACAGGTTTTAGACTTTGTCCACAGTTTGTCAGTGATAAATATTGGGGGACCTTCCTACTGTATAAAGAGAAGGGGGCCCACAACATTTATGGTGATACATGTCACTCATGTGCTGCATCTAAATTAATATAGCGTATTGTGTACCTTTAATAGTGTCACATTGTTTTTCCATGTTTTCCTTCTCTAATAAAATTCTATAGAAGTGACTCTTGCCATCTCATTTCCTGACAGCTACAAAAACAGCCCAAATATCTGCTTAATAAAAAAGCCCTTTGTTGTCTATGAAGGTCTTAAGGCTTTCCTTGATCCTGTTATATAATCCGAGACTATGTTATTTGCTGACTTTGGGGGAGGGGAAGAAATGCCGCCTGATTCATAGTTGTCATAAAAATATTCTAGATTCTCTGCATTCAGTTTAGCAGCAGGAAGGAGGGGAACAGTTCACACTTGTGCCATGAAATTATTACTTCCTGAAACTTCTTCATGGAGTTTCTACCTGAATATGTATGCAGTTGATTAATTTTTCAGCTTTATGTGCCTGACTTGTGAATTTCTTGTTTTTTCCCCCTCACATTACCATTATCCTTACTACCAAAACTGAAAAGGGGGAGAGAGAAAACTCTCTGAAATTTTTCTTGGTAATTAGCCATTAAATTTGTTAAAGGAATACTTTTTAAGAAGGTTTAAACTAGTTACTACTTTTCAAATCAGACGTTGAGATGGCCAGGCTGCCTCTGGGCTTCATTATTTTGTCTAATTGACTGATTCTGAATTCAGTCCCACACCAGTGCACTCAGTTCTAAAAGCAAGGCTTTGTTTTATTCTGGGTATTACCTGGTAACCAGTCAATTAAGAACATTAGTGGAACTCTGAAGGGAAAGCAGTTCCATAATCTCTTTGGAATCCAGTTGGGCCGATGCCAGTTGCTGTATATTGGAAAAGAGTAAGAGGAATCAACCAATTAGAGCCCCTCTTTAGTACTTGAAAAACCGACAATAAAGAGCAAGTCTTAATTCTGAAGAGCAGCCTTGATTAATTGAGGTATAAATAACTTTTAAAAAATCTAACTTCTGCTGGCTATAATATTCCAAATAATAAATGTCTGGGATGGTTAAAAAGAGATATTTAAGCCAGCTGCCTGATTTCTTTATTGTGATGATCAGAAGTTGTTAGCATATAACAGACTTTTCCAAATGTTACGAAATAAAAGGAGAAGCGTTTAGGATTGTGTTCAAATCTAGTTTGGCCACTAGTAGTGCTGTGGCCTTAGGTCGGTCACTTCTCTCTCTAGACCTCAGTTTCCTTACCTGTAAACAGAGGGGGTTGAACTTAATGATCTTTACATTACTATCAGCAATTCAGTCTTATGTTACAAAACTGAAGGTGCAGTTTTGCATGATAAAACTGAAGGTTTTTATGGTGTAATGACTGAAAGTAGCACATGAGTATCATGTGAGTTTGGGTGTGGCAGTATTTCATATGGAATAGTTTGTAAAAGGGATATAATCAGAAATCAGATTTAGTCGGTTGAGTGAAGGCTTTGGGTCTAAACTACATCTTTTCTTTTTGAGATAGGCCTTAAAGTATTATGTTTAGAAAACAGTTGTTTAAACTTGGCCTCATGAAATGTTTTCGTTCTCCATTTGTGAACCATGGGCTACTTCAGCCATGGGAATTATTTGATAGAGCCTGTGAGCCCATTAGTGACCAAGCATTCCAGTTAGATGATAGATGTCACTTATGTACGCATGATTATCTTCCAAAAGCATGTGGATGCTGATGTAATGCAATTAAAATACATTTAAAGGTGTTGCTGAATTCATAGTAGGCTTCTGATATTAAGATTTTTTTGTTGTTGTTCTGTTTTACTTGCAGCATTCATTAGGGTAGAAGTAGGGGTAGGAGTCTTAAGTTATTACGGAGGAAAACTTCTCTGAAATATTTTGATCAAAGTAGGTCTTAATACTTATTATAAAGATTATGAAATACTGCTCTAGAGAATTTCCCTAATTTTTCTGCTTTATACTCCTGCCATTACCATGCTCCTTGTTACAAAAAGAACATAATATAAAAAGGAATTTAACAGAGGAGATGGTGAAGAGGAGGACAGGGGGATGTGAGGAAGCTACTTACCCCATCCTAGCTTGTCATCTCCACCAGTTAGCATTTTGGAGCTTCCTAACATCTGAAGCCATCTTTTATTCCTTTGTGGCAGCGTTGAGAATATGGGCTCCTGAGGCTACATCCTGCACAATGCTGGGGGGTAGAGGGAGCCATCTGACAAGATGGGTGCACTCCGCGTTGTCTTATATTTTAGCTTCTGCTTATACTCCACCTCCACAAATATTTGAACATATTCAATATGCCAGGTAGACTGAAGGATACTTTTGATGCTGGGCTGCATTTTTCCTTTTCGAGGTAGACCTGGACATTGTGTATGGGAAGCAGCATTAACAACCAGTTTCAAGTGAAAGGGTGCTTACCTCTGATATCATTTCTCTTTTATTCAGTGCCCCTTGTGAGAATTACTTCTAACCCAAATCCTTACAATAACCTTTTATGTGAGTTTTGTGGTCTTCATTTTACAGTTGAAAAAAATTGAAGATCCCAGAGATGCAACAGCTTCTGTAAAGTCACTCAGATTCCTGGTACCTACAGGGTCAGTATAGGAGGAACACACAGCTTCTGGCTCCTGGTTCAATGGCCTGTGTATTTATTGTGTAGCCTCTGGAAAGGAAACAAACATAAGAAAACACAAAGATTTTTGTCTGGTATGTTTTGACAGAAGGTAGGCATTCAATTTTTTTTCTTTACTTTTTTTTTTTTTTTTGAGACAGGATCTTGCTCTGTTGTCCAGCCTGGAGTGCAGTGGCACACTGCAGCCTCTGTCTTCTGGGGTCAAATGTCCTCCCACCTCAGTCTCCCAAGTAGCTGGGACTACAGGTGCCTGCCAGTGCACCTGGCTAATTTTTGTATTTTTTGCAGAGATGGAGTTTTGCCATGTTTTGCCCAGGCTGGCCTCAAACTCCTGGGCTCAAGCGATTCGCCCACCTTGGCCTCCCAAAGTGCTGGGCTTGGCCTCACAAAGTGCTGGGATTACGAACATGAGCCACCGTGCCCGGCCAAGATTTCTTAATTTCAATTTAGGAGGTGTTACAAAATTTAAAAATCTGTATTTTATCATCATCTATGAAAGATTCAGATCTCACAGTTGGCTGGTTTCATACTGAAGTGTGCCTTATTGGGAGTGGAAACTTTTCCAAGGTGACTTGTTTTCTTCCCCGATTCTTATTCATCAGGTTTGCCATGGGGCTTAAGCATGTGTATTCTGAATGTGATTCAGATACACTTCCTTCCCTTCCCACCCCTACCTTTGTACTGCTTTGGATGTATACATAAAGTCCAAAGCTGTCTGAGGCCATTCATACAACAAACATACATCAGGCATCTACTGTGCACCAGGCACTATTTTAGGTTGTTGGGATATATAGGGACTAAGTAAAAACAAAGGTTCCTGGCTTCATGTAGCTTATTTTCCAAATAATTACCAGATATCTTTGAATATCCTGTTTATTATTTAATTTAGAAGATTAATAAGAGGAAAAGTAAGAACCCTGAGTATTGATAGGATAAAATAGGTAGTGGGCCTTCTGAGAAATAACGAAATGTGAAATTCTTAGATCAGGTATAAAACGCAAGTCCATTCTTCATTAAGATTGAGAAAAGTCGCCGGGCGTGGTAGCTCACGCCTATAATCCCAGCACTTTGGAAGGCTAAAGTGGGCGGATCACAAGGTCAGGAGATCGAGACCATCCTGGCGAACACGGTGAAGCTCCTTCTTTAAAAAAAAAAAGAGATTCAGAAAAGTTGTCAGAATTCATGTTAAGTAAGTGACTAGGGTTAATGATAGATAGGTCTGTATGCAGAAAGCCAACTAGTGACTTTGCAGATTACTTTTTGGGGTTCGGACTTCAGCAAACAGTTTTAAGGCAGCTTTTTTATCAGCTTAGTATTCTATTTTTATAAAATAGTGGTTATAAATAAGAAGTCAGTCTTAATTCTTTTTAGTTTCTGTAGTCAGAGAAAAGTCTAATTAGGTTTCTTGTGGCTTTTCTCTCTTATCTCTAAAGTTCTCAATCATTTACACTGACGTAGCTTGTGGTCCCTGGAGATTTCATAAGTTTATCTTGATTTTTTTTTTTTATGTTCACGTCAGTACAGACAGCCATTTCTCAAAATTATTTTCACCTTGTTTATTCACTGGTTCTTTTGATATATGTCTCTTGTAACACATGCTTCTTTTAATCAAACTTTTTGCAAGGTAGGAGAAGTTTAATTTACTACCTTGGCTTTTTTTTCTGGATTGCTTTAATTTTTTTCTACTACTCAAGTCTGTTTTTCCACTTTTCTTTCCATTATATTTTTTTCACCTTTTTTTTTTGCCAACTGACTTTGGCTGGCTTAGTTTGGACAAAAACTATGCCTAGTTTTGCCTAGATTTTTAGAGCTTAAAAAATTGCCATTAATCACTGGTATCATAACATCCTCTTAAGGCAAGTTATCTTGTTGCTCTGTCCTCTAAATGTAGCATCTAGAGTCAGAAGGCTTCTGGCAAGGATAAAAATAGCCTTCCTGCTTGCTGGTTTGTTGTTAGCTTTACTGGCAGTAGGAAATCTTTTGAATTCCTTAATTGGGTCAACTTCTTGCTAGGTTCTCTCTAGACATTCCCTTGTGCCCGAAATTCTTAGAAGCTTTTAGATCTTATAGCTTCGCACCTGCCCCAAGTTGTAGTCAAAGCAGTCCTTCCTGTATATGAAACCTTCCTCCATCTGTAAAAACATATTCCATTAACCTCACCCGTCTTACACATAAGTGTTATTTTCTTTTGCCACTATTACAGTCTGTTTTTCAGTCATCCTATCACAATTAAAACATTAAATTTGGTGTTTTGGTTCAAAATGAAGATCCTCCCTGGTTTTATTGAAAAGAAAAATTTTAGGTTGAATTTTTGAAGTTTTTATTAACTAAAATTCTTTTGTATCTTTGCCAGTTTGACTCTGATAAAAGTAGGGGGTTAGGTTTTGTTCTTTTCTCTCTTTCTGAGAAGACTTATATCCCTGTTTTTAATCACGGACACTAGCAAATTCTAATTTCTCTGAAGCTGAAAAATCCCCCAGATTTGCCACTCCCTTCTCCAAGGTTCCAGTTTGGAACTTTCTGGGCAAAAGGAATCCTCCTTGTCCTTTCTCTTACAAGTGGAAAATTGTTGGTTGTCTTCGGCTTATAACTGAGGAAGGGAAAGGAGTTAATTTGGTTAAGTACCTACTGCATACTGAGGGACTTTTCTTGGCATTCTGCAAACGTTATTTCAAGACTGTCTCACAACAGCTTTGTGAAGTAGATGGTAATATCTCTTTTTCCTGAAGATCAGTAAAGCTAAATAATTTGACCTAGGTCACAAGATGAGATCGCCTTGACTGTACCCATTACACTGTATCTTCCAGGGCAGAGAGACCACCAACTGCTGACTTTGCTCCATTCATTTTCCACAGCTGCTTATGGAGCACCATTCTCTGCTCCAGGCTCTGGGGTATCAAACCCAAAATTCATAAAGATCTCGTTGCCCTACAGCAAGAGATTAAAACAAGTAATGTAAACACAGTATAATAAGTGTAAAGAATGTTGGAAGGAGTATGGAGTGTTATCTGAATCAGAGCAAGGATGATGTGGGGCAGGGAAGGCTAATTCATAGGATGTGAGACCTAGCAGGGGAACTGCCTGGACAAAAGTGTGGAGGCTTGAGTGGTAAGACATTGGGGGACAGAGAGAAAGCGCATTCTATCTAGGTAGAGGGGAGTAACCCAGAAGTTGAAGTTATGGGCCAGCAGTTCTGAATGGCTGGAGAGCCTGATGTGGGAAGGGAAATGGCAGTGTGAAGAGTTAGGAAAGGCATTAATTCAAAGATTTTTGTAAGCACTGGCTTTTGAGCTGAAAGCCAGATCTGTAGCAGAGAAGGGTTTTGTTTAGCCTAAACTCTGTGTGTGTTTAGTAAATTTGGAGTGGCTCTTTGGGAGGGGACAGACTCTGCAGTTGATATCAGTCCCAGCCAGTTCCTTCTTTGTGATTTTGCATGGGAATGTCTTTTTTTGGAAATTGGTTTGTAGCACAGATAGATAAGGGGGTAGAATAAGCTTACAGATAAATAAGGGGGTAGAATAAGCTTACTGATTTTGATTTGGGGAGTTATTTTTAAGTCCATAGACTATATTATTAAAAACTAAATTTACGCCATTAAATTATCGAACATATTGAATGCTTTTTTGTTAGCTTATATTGATATGACTTCTGCATATGTGTTAGTATAAAGTGGGCATTCAAAACCAGTGGATTTATTACACATTTCTTGAGCTTTGGTGTCCAATGTCCAGGTCCCCACAGTGCCATGTTGCTGCAAATCTCAAGTGGTGTTTGTAAAAACAGCAGAGTGCAGGGGTAGGTGGGCTACCTCCTTTAAAATATTATTTATGACAGTATAGTTTTGGTTTACTTAGATGTGAGCTAAACAAAATTAGCAAGAGAAGAGGTAGGAGCAGGACCTCTAGTTAGTTAATCAACAACAACAAATGTATGTGTCTGTGTATGTGTGTGTGTATTAGAAATTTTTAATGGTGGTCACTGAAGACTCCTCCACAAACACCCTTCTTTACTTTGGAGTATCCAAATTTTTATAGGGTGAATCAATCAAAAGTTGATTCTTAAAAATTTTGTGTTACCTGTCACTTTATAGGACTGTCTGATTATGTTTTGGAGAACCTTGCAGAGTTATTTCCTATTATCATTCCTTGGCCGTGGCCTGTACCATGCTGTCAGCATTGCTGACATGACTCTGAAAAAGAAAAGGTTATAGACAGCATGAAATCTGATTGCACTGCAGATACATTTGATATTTTTCAGTGTTTGTGTTGTTTGAAATGGCAGCATTTATTTTGTCATTTCCTGTTGAATTATCAATAGCAGTAATATCTGGGTTATTCTTTAGAAAATAACTTATTTTACCTAATTAATTAAAGTAATACATATATGTGCTGCTAATGTAAAGAGTATTTCCTCTAGTCTTTTCTCCTATTATTTTTTGACTCGGGTATTTTAGTTAGTGTCTTGAAAGGATATAATAGTATATACTGTTCTTTTTAGCACCTCCTTCCCTCACTTATTCTAAGTCAGTCTGTTGGTAAATATTGGTTCTCTCCAACTGGCAAATTCTTAGCGTAGAATTGCCTACTTGATGTATGGATCTCTTGTAGGTTGTAGGATTTGGTAGTGTAGATCCCCAGAGTCACACTGTATCTGTTGCCTATATTTGGCTAGGTTGAGTCATGTCACCAAATATAGCCTATGCCTTCTGCATGATGTATGCCAGGCTTCTGGCTCCAAATTCTTCAGCTGGCCTCCAGAGACTACTACTTTTCCTGTCATAATGTTCCCTAAGATTAGAGCTGCTGACCAGGCAGTACTTTTTGTATTTATAACACAATCAATACCAAGAGCCTTCAAATATTGAATTTTACCCATCAATATAGGTTCACATGCCAAAATCCTAATGCTTTCCTTCTCCCCTGAGGAATTAAATTCTGAATGTGCCAAAACCTGGATAATGATTAAAGATAGATGAGTTCTCAGCCGTGCGTGATGGCCCGTGCCTTTAATCCCAGCAGTTTGGGAGGCTGAGGTGGGCGTATCACCTGAGGTCAGGAGTTCAAGACCAGCCTGACCAACATGTTGAAACCTTGTCTTACAAAAATACAAACAAAATTAGCTGGGCATGATGGAGAGTGCCTGTAATCCCAGCTACTCGGGAGGCTGAGGTGGGAGAATCTCTTGAACCCAGGAGGTGGAGTTTACAGTGAGCTGAGATCGTGCCATTGCACTCTAGCCTTGGCAACAGAATGAGACTCCATCTCAAAAAAAAAAAAAAAAATAATAAGATAAAAGATAGATGAGTTCTCAAAAACTCAACCAGACAAAACAACGGGCAGGTACTGGGTTGTATTAATATTCAGATACCTCAATTATTTTTATTTTATTATACTTTATGAATACTGGTATTTTGAGTTCAGTGGAATGAACTCATCAAATGCTCACCCGGTACCCAAACAGGAAACTCAACATGCCTAGGTATTAAAAGTTCTAGTTCCAAAGGGGGCTATTATGTAAGAGAGATAAGAAGGTTAAGCCAGAAGCTGAAATGGTTAGGTAAGAAAGTTAGCTGTTGCTTTGTAGCTACAAATAAAATTAGGTGAGTTTGTTAAAAAGATGTTTCTTTGTTGGGAAAGGTGTCTTGGAAAAAAGTGAACCTGAAAAAAAAAGATTTGAAATGATCCTTGAGAAAACTTACGTCTGCGCAAAAGCCTGCATGCCCATAGATGTTTACAGCAGCGTTATTCATAATTGTCAAAACTTGGAACAACTAAGATACCCTTAAGTAGGTGAATATAGATAAGCAAACTGTGATCCATCCAAACAATGGACTATTATTAAGTACTAAAAAGAAATGAGCTATCATACCATGAAAAGATGTGGAGGAACCTTAAATGCATGTGTCTAAGTGAAAGATGGCAATCTGGAAGGCTGCATACTTTTTGATTCCAACTGTATGATAGTCTGGAAAAGGCAAGTCTGTGAGACAATAAAAAGGTCAGGGGTTGGGGATTGGCAAAGAGGGATGACTAGGTGGAGCACAGAGGATTTTTAAGACAGTGAAACCACTTTGTATGATACTGTAATGGGTGGATACATGTCACTGTACATTTGTCCAAACCCACAGAATGAACACCAAGAGTGAACCCTAACGTAAACTGTGAACTTTGGGTGTAACAAATGTATAGGTTGGTGCAAAAGTAATTGTGGTTTTTGCCATCAACCTATACCACTCTAGTGGGGGAGGTTGATAATGGGGTAGGCTATACCTATGTGGGGACAGGGGGATATCAGAAATCTCTGTATCTTCCTCCCCTTTCTGCTGTGAACCTAAAATGATCTAAAAAAAAAAAAAAAAGACATGTATTTATAAGTATGCAAATATGTTTCTATATAAGCACATATTTATACATAAACATATATAAACTGCATACACACCTTTCATTGGGAACACGTAGTGAGGGTCACTGTCTCAGACACGTGAGGGGATCATCAACTAGCTAGCCATGGAATAGAAAATCTATAGACATTTACACCAATACAGCAGAGAGGATATTAGAACAGAAATAAAGGAAAGAGCAAAAAAGTTGTAGATAACCAAATTCCCATGGCACTTTTAATGGGAGCTTTTGGAAGATTTCCAGAAAGGAAAATGATAAGTATTATCCATAATAAATTATGGACAACTCTTTCGATATTTTAGTTGTGGAGAGAATTTACAGAAGAGTAAGCACACAGGTTAGGGAAGCATTATGAAGGTTAAAAAAGAAACAGTTTTCTTATGTCACTGCCTATGTGTTAAAATGTAAGTAGAAAGAATAACTGATTGTTTAACATAATGTCACAGGTGTAGTTGCTACTAGAGACCACAATTGATTCTAGCCTGATAGGAATCATATCACAAGGCTGGATCAAAAAAATTAGAAACAAATATCACTTTCAGAGTTCAACTATGAACTTTGCCAATGACAGTGTCACATTATGTCTTAGCTGGAGGGTAGATTGACTTTAACTTATAATGCCAAGGGACAGGGTAAGTGTTAAAGGTCACCTACTTTGGTTGTGGGAGGTTTCTTTAGGAGATATGTGATGAGTTAATCTCATAATTGAGTTAAGGGACCGGTTTGTTACTGTCAAGCTAAAATATTCTTTCTCTTTAAAAGGGTACCCAAAAGATGAGTGTCTGATAAAGCGGAACTTCATTTGTAAAACTTTATTGTGAAACCAGCCTGTTTGTCTTTGGATTCTCGTTTTTTATTATCCTCCCTTGGTGCTGGGTGAGATAGCTCATTCCTGTAAACCTGGCACTTTGAGAGGCTGAGGTGGGAGGACTGCTTGAGCCTAAGAGTTTGAGACCAACCTGGGTAACACAGGGAGACCCCCTCCCCCGAGTCTCTACAAAAAATAAATTTCTGAATGGTGGCATGTATCTATAGTCCCAGATACTTGGGAGTCTTGAGGTGGTAGGATCACTTGAGCCTGGGAGATTGAGGCTGCAGTGAGCTGAGATGGCACCACACTCTACTTCAGCCTGGGCAACAGAGTGAGACCCTGTCTCAAAAATTAAAATAATAATAATAATAATTCTTCCTTGGCATCAAATAAGAGGCATTATGGTTCATATAGAACAGCCTTGGTTTTTATTGCAGTGTTAGCATTAAATAATTAGAGTATCTTTTTAGAGATAGTAAAACATTTCCTCTTAACACTTCAACTAATGTTTTGAAATATTTTTGTCTCTATATTGATTTAGACATTCTTTTGAAAAATGTTTTATTATAAATGAAAGTGTGTGATAGCTCTTACCCATTTACTAGAGAGTTTTAGAAGTACAGAATCCATATATATATTCCATTACAGAAAATCAGCTGCTACTTTGTGATTCAGAAACAGTACTCTGTCCGCACCCCACAACTTTTTTTTTTTTTTTTTTTTGAGACAGAGTTTTGCTCTTGTTTCCCAGGCTTGAGAGCAATGGTGTGATCTTGGCTCACTGCAACCTCCGCCTCACGGGTCCTGCCTTAGCCTCCCAGGTAGCTGGGATGGATTACAAGTGTGCACCACCATGCCTGGCTCATTTTTGTATTTTTAGTAGAGACAGGGTTTCACCACGTTGGCCAGGCTGGTCTCGAACTCCTGACCTCAGGTGTTCTGCCCACCTCAGCCTCTCAAAGTGCAGGGATTACAGGCGTGAGCAACTGCACCCAGCCCCCCACCCCACAAGTTTTTAACAGGGTCGTGTTCTTGTTCCTAGCATCTCAAGTCTATCCTTTTAAAAACATATACTTGTGACAGACCATAGATCCAGACTGTAGTAAAAAGCAGCCTAGATAGAATTCAATAGCCTAGATAGAATTTGGGTGCTTGGCTGTGTACATTAGCATTAAAGAATGAAACCAATTTTTAGGAAGAAATTGAAATTAATTTTTACCTTTTTTTCTCCCATTTCCATTCCTACCCCCCACTCCCTACATAGGAATAAGCTGAAATTTAAATGGAACAATTACCAACTTAATTTCTTTTAAGTCCTTTCATTTGGTTTTATAATTGTAGGAAAATTATAATGTTCAGAGTTTATCCAGACTTCAAATTTTGGATATGGCTTAATTAAAGTTGCTGGCAATAGAGAATAGTTTCCTCTTTTCATGACATGAGTTCATTTCTATGGAGACTCTTCCAAAGAAGCAGCATTTTAAAACATGGAAGACCTTAATTCCTTTCTAAAGAGTTATTACTATGTAGCTGTTGGATTGATGGGACCCCATGTTAGCTGTGGTTCTCAGAGTGTTCATTGGAACTAGATGGAGTCTTTGCTGGCATCCTGGAAGGCCTACCCCAGCTGCAAGCCATCGGAGAACCTCTGTTTATCTGTTTTTCCTTAGCCTTTGGGGGTCATGGTTCTGTGGGGTCAGAGTTCAGACTGCAGTTTCCTAACAGAATGTTTGTAGTTCTGAGTCACTTTAAAATTCCTGTTCTAAATCCTGATTTATAGAAGGTGGGACTATAGTAGAGAACTACCAACCAGGTCCTCCTATCCGTTCCCTAGATGAGGAAGACCTGTTGAGTGTTCTTCAGTCATTCTTCTTAAGGTGGGTGCAGGTGGCATGTAGGGTTTGGAGACTTAAAAGTGTTGCATGATGATTCCTATTTTATAACTTATAGGATAGAACTAGATCCATATGTGTACTCAGTAAGGATTTGTAGTGTACTCAACTTACATGTAGAAACTCTTCCAAAACAGAAATGTAATTACTTCAAGGTAGAGAAATCCCAGTGCCATCCTCCGCCTTGTATTTGTAGCTAGCAATTTGGAAGATAGTTCATCCAACAAAAATGTTAGTACCTTTGCAGATTCTTTTTTGAGGGATATCTTGGGTGCCCATTTTAGTTTCAAAAGTAGATTTTGACATACTTCAAAATCTGGAGAAAGGTAACCCAGCGTTTAGTAAATGCCTACTGTGCCCTGGGCTTTTGTTATTTTTTTTAGATGTAAGTTCAGTGAAATGTTCTTTTTCCCTCTGAGAATATTCCCCCAATCCTGAAATTAAACCCATTAGCCTGTCTGTACATGTAGGCATAAGCCTGGCACTTTACTTATGAGTCACATAGGAAAATATTACTGCCAATTACATACTTTCAAAAGTAACAAAACACTACGCAAATGAAGAAAAATTTTCACATTTATTGGGGCAGAAATGTGAAGATTGTCATAATGAGTTGCTATTACATAATGGTATAAAGAAAATTACTTTGGATGGGGATTTGCAAATTAGGAGGACCTAGTGGTTAAATATGAGAGATATTTTCTTTTCCTACTTTGAAACTTTTCCTTTTTAAATATTGATGAACATGCTGATTGATATATCCTCTGATTCAAATACCTTGCCTATTTGAAAGCAAGTCAGTTCAGCTCTGTTATTGAATAAGTTTAAACCATCTATGAAAAAAGTAAATTTTAGTAACGGCCTTCTTTTACCTTCAGGTCGTCTAAACTATTCATATCCAGGATCCGATAGCTCTCTGCTTATTAATGGTAAGTGATAATTGATTTACCCTAGTGAAGTGCACAGAACTGATTTAGTAGTTGTGCTTCAACAGTAGAGAAATGACATTAGTTTGTTCTGTAATGATAATTATAAGTTGCTATTAATCTATCAGCTACTTTAAGAATAATTCTTCTACCTCAAAATTGTGGCAGAAACGTTTTTTTTTTTAAATTTGAGGGCCAACTGATTCCCTGTCCTTAACTTTCATTTATGAGAATAAATGAAAATCCCATAATGATACTTAAAGACTGGCTTTATCTAATATTAGCCTCTGTAGAGTGACCTTTGAAATGTCAACATAAAAGCCATTTCTACGTGGCTGGAAAAATGTTCCAAGAGGAGAGGATAAGCAGAGATCTAAAACCAGAAAAAGGCAGCCTAAAACCACAGTGCTTGACATCACGTAGGACAAGGTCATTTGCTGTTTGCTGTCTAATGAAAACAAGAAAAATGAAGTTTGATTGGCTTTTCAGTGCCTTCATTAGACTCTCCTTTCCTGTTCTAAATACTGCTAATGTTCTGTTGAGTTCTCTTTTTATGTGCATAGTGAAGCAAGCTAAGTTTCACCAGGAGGAGGGGGACATTCACTTACAAGAATTTTAGTGTCTGTTTTTTTAGTATTATGGTCTAAAACAATGGGGTGAAATACAGAGGTCTTGTTTACTTCTTTTCTACTAATTTACTATGGAATGTGAATTTTCAAATTTCTGTGCGTAGAAAATGCCTTTCATTTGTCAAAGCTCATTTTAAGTCCCACAACCTCTAAGAAGTGTTCTGGACTAAATAGCTGTATTCTCATCATTCCCAAAACAAGTAAAAATAAAAATCCTCCACTTCGTGATTTTAGTATGTTGTGAATGAGGAGTTAAAAATTATTTTCATGATGATCTCCTTTTTGGCTAGTGTTTGAAATCAGTATGTTGTAGACCGTAGGATTGTTGAGCCAGGAAAAGTTAGCAGGAGATTCAATTTATGAGAATTGCTAGGTACATCAGATCTTCTGGACACTAAATAGTTTATAAAGCTTCACTTGGTCATCAGACGCAGGTCTTTTCATGCTACAGTGCCAGAAATAATACCATAATATAATATTCCAGCGTAAATGTATTGGGCCAAAAACCAAACCCTGTGGCGACAGTGGCATCAGAATAAGGAGAACATAAGGGATATATATATATATATATACATGTAGAAGAGTTTACCTTTTCCTTTGGAACTAGTTCGAGTCAGGTCCAAGTACTGGAAATTGTAGTGAACCAAGATTTGGGATACTACTGTGTCATCTTAGGCAAAGTGATCAACTCTTCTTTGTCCCAGTTTCCTTATGAAGGTGTTCCTGTTGGATTAGTTGCCTCTGGGGCCCATCTTTGTTGAGGGTTGTTGAGAAAAATAAGCTCTCTCTAGTGGGTTTTCCTTAAAGCTAAATTCACTTAACTAGGAAAAAAAGTCACCTGTAATCCCAGCCCTTTGGGAGGCTGAAGCAGGAGGATCCCTTGAGCCCAGGAATTCAAGACCAGCCTGGGCAACATGACGAAACCTTCTCTGTACAAAAGATTTTTAAAAAACTAGCCAGGTGTAGTGGCACATGCTTGTAGTCCCAGCTACTTGGGAGGCTGAGGTGGGAGGATTGCTTGGGATCGGGAGGTCAAGGGTGCAGTGAGCCATGATTGCATCACTGCACTCCAGCCAGGGTGACAGAGTAAGATCTGTCTCAAAAAAAGAAAAAAAGTATACTATTATGAAATTGCCTTTCCTTTTATCTTCATTACTATCCTTTCTTTCATAAATAGATCATTTTTAATGATCTTACTTGTCAATGAAAAAATAAAAGTAGCTTTTCCCCAAAATATTTGTTTTCAAATTTTACTGGTCCATGAACTCTAAGAGAGGACTACATAGTTTTTAATGTTGCATACATGGAAATTTTGTTTATTATCAAGGTATACTGACTTGGGTTAGCATCACCTCATACTGAAAGATGTGAAGATAAAGGACAAAGAGAGATGTCTTTCTTTTAAGAAACATCTCTTGCTGGCTCCTCAAGCAAGACCCAGGAGTGTGGGGTTACGATTGCCATGGTCTCAGGTCTAGTATTGAGCTTTGTGGGGCCCCAAAACTTGATTTTGTCAGATTTGATCAAGGATTAGTTTTTTATAACCACCCAACAAGGATCAGATGCCAATTTATTCATTTATGATGAAACATAAAACTTCCAGGTAGACCAGATGCTGGAGGTGACTGCTCGACCGACCTATTCTCTCCCCCAGTAGCAAGGTCCAAATCATAGCAGAAGATTGCCTGAAAGTCATGAAATTAAAACTAGGTGGGGGAGGAGGGGTGTTAAGACAATGTTTTAGTGACCTTGATCAAGATGTGCACATTATCCATTTTGTCAGTCATGTTTGTGAAATATCTTCTAGAGTGGATCACGTCTGTAGACAAATTAATCTCATTTATGTATTGATTCTTAGTAGCTTTGCTCTCACTTTAGCTCAGGTTTTGGGGGTGCCTGTATTGCAAATCTGGCATAATGAATTGTGCTTAGTGAATATTAAAGATCTACAAATACTACCCATCACATAGGGTTGTGGTGAAGATTAAATGTGTGTAAATCACTTAGTATAGCACCTGGCACATAGTCAAAATAAGAGAATTAGAATAAGTAATATTTTTGGTTAGGAATGAATGTCGTTCATTAGTTTGCTAGGGCTGCTATGGTAAGTATTGCTTCTTAGTAGCTGAAAATATATAAGAAAAAATACAGAACAAAGGATTAATATGGGTTTGCAAAAATTGTTAAAAGTTGAACCTGCTTTTGTTATCTGTCATAAGGTAGATAACTTGAAACTAGACACTTTCAAATGCATTCCCTTCATGTCTTGTGTCCATGCAGCCTTTTCTTAAAACTGAAAATAAAAGCCTAATATATTATGTTCCTTTATAGTCAGTCATTGCTTAATTTTAAGACTGAAAGGTGTTATAAGGAGCTGTTCTTCCTCGTCTACCATAATCTATTCAGGCTTTTAAAAACCTTTAATAAGGTAATTATATGGCCATTCTACTCTGTTTCAGTGGTAACTTTCAGAGCTTTTTCTTCCAAGTATCTGTTGAAAACCATTTCTTGTTTTGTTTCGAAAAAATGTAGAGAGAGAATGTTCTCCTTCTCACATGAACATTTCAATTTTGACTGTGATTTTTATTTTATGCTTTATTTTGGAATTTTCAAGCAACCTCATAGCTTTTGGAAAGAGGTTTAAATCCTCAATAAATAAAAAGAAAATCCCCTCACCAGCCTCTTATTGGAAAAATAATAACAATAATTTTAAAAGTCAGAGTAATCAACCAGTTTTCAGTGGTTTATATTGGACTAATGTTTTAATTTGCCTGTACAAAGATAAATAGGTTGTATTCATTCATGGATCAAATTATCTTTTTGCCCTGCTCAATCATCAATTTTCCTACAGTTTTATATAGATACCTTCATATACCACTCATGTTAGAAGGCAATGCCAATATAATTCAACAATGATTGATAATTGTGTTAAGACTGTTACAGAATTTTTCATTTATTGCTGTGTTAATAGTTGTAGAGATTTTTTTGAGTGACAATCTTGGGGAGAGTTTTTGGATTTTCAATTTATTTTTAAAACCAAACTTTCTAAAGGTACTTTTTGGGCGCTGTATTAGTTTGTTAGGGCTGCTATAATAAGTACCAGCGACTGTTGGCTTAAAGAGAAATTTATTTCCTCACAGTTCTGGAGGCTAGAAGTACAAAATCAAGGTTTCATCAGGGTTCATTTCTTCTGAGGCATGTCTCTGGCTTATAGATAGCTGTGTCGCCACATGGTTTTTTCTCTGTACATGTCTGTATCCTAATCTCTTCTTAAAAAGACACCAGTCATATTGGATTAGGGCCCACCCCAGTGACCTCATTTAACCTTAATTACCTTTTTAAAGACCCTGTCTCCAAGTATAGTAACATTCTGAGGTACTGGAGGTTAGGACTTCAACATACGAATTTGGGCAGGAGGGTGGGGCGGAGGATGGCCATACAATTCAGCCCATAATAGGTGCTTTTTACTAGTAAATTTCATGTAGCAGGGATGTAGTTAGAATGGCCATTTTATGGTTATGAAAAGCAAGTCTGAAACTTAGTTTCCCAGTTAAGTGAGAGGAAGTGCTAAACATAGGCCAGTTACCTCAAATTCCTCTGGAATATCTTGGCTTAGCTCTGAGATAGACATTGGATTAAAAGATTAATTTTCCTCTTACCCAGCTTGAAGCTTTATTTTACCTGAGAAACCACCACTACCTCTGAATAAAAATGCTTGTGTATTACACTTTTTTTTTTTCTCTAACCTTTCATTCCACTGCTTTAGCCCTGAGGATTAACTACTTTAAAAATTAACCTTGGGGAAGGAGAAAGTTATAGAGCAACAAAAAACCTGTTAAGTTTTAACAACTCATGTATGTATTTTCTTTCCTTTAAGGAAAAGATTAGTTAAAGATCTTTTAAAGGTAGCACAGAACAACATCTCTCTCTCTCTCTTTTTTTTTTTTTGCAATGGAGTCTCACTCTGTCATCCAGGCTGGAATGCAGTGGCTTGATCTCCGCTCACTGTAGCCTCCACCTCCCAGGTTCAAGTGATTCCTCCTACCTCAGCCTCCCAAGTAGCTGAGATTACAGGCACCTGCCACTATGCCCAGCTAATTTTTGTATTTTTAGTAGAGATGGGGTTTCACCATGTTGGCCAGGTTGATCTCAAGCTGCTGACCTCAAGTGATTGAACTGCTTCGGCCTCCCAAAGTGCTGGGATTACAGGCGTGAGCCACTGCGCCCAGCCCAACATCTCTTAATTATAGTTTTTTGGAATGAAAGGAGGAATATTGTTTGCTTGGGAGGGGGAAGAAATCTATCAAAAAGGAATGTATAATTTACCCAAGAGAAATGTAGATGATGATCACTTACTGAAAATGTATGTCATGTGGTTCTGGTTGCTACAGTAAGGAGCATGTTGAAAGATCCCCTCGTTGAAAAGATAGTATGAAAACATATTGTAAACTCTAAAGTGCTCTGCAATTCTTATTCTTAAAATGATAATGAAAAGCTGAGAATAATTGTTGAAGATCAAACTAAGAATATATGCATATGAATTTACCTTTGGGAAAGGGAGGAGATTATTTATTATGTGACTGTCTGACCATTACATATACACATGATGTCTTTCATTATTCCCTCATTTGCTCCTCATTTTTATAAATAAAAAAACTGAGGGTTAGAGACATGAAGAAACTAGAGTTGCATTCTCTGCTCTTTTCTATGGTAGCCTTACAAATAATGGTGTCTTTATCATATCTTATAGATATTCTTTGAATGTTGTTGTACCAACAAGCTAATATAAGCATAAGCCAACATGACATAGGAAATTCGAACTATAAAGCATATGTAAATTAATTATGTGGCAGTGAGCCTGTTAAATTAGGGATTAATTTATAAAATTATTTAAAATGTTTCTTTTAATCTTTGTGGAATTGTAAGCTTTGAACTTTGTAATGATTGTGTCTGCTTTTTGGTTCTACCATCTTTATTCTTTTGTTCATAGATTAACTCCTTTTAGCTTCAAGTTTTCGATTTATAGCTTTTCAACTGATTTACTAATTTGGCTAATTTCCCCACTCCTCCTCTCGTATATTTTCTTTTAGTCCTAATGGAAAAGTCAGCTTTTTTTGTTTTGTTTTGTTTTGTTTTGAGACAGAGTCTAGCTCTGTTGCCCAGGCTGGAGTGCAGTGGTGTGATCTCAGCTCACTGCAACCATCACCTCCCAGGTCCAAGCAATTCTTCTGCCTTAGCCTACCAAGTAGCTGGGATTACAGGCATGCGCCACCATGCCCAGCTAATTTTTCTATTTTTAGTAGAGATGGGTTTCACCATGTTGGCCAGGCTGAAACTCCTGACCTCAGATGATCCTTGCCCTCCCAAAGTGCTGGAATTACAGGTGTGAGCCAGGCCTGGCCAAAAGTCAGTTATTTGAGAGCATCTTATCATGTGAGCTACGCCCTGATTTTTTTTCCAAATAGAATTGCCACCTGCCTTCTCACCATTGGGCAGTGAGAGGTGCACAGGTGGAGAGCCTAAAGTAGATCAGCGTAACCTGAATAGGATCCATTTCTTCGTTGTCCACTAAAACATAGTAATATCTTATCCTTCATGACCTAAAGTCCTATTCTTGACAGAATTGATTAGATGCTCTCATGTAGGAAAGTAGGCTTTTGTATGAAAGTAATATATCACTTGCTTATTTTAATATTAGTAGCAAGGAGAAAACCAAAAAGGGTCCATTAACAAATATAGCAATATAGCATACGCAATAATAGTAAATTCAGGTGGTATAAAAGGGATAAAACAAGAAGTGAAAGCCTTCTTTCTTATTTCCAGAAATTTTTCTCTCCAAAGGTTGTTGTGGTTGTTTCTAGAAAACCTATTTCATGGCCAGGCACAGTGGCTCATGCTTGCAATCCTAGCACTTGGGGAGGCCCAGGTGGGTGGATTGCTTGATCCCAGGAGTTGAGACCAGCCGGGGCAACATGACAAAACCCCATCTCTATAAAAATCAAAAGAAAATAAAAAATAAAAAAAGTAAAAAGATTTTATGCCTATTCCTTCATATCTATTTAAGTTTTCTTTATTTTTAAATGTACACAGTAAGGATTCTCCAGTATACACTCTAACACCGCATACAGGCCACATCTTAGAGAGCTGTAGGTACATGAGCATGAGCCACATTTAAAATAAAATGATACATGCTCAGTTAATAGGGTTGCTCCTTTGAAAAAAATAAATAAATAAATAAAATAAAAATGCCCGGTACTAGGTGTTTCTCCTTTTGAATGTATGGGTACTTGTTTCTTTTTGATTATTACAAATGTTGTAACAAATGAGAAAAAGGTACTTTTAATGAGATAAATAATGTTTTATTTTTATAATAAAATGGAAGGGGAAGGAGAAAGTGGGGGGAGCCCTGACAAATCTTTCTGTACCTTCTTTGTAAGTCTGGCATTACAGATTAATGGGTATTCCCTTTGCTAAAGGGAATTTGATCGTGCATATAGGGCTAATAACAAGGAAAGGAAGCATTTGTAAGCAGTCCTATAAAGACATTTTGTTGATAAAGTATTTATCAGTAGATCTAATAACATGTCCAGAAGTCATAAAAACTTATGGCCATAATATTTTGAGCCTTTTTTTTTTTAACATTCTTGAATCCTTTTTTTTTAACATTAGTTCTGAACATTAAATTATTGAGGACTTTATAAATCAAAACTAGGCTGGGCATGATGGCCCACGCCTGTAATCCTAGCACTCAGGAGGCCTGAGGTGGGCAGATTGCCTGAACTCAGGAGTTTGAGACCAGCCTGGACAACAGGGTGAAACCCTGTCTCTACTAAAATACAAAAAAAAAAAAAAAAAAAAAAAGCTGGGCATGGTGGGCATAAATCTGTATTCCCAGCTGCTTGGGAGACTGAGGCAGGAAAATTGCTTGAATCTGGGAGGCAGAGGTTGCAGTGAGCTGAGATTGCGCCACTGCACTCCAGCCTGGGCGCAACTCTATCTCCAAAAATAAAAATAAATCAAAACTAAGAAATAAAAGTAGATAAACATGTAAGTAATAGTCATTTAAACTTTGATGGGGACTGGGAGATTTTTATTCATTGATAATAGCATGCATTTAAAAAATCTTTTTAAGAGTCTACTTTTTGGTAAATGAAGGAAAATTCTGAGCATAGTGAGTTTTGCTGACTTAGAACTTTTCCAAACGTAGATTTCTTTGAACATAATTAAAGTCGTTTTTTAACTTAACTTCCTTGGATATTTGAGAAACATGAAATAACAAGCAGCGCTTGCTAGTCATGAGACTGGAAATCTGTCTGACATTTTCCTCAGGAAAGCAGAGAGGATCTATGTTACAAGTATTTCATCATAAAGTGTGTGCCAGTATAATTTGAAATAAATGAGGAAAAGGTGCTTAGCATATCTTTTGTATATAGGATAAAGTGGCATTATTTAGCATTCTATTAATAACTGGATTCCAGTTACATAGATTTGTTCAATTTGTAGAAAACCGATTGAACTTATGGTTTGTCTATTTTTGTATATATGTCATATGTCAAAATTTACGTGAAAAATAATGTATAAATATTACAATAAGTGGAAATAAAAATTACACATTCTTGTTTTGCATGTTCCAGAATGTCATTATTTTTATTTCTTCAGCATTAATTTACATTAATTACCTGATTTGATTGGGCAATTTTATAGTTGTAAACATTGTTCACTTACAGCCTATTTTCTCTTAATATGTGAAAATGTGTACATAGCTTTCAGAATTTAATCTCAGAATTTAACCATGAATTATTTTATATATTGACCAGTTTAATTTTACAGTATACAATCAAAGTTTGAGAGTACACATTTGAAGATTTCAGAAGTATTTGATTGTAACTTTTGATCCACAGCCCTTACTACTATTCCTGAAATTATTTATTTTTGAAATAATGGAAGCTGTGAGAGTTTTCATATTAATTTTGTAGCTTATAAAAACCTGTTCTTTTCAAATATCTGTTTACTCAGAAACCCAAGCAGCATGAATCAACTTTTTAAGACAGACAGCACCAAGATTTTCAAATCATTACTTTGTTTCCCCAAACTCCCTTATCTTTGAAGCAGTTGTATGAATAAAATGTTCTTAAACAAGCATCCGCTTTTGTGATGCTATTTGTCTTTCTAACTATTGTCTGATTAGTCAGAAAATACCTAGCCCTCCCCCAACCCTCTGAACTTAAGACCTATTAAAGTGAAAGCACAACTGCTTGAGGGAGATTTTATGTTGTGTGAATCCATTTGCTCAAATATTTTGGTGAAATCCAGGGCTATCTAAGTGGCAGAAATAGTGTATTTTGGTTTGAGATATAATTTCACTTTCGAAGATACTCACATAATACTTCTGAGCTATACTTATTTAGCATTTATCTAGAAGAATAAGAATAAAAACCTTGACCAGTTTATGAGTTTGTGTAGTGATTTCTAAAAGAGCTATACCTTCTAACCCAAAGACCTATCCCAGACTGGGTGCAGTGGCTCATGCCTGTAATCCCAGGACTTTGGGAGGCTGAAGTGGGCAGATCACTTGCGATCAGGAGTTTGAGACCAGTCTGGCCAACATGGTGAAACCCTGTCATTGCAAAAAAAAATACAAAAATGAGCTTGGCGTGGTGGCACGCCCCTGTGGTTCCAGCTACTCGGAAGGCTGAGGCACAAGAATCACTTGAACCCAGGAGGCAGAGGCCACAGTGAGCCCAGATCGCACCGCTTCAGCTTGGGCAGCAGAGCTAGACTCTGTCTCCAAAAAGAAAAATCCTATCCCAGTTTACTGTTGCAATGTCATCCCCAGCCAAGTCCCCACTTGTTCTACATGCTTCTGTTCTGGTCACCTTTCCCTGAATGCTGCAACACCCCTGCCTGTAACGCTGCTGGGCCTGGAATGCCCTTCCTCTGTTTTTCCTTTAAGGGCCACCTCAAATTCCCTACCCCCACCCCCAACTTTTTCATCAGAGCCCGTTCTTCCTCCTCTATTTCTATTGCACCTACTGCATAACTAATATAACAGTAGGCATGCTACACTGTTGTTTGCTTCTGTGGCCTCCTGGCATTAAAAGCTGCTGGTTCCTGGAGGTCAGGGACATTCGCTATTTACTATTTAGCCACAAGATCAGGCATTCAAGAAATGTTTGTTGAATAGAATTGAGTTGTTTGGATAGGCTGGGCTTATAAGTGCCAATTTGTTTCAGGGAAGACATCTTCTCAAAGGTTTTCTGATTTAAAATTTATACTGTCGTTTCCTGATATTCCAGTGGATTATTAATTACCTTTACTTAGCCCCTTGACTACAACCTACATGGCAATAAAAATACCAAACCTTTTACTTTTCCAGCATTTAGGACTTGGTAGAAGACTTCATTAGGGATAGGAAACTGTTGGCTAAAAAGAAGTTGATGAATTGCTTAAAGATTTCATTTGTTACGATTTTTTTTATAAGGGATTAACTGAGGAATACCGTGAAATTGTTATTTATCTTCTGGTGGTAAAAAAGTCATGAACTAAATGTTGATATATCTACTAAATTGCTAGTTAGCAGCAAATTCTAAGAGAAAACATTATTAATGTGGTAATAATTGGTTTTGATCTTGTTGTATACTTCCTTAATTTCATAATAGTTTGAACTTTGGACAACAATTATAGCAAAACGCTTCCCCCTGAAATAAATAAGATTCAATGAAGTTTTACAGTGTCCTTGAAGAAATTTTAAAAATGCACAAAATTGACCTCTTTCCATTGAGTTCCTTGTTTTTGAGACATTTACCAGGAAATGAAGAATATAGTCACAGTTTTTTATTTTCAAAAGCTGGTAGATGAAATCACAGTTGATTTTTTTGACAATGTTTGAAAGGTTGTTTTGTTTTTTTGTTTTTGTTTTTTTCTCATTTGACATGCAGCAAGGACATATGGGCGAAGGAGAGGTAACATTATTGTTTCTAACTTTTAAATGTATCACTTGTATTTGGAGACGACCCAAGCTTGTTTAATTTCTAACCTTTGTGGGGGAAGGAGAGAGGGAAAATGAAGTATAGCTTTGATCCTTACATAGTTTTTGTGTTACAATTAACATTTTAGACATCATTTGAAGGAGTTAAGGAGCCCTAAGGAAATTTATCAGAATGATAGGATTTGAATTTGAATCAAAATGATTTCCCTGTGTTATATTAGAAACTCAATTTATTTAAATCTAAAGATTTGCTTTTTTTTTTCTGAAAGGAATTTCTTAAGACAAAAATTAAGAATCTTTAAAAAGGAAAATATAGTCACACAAGTCTCAAAATACCTCATTATCTTGGAGGTTTAATTATACTTAAATGCCTTATGTCTACATTTTTTTCTTTCTTACTAAGTAAACAATATATGTGGTTTAAAATAAGATGAGCTAAATAAATGACTAATCCTGTAAATTTCAAACATTGGGCGGAAAAGCTCTAAAAATATTAGGGAATTCTAAAGAATCATTTCCTAGAGGTGCCTCAATAAACCTTATTATTGGCACCAATAATTTGCCTTTTTACAAGAAAGTAAGACAGTTAAATAACTTAGATTTAAAAGATAAGTGATTTTTTAAGATCGTTCATGAGATAACCTCCAGCTTTATAATGCTTTTGTCTTCACTTGACATATGCTATTATAGGGTAAATTTGTAACAAATATACTGTTATTATTTGTGTTTAGTGATGGAAATTAAAGACAAGTATGGCAAAACCTGGAATGTTTCTATTAAAGTAAGAGCACTTGAGATACATTTCTAGAGGATCCATTAACAAATTCCTCATGTAGTACCTAGAATTAAATTGGCAGCCAGAAAAGTGCTGATAGAGCGCTTGGGAGATTCTGTAGCTATTTGTAGCTCCGTGTTTTCCTTATGATTTAAAAGTTTTATATTTTGCTGTCAGGTAAATATGGAAAGACTGTTACACATATTGGCATCTCTGGTGTTTCCTGCATATATATTCTGGATGATAAGATTTTCAAACAGCAAATTTAATGACTAGTTTTTAGAAACTGATAATACCCTTAACAAGCTGATAATTACCCAGCTAATAATAAATATATCTTTAGCATGCCTAATAATCTTAAATTCCATAAGACTACACAGTGAAATTGGAATATAACATTAAGTAGGTTTTGATTATATCCCATTAGTTAAGGTAAACAAAAATGAGTGGTCACTTTTAAAAATCTACTTGTTAAGTTAGCCAGGTGTCATGACACATGCCTGTAGCCCCAGCTACTTGGGAGGCTGAGGTGGGAGGATCACTTTAGCACAAGAGTTTGAGGCTGTAGTGAACTATGATTATGCCACTGTACTCTAGCCTGGGTAAAGAGCGAGACATTGTCTCAAAAAAAAAAAAAAAAAAAATCTACTCGTTCATTTTAAGCACATTCATAGAGGAAATTGTGCAGGCTATATTGTTTGATCTTTTAAAGAAATGTAAGTGATTCAATGTCTTACAGCCAAGTTTAATACTTAGTGTACATGTCTAGGTTGCCAGTGGCTATGGGGCCCTGCCACGGGAGTACAGTCCACTGCTGACTGCTTGCTAAAGCGTGCTCTCTCCTCCTGTACTTCAGTTCACCTCACTGAAGTTTCTGGATCCCAGTGGGATACTGGAGTAGCCCTCAATTAATATTTAACCATGTGCTTTCTCTCTGACTCAGTTGGGACTTTTAAGTTGGTTGGGAATTCAAGAGTATAGCTAAGTGATTCTGTTAGTGAGAAAAATAAAAGCAGCAGTTTTATTGAATCTGCTGTTTCCTTGTTTCTTGTGCATGATAATCAGTGGCTAGGAACATTTTCTGTTACCGTGTTTTCCCTGCTTTCTATTCCAGGTCAATCTTCACTGTTTCCAATGGAAGATGGATTCTTGGATGATGGCCGTGGGGGATCAACCTCTTCATAGTGGCCTGGGTTCACCTCACTGCTTCACTCACCAGAACGGGGAAAGAGTGGAACGATATTCTCGCAAGGTGTTTGTGGGCGGATTGCCTCCAGACATTGATGAAGGTATATTTGGAAATAACTATTTATAGCAGGGTACCCAGATGGTGGCACACAGTAGGAAACTCATAGATAGTGGTTGTTGTTGTTACAGTAACAGTCTCATCTGGCTCCAGTAGTCAGCCCTGATTTTATTGTTCTCTTGTCCTATCCTCCTGTCATGGCTTATAAGATTAATTCATAGAAGGGAGGGGGAGCAGAGCTGTGCAAACCAACTAAAGCAAGGGATTAGACTACATGAAAAGGAGTAAACGTCACTGGGAAAACTTCCAAGGGACTCAGTTGTTGTGGGGGATACATGGGTACTAACTGCCTTTTTGTCTGCATGTGCTACTTTGGACAAATTCAATGATGTCTTTTTCTTTTTCCCCCTCCTTTTATGAGTGCTCCATGAATATATAGTTTATTGTTTAAAATCTTAGACTAAGCATGAACTTTTGAAAAATATAACCTACAGTTGTACTACAAGAAAGATAATCTTATTTAAGGTAGTAAACAGGATGAAAGGTCCCTGCTTACATAGAGTTTACATTTTATTGAGGGAAGGCCCATAATGTATAAATATGCAAGAAAATACTAGAGAGCAAGTGTTAAAAGCAAACAGCAGGAAGATGTAATATAGTGATGCAGGGAGTTTTTTAAAATTAGGTGAATAAGAAAAGCCTCTTTGAGGAAGTGGTATTTAAGCTGAGACCTGAATAAAGAGCCAACCATGCAAAGGTTTAGAGGGACTTGTTCAGGAATATGCTGTTCATCCATGGGTCTCAGTGACCCTAATACAAATCAGAGTAGCAGACCTTATAGCAATCACCTATCCTTGGTTGCTTTCCTAATTTCTTTTGTCTCAGTTTCCTGAATGAAAATGGAAACACACTAAATCATATTATGGAGAAGAGAATAGATTTCTTTCTTTCTTTCTTTTTTTTTTTTTGAGATGGAGTCTTCTCTGTCGCCCAGGCTGGAGTGCAGTGGTGTGATCTTGATCTTGGCTCACTGCAGCCTCTGCCTCCTGGGTTCAAGCAATTTTCCTGCCTCAGCCTCCCGAGTAGTTGGGACTACAGGCGCATGCCGCGTGGCTAATTTTTGTATTTTTAGTAGAGAGGGGTTTCCCATGTTGGCCAGGGTGGTCTTGATCTCCTGACCTTGTGATCCACCCACCTTCGCCTCCCAAAGTGTGGGATTACAGGTGTGAAGAATAGATTTCTGTGCACATGTCTAAGATCTAATAGTAAGGTTTAATATCTTCACAGTTAGACTGGGATCACACTTATCAAGTCACTTCATTTTCTTTAAGAGTATTTATCTTTTGGAAGGTTGAGACAGAAATAGTTCTAAATGTCTTGGTGGAAGCTATGCTGAAATTTCAGGGTTGTCTGAATCAATCTCCATCCTGCCCTCAGCATAGCTTGAAGAATATTGTGTTCTGCAGAATTGTGCACTAAAAATTACAGGGTTTATGGGGGAAAATAAGGTTAAAGATAAATCATTTAAAACCTAATGAACTTTGTACCTGAAGCACTAACAAGCAGAAAATTAGTACCTTGGAGATAACTTGGACATTTCAGGCAAGTAGCTCAGCACACCTGGGACTGCTTCAGGGAATATTGAAAATGTGTAAAACCAATAAAGCAGAAATGTTGGCTTGCAAGCATGGAAACAGTGCAGATGGAAACAGATCTTTGAACACCTGAGGAAGCGCAAACTAAACTGTCAGGAGAGAAGAGTCCTGGAAGGTTAGGGGCATATCTCTCTGACAAGAAAATTCTGGTTGCTGTGTTTATTTTTAATTTTCTTATAATAGAGCTGGGAGAGTGTATACCTATACATCAGAGAAGTGGGGGACTTTTTCCTTTTTTGATGAAGTTTATAATTCTTTCCTCACTATGCTAGCTCACCTTGCCTAGGAAAAATCATTTATGAACCAGTACAATTCCATGTTTTACTGACATTGTTCCCTGTTTATTAGACTCACACAAACTAAACTGACTGTAGAAACAGGTATCATAGCAGAAGAGACTAGACTGTTTCACAGTATGGGGGAGATGAAAACAGCTCTACCAGACTGGAGTTTAGACACACTCCTCATCTTTCTTTTCTGTTCTTTTACCCTGCCCTATTATTAGTTCTTACCTACACATGCTTACCTACTCTTTCTAGATGTCTCTTTGAAATTTATTTTTTTATAATCTCATTAGTGTCCAAATATATAATGTAGCATAATTTGTATCGTTTAAATTAATAGCAAAATATGGTCAGGTCTTCCTTGTCTATCATTTTTTCCCATTCATCCCTTTTCCCCTCCCTTCCTCCGAGGCTGAGATAATGCTGTCAAGGAAGTGGATTGGTGTCAGGGAAGAGGTCTCACATGGAGGGGGATGTGTATACATGTGTGTGGAGGGGCTTGCTCAGAGGCCTGAGCAGCAGCACAAATGGTATCCGAGAAATAAGGGCGATAAGAGCCAAGGCACAAAGGTGGAAGGTAGAGGAGGCTAGCAGGGTAGGGGCGAGACTGGTTACACTGAGCAAATTAATACATGTTGTACAGGTATTGGGAGCTGGGTTTTTCCCTGTGAGAAGAGAATATAAAGATAGAAAGAGGGAAGGCTAGAAAAAGCCATGAGATGTTGGAGTCAAATTGAAAATATCAGTATGAACTTACTAGTTTTTATCAGTACATACACAGATACAGAAATAGTTATAAATGTGTGTTTGTGTGCATATTTATTTCCTAGCTTCATCCACTGCGAAGACTTAGAAATAATGAATACTCACTAGCAGAGAGCATATAGAGCACCGGAGTCTTAGTTTCTAAATATCTTTTGCCGCTAAAGGGATCAATACATCTTGGGAAAAAAAAATGACTGATTCTTAGGCTGGTACAGGGAAAGAATAAGATGAGCCTGGAGTATCTTCTTAGGCCAGAAAAGCATGAAAGTGCTTAAAGAATGGTGGCAAGAAGTGTGAAGGACATAGAAGCCTCCTACTCCTATGGGACAAGCAGGGGACAGATTGTCCCTGACAATTTGATAATTAGAGCCAAATCAGGACAATTTTGGGACATACTGAGCGTCAAGATAAAGGAGGAGTGAATTGGATCACAACCTATTGAATAAAATAGACGATACCAATACAATAAATGAATAAATCAGCGGGACAGAAGGAAAGCTCCCTTACTGCACAATACTAACTAATATATGTAGAAGGAATCATGGAAACAGTTAATCATTATTTGGCAACCATTATTGTGGTAGTTAATACAAGCAGGAGTCTTCAATGGATGCCAAGGCTTATGAAGGAACAGGATATTGGTGAGCAACAAAATATACTCTTGTAAAACACTTAATTGATTACAAAGGGAGAAGAGGTTTTCTTGTGGTAGAGAAACCAGGCTAAGATTGACATGCCCTCCAGGTGTGGTATGCACCTGTAATCCCAGCTACTTGGAAAGTTGCAGGAGGATCACTTAAGTTAGGACTAGCCAGAGCAACATAATGGGCCCTTATCTCGGGAGGAAAAGATTAACATGCTTATGGTAGGGCAGGATGGCATTGCACCATTATGGTGATATTCCAGTTTGGAATGCATAGCATGATTCTAGTCATAGGAAGCAGAGCACAGACCCAGGTTGAGGGTCACTGTCTTAAATCTGTTCAGGTAGCTATAAAAAATAACATAGGCTTGCACAACTGAAATTTATTTCTCACCATTATGGAGGCTGGGAAGTTCAAGATCAAGACGCCAACAAATTCAGTGTCTGCTGAGGGCCTGCTTCCTAGTAGATAATAGTCTTCTCATTGCACCCTCACATGGCAGAAGGGGTGAAGGGTCTCTCCCGAACCTCTTTATAAGGACACTAATCCCCATGAAAGGATTCCAACCCCGTGATCTAATCACCTACCAAGGGCCCCAGCTCCAAATACCCTCACATTGGGGGAACAGATTTCAACATACGAATTTTGAGAGAATATAAATATTCAGACTATAGCAGTCATTCTATAGAATGAATATGAAAGACAAGAAAGAACATGGCGCTGTTCCAAATTGAAAAAAGACTGATGCTCTAAGGATATGATAATTAAATGCAACCTGTTTTCTGGATAGCCCTGTGGATCAGAAAGGATTTTGAAATGTAAATGAAGTCTGTGAATCGCATAGTAGTGTTATATCCAAATTGGTATATAAGGGAGTGATCTTGCTTTGAGCAGATAACAATAGTTATGTTTGGGATTACAGGGCACCATTTCAGAAAAATACGCTGGCTGGCTGGCTTGACTGGATGACTAGATTGATTTATGCATATATACAGATAGAGGGAGAAAGAGAAAGAAGAAAGAGGTTGAAGGCAGATGTGCAAATTATTAGCAGTTGGGGAATCTAGATGAAGGGGATAAAGGAGTTCTTTTTACTGTTGTTGTAAATAGTAGATTTGAAACTTAAAAAAAAAACTTTCAAAAAATGATCATAAATATATATTAAATCTACTTTTTTCCTTTGTTGTTTATTAGATGAGATCACAGCTAGTTTCGTCGCTTTGGCCCTTTGATTGTGGATTGGCCTCATAAAGCCGAGAGCAAATCCTATTTTCCTCCTAAAGGTAATTCCCAAGATTCATTATACGTATATAATTTATTCTTACATTGCTTAATGTGTAGCCTTTTCATAAATGTTCACCTTCACTGTAAAATTTTTTATTGTTGAACTTGCATTTTCCCAAATGCTCTTTAAAATTTCAATATACTTTTAAGTCAAATTTAATTTTACTCTAAAAGATGTTTCAAGATATTACCAAAATGAACTGTATGTTGATATTATCAGACTTTTGGTATAAATATTGTTTTAATATTTTTTCCTATTCCTTTTTCCTTTCTTCAGTTTTAGTTCATGATTCCTTTTACCTGAAGAATTACCCAAAAATAGGAAAACATATAAGCCTTCTTTCACCCCCTTTTTTTTTTCAGGCTATGCATTCCTGCTATTTCAAGATGAAAGCTCTGTGCAGGCTCTCATCGATGCATGCATTGAAGAAGATGGAAAACTCTACCTTTGTGTATCAAGTCCCACTATCAAGGATAAGCCGGTAAGTGTAGTTTAGCATAAAATAGCTTCTTGTTTTTGCCTCCATTCATCTGTTCTGTTTGAAAAACCCATAGACAACTTGATGTGTTTGGGGTACTTAATTGACACGTTTGTAAGCAGACTAAATTTAAAAAGTCTTGTTGTGAAGTTCCTAACATTGACTTTCTATATATTTGCACTTATCAATTTGACATTGAATTTTTAGTTAGTTGAAATATAATTGGTAAATCTTTACTTTTAAAAGACTTCATGGCTGGGCACCATGGCTCATGCCTGTAATCCCAGCACTTTGGGAGGCTGAAAGTGGGTGGATCACATGAGGCCAGGAGTTCGAGACCAGCCTGGCCAACATGGTGAAATCTCATCTCTACTGAAAATAAAAAATTAGCCAGGTGTGGTGACACACACCTGTAGTCCCAGTTACTTGGGTAGCTGAGACACGACAATCACCTGAACCCAGGAGGTGGAGGTTGCAGTGAGCAGTGATCATGCCACTGTACTCCAGCCTGGGTGAAGAGTAAGACTCTGTCTCAAAAACAAAACAAAACGAAAAAAACACACCAGACGTCACTTGATAATGCATTTAATAAAATAGTTGAATTGCCTCTGAATAATAGAACTCAAATCACAAATGTTATATGTATATCTTTCTAGCTCTTTCTTCACTTTAATAAAGATTTTACCCAATATTATCCTTAACTTTATGTATGGTACTCTCCAAAGTAGAGTTGTGCATATACATGTACAGGTACATTGCATACTGTTTTTTCTTTTTGGAAAAGTTTATCATAAAATTTAGTCTTTAGGAAGAGGAGCAACTGGCATGTTTTGATGAGTCTGGCAAAGCAGCAATTTATTATCACTCAGCCAGCACCCAGTGAATGTTGGGGTATAGTACAGAATCAAGTTGTCAGTGGACCCAGCTTAAGCAAATTATATCTGTGGAGCTTCTCTTGATGTCTTGTGGTTGTCTAGGTCAGAAACTTTGTAAGAGTTCCTGTGCTCTGGACTCTTTCTGCTTGACTTGTTTATGTTCTCTGCCAATCCCCACCTGTATTTGAATTTGGGACCTCTGACCTAGGACTCTGTTGGTGTGCGTATTTGGGAATCCACTGCTGTCAACCCATAGCCTTTGGTGTGGGCCTTTGGGACAGTTAGAAAACATGAACAGTTTTAAATGAGGTACATGATTCTTGATTGACTGAGCTAATAGATACACTGAAGTATTTGTCATAAAAAAAAAATGTTACAAATATCATCAATATTTTTACTTGAAAACTGTTTTGAAATAATGCATTAGATTTGATGGTATCAGGAGTAGTTTGCATTTCCTGAACATACACTGATTGGACATACAATTCTAGTTTACTTAGCATTGGCTACCATGCTAAAAATTTATTGATTGGCATTGGATACCAATGCTAAAAATTTAAATTATGTAGATATTGGGGGGATTGGACAGACTAAAGGCCCAAATAAGCTGAAAAACAGCGAATTAACTTACAAATAATTAGGGACATGTTAAGTAATTTGGCTTATAATAGAGAATCAAAGTGAACTTTTCACCTTGGTTTAGTTCACTCTAAAAATGATGGGTTAGGATACACTATTTTTAAATCTTCTAGTTTCCCAGCTTTATTGACTTATAATGATAGGATTATTGCTTTTAAAATTAAAATACTTTGTAATAATTTTTAACTTTTTCCCCCATAAAGTATCTGTATTGAAAATAAAACATTTTGGTTTGTACATTCCCTAGGTCCAGATTCGGCCTTGGAATCTCAGTGACAGTGACTTTGTGATGGATGGTTCACAGCCACTTGACCCACGAAAAACCATATTTGTTGGTGGTGTTCCTCGACCATTACGAGCTGGTATGATTAAACAAACAACAAACTCTTTATCCTATAGCACAAGAAATATCAAGATCTTCAGGATAAATTTTTCATAAGAATTTGAGTTAACATCCAAGAGTAAGAATTCTAGAATCCAAGTGTCTGAGTTTGAATTCATGTGTTCTAATAGTTGAGTGACCTTGGACAAATTCCGTGATTTTTCTAATTCTCAGTTTCCCCATCTGTCAAGTAGGGGTGAAAGGTGTATGTATTTCTAGTGTTATCTTGAGGGTTGAATGAGATGACCAGTGCAAAGTACTTAGTCTAGTGCTGCATAATGCTAATTATTCTCATCATTGTCTGAAAAGAAAAAAAGCCGTTCAAGAATAGATTATGTATTGAGATGGTCAGTATTTGTTTCCCACATCCTCATTTGCTCAACAACCATTAACTGAGCTCTGGAATATAATAGACTTCTAAGCAGTGCATCATATTTTGAGAGTAGTACTTAAACAGAACAAATTAAATTCCTAACTTCAAGTAATTTGAGGTTTAATAGTACAAAGGAGATAAAAAGCATAACATGAACAGGAATGTAGCTTCACGATTATAACACTTCATAGAGAAGATACAGTCATTTCATGTTTTTTTTTTAATGAAAAATTGGTGAAGAGACTGCAGGGAAAGAGTTTGATGGAAATAAGCCAGGAGGGCCCCCAAAGTGTCTACCAGTTAGTTTTCTAGTGTTCAAGTAATTATTATATTAAGCAATACATCATTAACTGGTAAATCTATGGCAGCAACATGGCATAGAGTGACAAACGTGGGGAGCCAAGCCCAGCACTATCACTTAATGACCTGTGACCTTGGACAGACTGATTGCCCTTTCTGTGCTTCAGTTTCCTCGGGAAATTACTATCTACTTCATGGAGTTGGGAGAAGAATAAGAGAGAACATGTTAGAAAACATCTAGCAACCCCTTGCCCAAAGTTAAAAGATTAAAGCTTAACACAATGGATGACTGGTTGTAGTAATAGGTTTCATTTTAATAATTATTCTAGTGATGTGAGCTTAGAGTACAGATGAATTGCTTTTGATGAAACCATTGGTGAGCCAGATGAATTTTCCTGATTTTAAATATCCTGTTTGCTCCTTTCTTAATTAGTGGAGCTTGCAATGATAATGGATCGGCTATATGGAGGTGTGTGCTATGCTGGGATTGATACTGACCCTGAGCTAAAATACCCAAAAGGAGCTGGGAGAGTTGCTTTCTCTAATCAACAGAGTTACATAGCTGCTATCAGTGCCCGCTTTGTTCAGCTGCAGCATGGAGAGATAGATAAACGGGTAAGCCTTACACTACACTTTGGAAAATTTTGGAAATGGTCCTCTAAATGTGTGATTAGCAATATTAGAATGAGAGAATTTTATGACAATAAAGTGACAGCTGAGAATTTTGCCTATAGAGTTAATTATGCTCTATAATACATGAAAGAATTTCCTGTGAATTTCTTTTATCTTTGATTTTTTTGAGCAGCATAATCAGAACACTGTAATCAATTTACTTGAGTTAATTTAATCTTCTCTAAACTGTAACTTCCATTCAGTCTCAATCCATCCATCCATTCATTCATTTAGTTTGTCAGTCATTCAGTAAATATTTACTGAATCCTTTGAACTGTGTTATATCAGGTATACAAACAGGAATGCCCTTGAGATTTTCTGCCTCTTTTTTTGTCTTGTTTTTTAATCCTGGGACATAGTGAATACCTCAGCAAGCCCTATTTCTCAATGAATTGCACTCACAGATTTCTTTTGTTTTTTTTTCCTTCTTTTCCCACAGCCGCCTCCTCTCACCAAATTATTTCTTAGCTTGGTGTTTCATCCATTCAACAAACATTTTAAAGCTTAGGACAAGAATTTCCTGTTCTCATGAGTTTATTTCCTCACAGATAGAACTGTATCATTTGCCAGGACTACTCAAAGTGTGGCCTGTGGACTAATCGACCAATCTGCAAACTTAGTTTGTAGTGAGGTAGAATTTAGACCAGACTGTGTAATCAGCTACATTGCTGGACACAATGTTTGGTCCAGCTGGCCCAGCTGGCAGTTTTTTTTTCATAGAAAGGCTTTATTGATGAGGGAAGCAACATGTTGATTTATATTCTGGTATCACCTTTTTATTTCATGGCGCACTGGCACTTGCATTAGCGCTGACTTTGATATCCAACATTCTGAGGTATTGTGCTAAAATAGATTGATTTTATTGTGTTGTTCTCAATTCACGATGTAAAAATGATCAAGTCAGTAGTGGTTTCTGCTTTTTATGTTTCATGTCATGTATAGTCTACTTCATTGGCAGTAAAAAAATTTAAGATAGTAGTGATCATCCTACAACTGACTATATTAAAGAGAACGGCACCTATTCTATTCTAAGTGTTGGGGGAGGGGACAAGATTAGTATGTTAACATGCCTACTTGTTTGTTTGTTTTTGAGATGGAGTATCGCTCTGTCACCCAGGCTGGTGTGCAGTGGCACTATCTTGGCTCACTATAACCTCCGTCTCCTGGGTTCAAGTGATTCTCCTGCCTTAGCCTCCCGAGTAGCTGGGATTACAGGCATGTGCCACCATGCCCAGCACATTTTTGTATTTTTAGTAGAGACCACGTTTCACCATGTTGGTCAGGCTGATTTCGAACTCCTGACCTGAAGGGATCTGCCTGCCTCGGCCTCCTGAAGTGCTGGAATTACAGACTTGAGCCACCCACCACATCTGGACTATTTGGTTTTTTATGCACACTAAAAAAATATCTACGTATCACTGCTTCATTCTAACATAAGTTTAAGAGCTGTGGGGTTGGTCATTAGAAATTCAGATTTAATTTGTATTCCTCTGCAATGAAATCCTTTGCCCAGTGTTCTTGCCACTCTGTAGACATTATGGAGCAGCCTAGAGGCCAAAAGCCTGGTGCTGTCCTTATGCCTACTCTTCCTGGACTTCCATGGCACTCTTCTCCTTTTGTACTTTTACTTTTTTTAGTTAAAACATTATTTTTAGATGCAGGATCTCACTCTGTCACCCAGGCTGGAGCACACAGGCACAATCATGACTCACTGCATGTTCTCCTTTTTCATGGCTAACCTTGGTCGGGATTCCTTGTCAGAGCTGGATGGCACCAGTGGTGGTGACAGCCTGCTGTAAGGGAGTTTCAGCCATGAGTCTCTCCAAACTAAAAATAACCAGCTCTTTTCTAGCTGATGAATTAATAACCAAGTGACTGTTAATGCTTGAAAGATTCACATGACAGGTTGGCCGACAGAACACTGAAACAGGCCCAGTTTTAGAAATTCACCTGTGACTTTTAGACTCAGGTGAACCATTCTTAACTGAGAAAGAAAAAGCAGGTTTTAGATTGTGAATCCTGTAACTGCATCTTTTTTTTTTTTTAACAGAGTTCCAGGTTTGTGATTATAACCCAAGATGTGTACACTATAAATAGAAACCACGAGCCAGGCTTTACGACAGCTCAGAATCTCGTGACGCAGAAGTCAGGCATCTTCCCATTGACTTGAATATTGAAGTGCAGTTGTGTGGAACTTGGATCCTCTTAGCTGATTTTGTTTAAATTATGATTCCATATATGACAAAAATCCAGATCCACTAATTAAAATGAGGGTTTGTGTCTATGAAAAATCTCCTGTGGGTTTAATCTCATAAGATTCTAGTCTAAACAGTTGGCTTCACTTCATGATGTCTACTGACATCCTTTTTCCTTTGAAGAGTGTTTATTTAATAGGAAAAAAAAAAAGTAAAATGATAGATAATTAAAACCTTACTAGGTTCTTAAAAGATGAACTATCCATATTTCAGTAAATGAATAATTGTTCCTTCCGCTTTGGGCACCTTGGAACAGATTCCTTCAGATAGTGGATGGAAATGTACCTGCATGGTAAGTGTTGCTGGCCTAGTTACTGAAAAACATAAACTCTTCTATTATTTTTGGTTGCAGGTGGAAGTTAAGCCATATGTCTTGGATGATCAGCTGTGTGATGAATGTCAGGGGCCCGTTGTGGGGGGAAAATTTGCTCCATTTTTCTGTGCTAATGTTACCTGTCTGCAGTATTACTGTGAATATTGCTGGGCTGCTATTCATTCTCGCGCTGGCAGGGAATTCCACAAGCCCCTGGTGAAGGAAGGCGGTGACCGCCCTCGGCATATTTCATTCCGCTGGAACTAAAGGATAACTACAGTGCTCATTTTCAGGCCTCAGAATAAGTGCACTCTTCTGTTAATTCTGACCCCTTCCTCAACCTCTTCACGCTGGCATGTCCTTTTGTAGCAGTCTGTAACTTCACTATAGTGTAATGAAAAGAATGACCTATAATATAGGCGTTTTGTAGATTCTTGTGTCACTGCAAACAATATGAACTCCTTTTTCCTATTGCCATCGGGTTACATGGAAGTTTTATTCTCTTGTTTTGCTGGAGACCAAGAGGATCTAAACTTCCTGCAACATTTTCTTAGAGGAGAGAGAGAAATATTAAAAGAGAAATAAAACAATAGAGTATTTTGGGTTTTTAATTAAATTATTGTTAATAATATAACATATAAGAATACTTTTATTAAAATAACCATGCAACAATAACACTATCCGTCTATCTGACAGTTTTTCCCCCAGGGAAGTGCTTTTGCCTTTTCCTTTCTTTTTTTAATCTTTTTCGTCTCTCTCTTTCCATTCCTTTTTAATTTTTTTTAGCAGCAATGGAGGAAGTTAACAATTTTTAACGGAAAGAGCATGTTAAAACAAATGCATAAGCAAGATTGAGCAGCATTATAATTAATTTTCAGGGTTTTGAGGCTGAACATAATTTCATTATCCCTCAAAAAGTTACCACCACATCAGAAAAAAAAAAAAATAGTAAAGTAGGCAGAGCTAGGTTTATTTTCTCTTACACAATTTTTAAAATTCAGAATGTAAAAATTGGGTAAATTTACTACTGAGAGGAGTGCACTTATTTATTTAACTTACTTATCTGGTCAAAGCCCCAGGAAACCTACCAAAGCTAGAATTAATGACAACTGGTGGGAAACCTAGCATTTCCTCTCCTGAAGAACAAATGTATAAATTTTATTTTTGATGTTTATATATAAACTCTATATCCTAATTTACTAACACTCATCAGGTGTCAGCCTTTGCTCTCCATTTTGACGTTAAAAAACAACAGATCTAGAGATACCTCAAGGATATCATTTTTGATTTTGTGTTACAGTACACTTGTAGCCAAAACTGGAAGACAAAACCAATATATAATTTGGCTGCTGATTGGCTTATTTTTAGATTTAAAGTTTCTTTGGGTATCCTGTAATTTAGTTGTAACATAGAAAATGAAAAAAAAAAGTTAAAAAAAGTTAAGTAGTTGCAAAGTGTTTTGCACTGTTGAACTAAGTAACTGTGTAAATCTGTGCAAAGGTACGTATGTTTATCTTACTCTTCCTATAAACTAAAATAACATTACAGTTTCAGAATTTAGCATGGGACATAGTCAGTGTTTGAAGTGCCAACTTCATCAAGTAATGCATGCTTTATTATAAATAAAATTCTAGCTTTGAAAGGCGTTATTATGTGTTGAACAGTATGCTTCAGGGGTAAAATTAAAATAGTCTCTTGAAGCCCCAGTCATGGAAGTAACTTTTATTTTAATTGAGATTCTCTTATTAAATGCCCTATCCATCATTAAAAGGAATATTCTCAGTGGGCAAAACGTGAAATAAAACAATCTAATGGCAATCTTGCTAGTTGTGCTACCTAACAGTACCATCTTGGATCCTTCAAAACCAAAGACTTGCCCCAGCACTGCTGTGGAACCACCTGGCTTATGACCCCTATGGATGATCTTTAGGAAAAGCAGCCCTTTATTTTTAATACAGGCTTTAATGAACTATACTTGTTAAGTTCCAAAGGTCAAATGGAGGCATTTGCTGTCTAATATTCAAACATAGAAAGGGAGCTGCTTTTAAAGAATTCCCTGCAAATACCGAAAGCAGTCGTGCGAATGGAGGGTGCTCTTGTGTAGCTGGTCAGGGACTTTTTTTTCTTTTCTCCTGAACTACGTGATTCTAATTGGAATGTTCATTTGCCTCTTTTTACTCTTTTAAATGCTTGTAGGTGGCTTGGGGTGTGCTATCGTGCTGTTCCTACTCAGTAAACAGGTGTGATGAGTTAACAAGAAATAACACTGTTTGAGAACTAGCTTTGAATAATAATTTTTCCCTTTGTACATGACCTGCTGAATTTCGGTACAGTGTTTTTGTAGCTAACTTATTTTGTCATGCACATAATGTATATTTGTTATGCACTACTTTTGTATATCTTGTTTTTCCAACAGTGAACATTTTTAGGCACACTTTTCACTGACGGGATATCTCTTTATGCAATACCTCAATTTTTCATATTGCAAAGAGTAGCTTTTTGTACTTTTATTACTGAGAGATCTTCATATACTTCATTTTTTAATATAAATAATTTTAATAAATTTTATTTTCTTATATTCTGCTTTTTATACATTTCAGTGCTCTGCATACATTTTAAATTATGAATGTCGTGCACTGGCAATGCTATTTTAGAGTCTGCAGAGAAGAGAAAGCATGTTGCTTAAACATCCTTCCCCAGCACCAGCTATTGGTGTACCTATAATTTAAGAAATAGTCTATGTAAAGTCACAAATTAAAGAAAAAAAAATTCGCATGAAAATGACAGATAACACTGTAGTTCCTGAAACAAATTAAATGCATAAGCATAGGGTAGAAATTTAAAATAACAAAATTGTCTACAGCTTCTTACTGAGTTTTTAAAATTATTCATAAAATGCAGACATTTTTGGTGAATGTTTAGCCATTTTTAATATTAATAAATTGATGTTAAGTGTTTGATTCAGAGATGTCTGCTCTTTTAAATTATACGTAAGGAAAAAAAATAGCCTGCCTTGAGACAGGTGTGTAATGTTAGTATGCATGACTAATGTAAGAAATTGTTATTCTAATATTTACTTGTGATTGTGTGACAAGCGTGTTTACAGATTATTTGGTTACACTTCAATTTACAGGGCATAAACAATGATTATCTATTACTCTGAACTTTATTGATTACATGTTCTTCAGAATACATGGGATTGTAGTTGGGAGTTACCATGTAACTCAAACATAATTAACATGTAATTAGTTTACAGATTTTAGGGCATCACTTCAGTTCACCAAGCATGTAGTTCTAGCGCACTAGCATGGCACCAGCCATGTACTTACAATGTAGTTACAGAGTAATTACATGGTTATTTTTGCAATGTAAAATAAAGTGTTTCTGATTATTTTCTATGTAAAGGAACCCTCTCCTTTCCCCTTCTGGTCCCCCGCGCTTTGGTATAATATATATACTTCTCCATACACAGACCTCTGCAGAATGCAAAATAAAACTTGCAGTGAATGAATTTAGCATTTTATGAGAGTGCTGTTGGAAAGACTTGATAATTCACCCCTTTTGTTTTGAAGAGTTGAATCTTCTGTTAAAAGGTGATTTAAAACTTGAATGTGATGAATTGTGGCAAGTTAACTTCAAGTTATGTGCAATACTTATTTCAAACTTTTGAATGATCTTTGCAGTGTAATTCTTTGTTTTTAATTGCAGACATTTAAAAATGTCATTTTCTACTGTTAAGAGTAATCCTCTTTCTTGCTGGTGTTTCTAAAGAAAAGAATCAGAAATCAATCTTTCTACTAATGTAAATTTGAGATTATTTTTAAAAATGGAATAAAAGAGGTTTTGGTCATTTGCTTTATTTTATTATCTTATTTTAAAGCTACTGTGATTGATAGCATTGTTAAGAATCGGGACAATATTGTATTCAACTGTTTTATTTTTTATATTTTTAAAATTTAAAGTATAATTAGTTTTTATAATTTCATCAGATTTTTGTTATATTTTTTGGAAGTGAAACTTTTAGCAAGTGGGTGTCTAGTTTTTACTAATCCCTAATTTTTTTTTCCAGTGTATTGCTCATATTATCAGAAGGAAAAGTTATTTAAGTATGTCAGTTAATTGTACTACTTGGCTGAATTTCCATATAGTTTTTACTGTGTATGGGGAGGTTGTAGTATTTATTATAGCATTTTAAATAAGGGTAATTCATTTTTTATTAAAGTCATTTTCACGTTAAGTTCCTATTTTTGTATGTTCTACTCTTAAGTTATATAACACAGTTCCTTTTTTAAAAGAGTTCATTTGTTGAAGTGCTAGTGGAAAATTAATGTTATTAAATAGTTTGCAAATGACTATTTATACCAGTATGCATATAATTTTTAAATATTTGTAATGTGAGATGTTGAATGAATAAAACTTTTAACTCAGATTTCTTTTAATATACTTATTTATTTTCAACACAAGTAGATTATGCTTACTTGACTGGGAATATAACATTTTAAAATATTAGAAATTTACTGTTGAGCTAATGCAGCACAAATCAACATAAAAAAAATCTTCAGTCATAAAAGTACTGTGGCAAGTGTGCATTCTTATGTAAGCCTAAAGTGTCAGTGGGTGGTTGTGTCTTTGGCCTGTACTGTTAGTTCACCTGCTGCCTGGCCTGCTGAGTTCTTTTTATTTGTAGCCTTCAATATGTATACGAGGTATAAGCCCAGGATCTAAGCATTCAGTCATCAGTTGAAGGCCAAATGTCCAATAAAAGTGAAAGAACCAATGTGTAGTTAAATAATGAAAGTCAGTATCTGGGAGGTTCAATTTTGAGTCTTTGCCAATGAATAGTCTTGATTTGTGGCCAGACTACCAGAGGGCTTGTAAACAAGTCTCTTTTGACTTCCAATTCCCAGTTCCTCCATAGACCTTAATGTCATTGGGTATGGTCTGTGGGATTATAATCTCTGTAGCATGTCAATCGAAAATATATCTTTGATTTGACCCATTAATCATGTGGACTATTAAGTACTGTAATGTGTTAGTATTTATATTTTAAACTGCATTCTCAAACTTTTAATATAAGGATTTATTGTAACAAAATATAACACTGAGACTATCCTGTTTTGTCAAATTTAATATCTGTTCTTTCTTGAATATAGTATTCTGAAGGCTAGAAGAGGTTCTTGTCCTGCGAGAAATGGACTATGAGATCTTTTGCTTCTAAATTGTCTTTCCCCAACATGCAGCTTTTCCAACTATAGAGATTCCTGAGGGTAAGGGCAGACTGGAGAGCTTCCCCTTTCTCTTATCTGGGAATTCCCAAACCTTACGTTCAGCATTCAATGAAGGGCATTGAGGAAGCCCCAGGGATGGGACACTGGAGACGTGGGTGGCATTTGGTTACCACCTCTGTAATATTCCTAGACATTCTGGGATGGTTTCAGTTTTTTTGTTTTGCTTTGTTTTGTTTTTTGAGACAGAGTCTTGCTTTGTCACCTAGGCTAGAGTGCAGTGGCGCAATTTTGGCTCACTGCCACCTCTGCCTCCCGGGTTCAAGCTATTCTCCTGCCTCAGCCTCCTGAGTAGCTGGGATTACAGGTGCCCGCCACCATGTCTGGCTAATTTTTTGTATTTTTATAGAGATGGGGTTTCACCATCTTGGCCAGGCTGGTCTTGAACTCCTGATCTCGTGATCCACCGGCCTTGGCCTCCCAAAGTCCTGGTATTATAGGCGTGAGCCACTGTGCCTGGCCGATTTAAGTATTTTAAGAAAAAAAGAAAGATAGCCCAAGCATATTTAGTTTAGGAAATGTTTATTTTAGGTAAGTGATGTATCAATAATAAGTGACACAACAACTCTATCTTGATATTATATAGGTACATTACTTTGGGTGTTTTAAATCACAGAATGGTGCATCTAGAAAGGGTGTGAGGGCTGTATTTGTTTATTCACTGATTGCCTAAACCTACCCAACAAGGAAAATTCTTTTTTTTTTACTCTCAAATCATGAATCAACAATGGAAATTCTCTACCACATTCTTAGCAATCAAGTTGTTTCATAACCCCTTTTGGTAATGGGTTTGTGTCCACACCTAGGTCAGAAGGTAATTTTATTACGGATTTTTTTTTTTAAGTTTGGGAAATACTCAAAGTTTGATCAAATGTCAGGGGGAAAGTAATCTCTGATTTTAAAAATTGAATATTGAAGGTGTCAATGAAGTGAGTTAGAAACTTTTAAGGAGTAATTATTTTCTGAAATGTGTAACAACCAAATAACAAGAAGAAAGTCTAATAATGATCTTCAGAGGACTAGGATAGTCCTTTCCACAAGAAAAAGCATTAAATACACTTAGAAAATGGGGCACCTTGTTTCTTGCAAAGTCAAAGTAATGCACATTAGCTTATTAAGACTTAGAGAAGTTTTACAGTGAAGAAACCTATTTGTTGGAAGTGTCCCCCTCACCCCAATTTCTCTAACTACAGATTCTGTTTACAGGTAAGGCAGGATCCCATGGAACATACTTTGGGATATACCACTGTAACATTTTAGCATGTTTCAAGAACCTTTGAAACCCCACCTTGTTTTTTGGCATCCATACGTGTGTTCTGGAAGGGTGCTTGGCCCTGCCCCTTGTAAGCCACATTCAGAGCTGTTTTCATTGCCCACACGTACTTTACTGGAGTTCGAGGTACTTGCCTAGCTTCTAACCCCTGTCCTCGTTCCAGTACCTCCTCCTAATTCTGTCCTCCCTCTACTCCCATCCTAGAAGAAAGAAAAGAGAAGTTACTTTGCACAATAAAGCTATTTTGATTATGCTCTTCACTGGCTCAGACCAACCCTTCTCATGAGTGCCACTTTGAATCTTCCCATTCTATGATATACTGTCTCCTTTTCTCAACATTCCTGTCCTCCTTCAAAATTTTTCTTTTGCAAACTTCCCTCAGCACCCCTCACCCACTGATTCTCTTGACAATGGGGCCACTTGCTTTGAATAAACTCTAAGAATTCCTTAAATGAACATTTGTGCCCCACTAGGAACTGTAATCTAGCAATACCAATTCAGTCGCTCTTATTAGAGAACATTTTGTTTTGTCACGCCTTAAGTCTTCCCAGGGTATTTTGAGTTATCTTTCTCTAGTCCAGTTGGGTGTCATTGTTGGCTGTCTGGAAAAAGTGTCTTTACTGTGATTCAGCGTGGTGACCAGAGCTGGAAAAGTACACATTGTCTCAGGGAAGTTAAAAATGAACAGCGACATCCCAAATCAGAATGTGAGCAAACCTGCAGCCTTTAGTATTGCACGTAATTTGATTCAGTGTCAGGGAAAAACTGCCTGTGGGTAGCTGGGCTGGAGGTGGTGAATCAGTGCATGCAAATGCCAGCAGCTAAGCTTGAGCTTTCTTTATTCTTTTCATTGGAGTTCTATTTCAGGAAGCCTGGCTTTGATACCATGAAAATGTCAATGTGATCAAGCAAATGTCACCATTTTAAAGAGATTATTTTCAACTCTTCTTCCATCTCCCTGCGACACCTAGGAGTGATTCTCCAGAACCCACCAAAGGCAATAGGGCATTTTAAACTTGTGAAATAAGTTACCCAGAAGAGAACTGGGAGGGGTGGTGGTAAAATAAATATGTGAAGCTGTAAAGAAGGTTTTAGGTAGGATCCAGCAAAGACCTGGCGCTTCCTTATTTGTAGGAATTAAGGTGATACAGGAGCTAAAAAGAAATTAGGTAGTGAGGGTAACAGAGCTTCTGTAAGGCTTCCCTTTTAACAAAAAGCAGTCCCCAAATCATTTCTAACAATGAGCAGCCTGTAAAATCGAGCTGCAGACATAAATAAGCAAGCTAGAAGCCCGCGAAGGTAAATGCCTGCAGCTGTGCCAATAAGAAAAAGGCTAGCTGGGGCCAGGCATGTTCAACATGGAGGCTCCCTCTTCCTTTTCTTTGTCGCTGTGTGTGCAGTAGAAAGGCAGGCAGCAAGGCGTTGGCCAGGTAGAGACTCCATCTGCATAATAAAAGATTAGGGTGGGATGGCCAACTTCTTTGTGCATGATGCAAATATCACACCTGGTCCGACCAATCTCTCCTGCCCTACGTTAATCAGACACGCCTCCTCAAGCTCATCTATAAAACCCCATGCATTTAACCACGGAGCCGGAAGTCCGACTCGGGAGCCCCCGTCTCTCTCTGGAACAGAGAGAGCTATTCTCTTTCTTTTGCTTATTAAACCTCCACTATTAAACTCACTTCTGTGTGTCCGCGTTGTTGATTTCTCTGGCGTGAGATGACGAACTTCGGGTATTTACCCCAGACAATGACGCCACTTCAAAGGCACAATTCCCCTTTCATATTTGAAGGATAAGTGCTGTGGGCTCTTGCGTGTTTGACTGGTGATAGGTTTGATTCCAACAACATGCTGGGTGTGGGAATGTGGAAGGGTCACATCCATCAAATAACTCTCAGCACTTCTTACTGCAATAACTGAATGATTTGGTTCAGAAGAAACTAGTATTTACTAGTTGATCACCTGTTACAGACCAGGCCCTTACATACAAGGATAACACTTCCATGAGGTATTGAACAGGTCATAGAACTGTCTCATGGAGAAGGTGGGTGATTTGGCCAAAGCTAGGATGTGCCTAGATCCCAATTCTCATCTACTAATCTCAAATCTTCTCCTTTAAACTTTCTTCTCACTGGATTAGCAATGAACAGGATCAGGGGTTTTTATTTAAGTTGGGTTTTGTTTTTAAAACGAGAGTTTCTTTCCTAAACTTAATTTGGGTGTAAGTGTCATATTTGAAAGTATAGAGATGATAAAACAAAAGTTGTAAGATGGCTGGGCACGGTGGCTCACGCCTGTAATCCCAGCACTCTGGGAGGCCAAGGTGGGAGGATCGATTGAGCCCAGGAGTTCAAGACCAGCCTGGGCAACATGGTGAAACCCCGTCTCTCCAAAAAAAAAAAAAATACAAAATTTAGGTGGGCATGGTGGTGAGTGCCTGTAGTTCCAGCTACTGTAGGGGAAGGGGGCTGGTGAGACAGAGGATCACTTGAGCCTGGCAGACTGAGTCTGCAGTGAGCCACGATCATACCATGGCATTCCAGCCTGAGCAACAGAGTGAGACCATCTTGGGGGGGAAAAAAACAAAAACAAAAACACCACAAAAGAAAAACAAAAAAATTCAAAAGTTGTACCATGGCTGGGCACAATGGCTTATACCTGCAATCCCAGCACTTTGGAAGGTGGGAGGATCACTTGAGGCCAGGAGTTCAAGACCAGCTTGGGCAGCATGGTGAGACCTTGTTTCTAATTTTAAAAATAAAAAATAAAAATAAACTTTGTAAGAGCAAATGTGAGTTTTGATTATGAGTTCTAAAATGTGGCCATTTCCTCTCTAAAAACTGACTCTCAGCTAAGAAAGTTGCTCAAGGTCATATAGTTAGCAGGGGGGCAGTTAAGGAGGCCAGAGGGAAGATTTTGAGCTCTGCCAAGCCCAGGTGGCTCAGGCCTACCTCTGCAGTTCTTGTCTGCCTTACTGGCCTCCATTAAGGCCGTGAGTATGGTTCAGAGGCCAGAATGGGGTATTCATTTAGGGACAAGGTAGTTGAAATGACATTTCTATTCACCTTGAGGAAGTGCAGAACAGACTTCTTAGTACCTATTCTTTCTCTTTGATCCAACCACCAAGGTAGACATGCATCAGTTTGGGGTAGGAAACAAAAAGGAGGGCCCTTTTCTCTGGTATTGTAAACCCAAGAATTCCAGAAACACGATTTTAGGAGTGAGAATAATAATAACAACTAACATTGGTGGAGTACTTTCCAAGTGCTAGGCATTGCGCTATAAGCATCTTCTTTCTACCTCTCCACAATCCTATGTGAAAGATACTGTCATTATACAGTATCTCACTTTAAAGTGACCAAGGTTCAAAACGTTAACTAATCTGCAAAGCTAGGATTCAAATCCAGGTCAGACAGGTCCTGACTATTTGACTTCACCCCTTAGAAGTTTCCAACCTAAGGATAAATTTTATTAAAATTTCATTTATCCCCCCTGCATGGGTTAAAAACTCACCAATAAGGCATGTGATAGCTAATCTGTGTTGTACTTATGCCATCTCCAAATTATCAAGGGATTAAGATGTGGCCCAGCTAACCAAAATCACATGGGTGCCAGGGAAGGCTATCTAGCCAGCTAAACGGATGAACAGATAGATAGCTAGGTGAATGGAGAGATAGATTTTTGTTGTTGTCGTTGTTGAGATAGAGTCTCACTTTGTCACCCAGGCTAGAATGCGGTGGTACCATCATGGCTCACTGCAGCTTGACCTCCTGGGCTCAAGTGATCCTCCCACCTTAGCTCCCTGAGTAGCTGGAGCCACATATGTGCATGACCACACCCAGCTAATTCTTTATTTCTTGTAGAGACAGGGTCTCTATATGTGTATCTATGTATCTATGTAGATATACATATATCTATCTATGTATACATATATATATATATATTAGATTCAAAGGAAAAACCCACCAAAGAGAAAGAGTTTTACTTTTTTCTATAGGACTATAATTGAACAATATGCTCTTTACAGAAAATCAAGTCTCCTCTCATGCATCTGATCCTTTGATATCCACACAGTCTATGTAATCTCACAAAAATAGTCCTGAAATCCCAAAGGAATGGGGGAGCGACTTACGGATGTGTCCTTCTGAATTTTAAAACAGCACTTGAACATTTTGCTTTTGGATTTGGATGTCAGAAGCACCAAAATAGATTTCTACAGGGAATTTATATTCCTGATGTTTTATATATATGTATATATACGTATGTGTGTGTGTGTGTGTATATATGTAAAGAGAGGCAGTGTTGCCGTTTTTAGAGCCCCGGAGCTTTGAATCACGCATGGCTTTGATCCTTGCTGCAGCTTTGACAGCTGTTCTTGAGCAGATGTGATGCTGTAGAGCCTGGAGGAAGCAACTTAGAATCTTTGAACCTAGATTTGCAGCAGAACGCCCTTCTGAGGGAGCCGTTGAGACCACGGTCAAATACAGTCATCAGCGACTTCCTTTTTCTTGCCCCTTCCCAAAGTTCGACTCTAACAAAGACCAAACATGAATTCTAAAGCTGGAGAGGATGCACCCGGGAATTCAGATTTAGTCCCATAAGTGTCGTACTTAAGTCAGGATCAGCAGCCCTCCGCAAGGGGTGTCGGAGGGTGAGGAGGGGGAGTTTAAAGGGAAGAGGAGGGAGAATGACGAGGTCAGAAAGAGAAAGGAATAGGATTTAACCACTGCATGCAATTTTGTATCCAGAAGGCAACAGCAGCCTCTACACACACGGCCCATAACTAGGGATCTAAGGCCTTCCACACTTTGGATCACAACCTCATCTCTCTCCCTAGTGTGGCACAATTTTGCATTAACATAGTTATCACCCATAATGGGGGAAAACTGGAATTTTTCTTGGCTTTCCTTATACTCATTTTGTAATATTCTTTCCTTTGAATTCTACATGGAGAGTGGAGCTCCATAATCATTGGAAGTTGGGGTTAATCTGGTTCTGGTAGCAGGTAGCACTGTGTCTAGCACAGAGTAAGCACTCAGTAAGTGTTAACTCATTACCATCCTCATCAGTGTTGTAGCTACATTATCTATCCACTCACAAAGTGCCAGTCCCAGTGCTGGGTTGCGGGCAGAGGTGGGTGGCAGGGTCACTGCCCAGTGCAGGGGACAGGAACTCTGGATGCCCCTCTCCCACATTTCTTTCCTCTTGTGGATTCTCTGGCTCCCACCCATCCAGCCTACAACAGTTGCCATGGTGGCCAAGAAGGCTCTGCAACTCCAGGCCCTGCTGCTACCACCACAGTGCCCAGCTCTTGCTGTCTCTCTCTTTCCATCTTAGGAGGAGGACTCCTCCCATGTCCGGGAATCATGAGTGGCAGCAGAGGGGGTTGAATGTGTGCTACCAAACTGGACATAAACAGAGGGGCTGTGTCCTTGGACTGGTTTTCTGGAAACTTTCGATAATCCCCAAATCTTTCCCTTTAGGGAAAGAATCAGGAGGTAGGAGAGAGGAGCTGGAAATTAGGCCCTGTGTTTCAGCTGACAGCTCAATGATACCGCCTTTGAGGAAACAGGATTTTTAGTTCTGCAATTATTTTCCCTTCGTCCTTATCAACTACAAAAGGTGGGTAAAGGAGGGGGGGCCCGGACACCATGTGGGATAGTAGACCTGACTTGAGTCTGGGAGTTAGGCATAGCTGGGTTCGAACGCCGAAGACAGGAATCACTGTTGTTAGGGACTTGGCTTTGGGGTGACACCAATGGGGTTTCTATCCTTGGACTACCACTGATTGACCAAGTGACCTTGATCACATTAGGTAACCTCTGAGAATCGGTTTCCTCATGCATCAGAAGAGGCAAATAATATCTTCATCATTGGGTTGAGGTTAGGATGAAACAAGGTAATCACTAAAAAGGTGCTTCAGTCATAATCATTAGGGGCCCCCAGTACGTTATTGCCCCAGATCTGACCATTGTAGGCCACGACTACCTAAGGAAAGTCCCCTCACCTTTCAGAGAGATGGAGATTTGGTCTCCACCGTCAACCCCCGGAAGCTAAGGTGGAACGGAAACCTGACTTTGCCTCTGCAGGTGCCTTGCAAAATACCTCAGCAGCTTCTCATTGCCCTGGAAGTAAAATCTGCCCAAGGCCTTGCCAGATCTGGCCTTGGCTCCCAATCTGCCCTTCTATTGCTCCTTCTGGATGGTGGGCTGCGTCAGTCTGCCTGGGCCACTGTTCTGGTAGTGCAGGCCCCTGTCCCTGGTGCAGGGTCTTCTCACCTGCTCCTAGGAAATTCTCTGCCTGCTCCCGCCTTGCCCCCTTCCTTGCTTCAACCCAGCTCCACGTGGATCTGGCTCCTTACTTCTCCTTCTGCAGTCAGCTGGCATATCACCATGACCTCATCCCTCTGAGAGGACCTCCTGGGTCTCGCTGAAGCCCTCCTGGTCATCACTTTTTATCTGTGGATTTATTGAAGACCAGTTCTAATCCTGCCAAGATACACAGAACCTTCCAAAGGAAGGTATCAATTACAAAGGGAGACTATTAAACCAATCCCCTCCCTGTCCTCCCAAGTCTCATTCTAACTCAGCACTAAATACATATTTAATTGTCACCATGTATCATTTGTTTACCTTTTTGGGGGAGGAGACAAAATATCGTCAAGCTCACCTGTGTCCTCAGGGTCCATCATGTGCCTTGCTCCGGGTAAGTGCTTACTAAATGTTCGCTGAATGAGTGACTAACAGGATCCCTATGTGAGCTTTCTTCCTAGACTGCTTCAAAATTGCCAGAGGAGGGCTGTGCTTCGGGAGGAGAGGCCCACAGCTAATTCGGCCCCAAGGCTGGATGTTTCACAAGGAAAGTGGAGATCGGAATGCCTGATAAAGGTAGCTTGGAGCACTCAGAGGAGAACAAGCAAAAAGTTCACCTGGGGATCTTGTCAGAACACAGGTTCTGAGTGGGTAGCACTGGAGGCCTGAGCCTACATCTCTGACAAGCCTGAGCCTACATCTCTAACAAGGCTGAGACTACATTTCTAACAAGCTGTCCAGTGGGCTCCATGCTACTGCTTCTCCATAGAACATAGAGGCTAAGCCGTGGACTTTCAGACCTGGGAGTGACGTGATCAGAATGAGTGCTGGGGCTGGGAGAGCAGAGCCTGGGTGGGTTGTGGGTGTGCCTCCTGCCTAACCCAGGCGGTAGGGGCAGAGAGGACGAAAGCAAAGGAAGCGCCCTCTCCTCTCTATGCCTGAGCAGATTAGCCTGACGAGGCTGGAATCTATTTCTAGAATTTGCCTGGGTCCCAAGGAAAGAATTCCATCCGGGACTTTGCTCATTCATTCATCCATTTGTTTCTTCAACAAATATTTGTTATTTATTAGGCCCCGAGGATGCTATGGGGCCAGACAGGCACAGGCCCTGTCCTCTTGGCATTTATGTTCTGCAGACAAGGCCTGGATTTGAGCGCTGGGATGTGTGTGTGTGTTGCTGTGTCTGTGATTTTGGTGAATCACTTCAGCTTCAGCTGTGGAGCCTTAGTGAAATGTGATGGGCGTTGTTGGGAAGATCTTGGGGAGACAATGCCTGGAAAAGATAAGGCATTACTATTATGCACAGAACCACCAATCTGAATTTCCCACTTTATAACTGTTACCCAAAGTTGTTGATCTGCAAAAAAGCATTGCATCAGGGAGTCTCTTTATGCATTGAGTCATTCATTTAACAATTATTTACACTGTCCCAGGCTCTGGGGACATTGTGGGGACAAATCCAGTCCATGTTCCCTTGGCATGTATGTCCTGGAAAGGGAACTCATCAGATGGTCACCAAGTAAACACGTACATAAGTAGGAAAATATTAGTGCTAAGCCTTGAGGAAATTAAACCAGCTAATACAGTGGAGATTAGGAAGGAGTGGGGCTGCTTTAACTAGGGGACAGGAGACGGCCTCCTTGACAGGTGAGATTTAAACAGATCTGAATACTGAGAAAACACAAGCCATGTTGGAGTGTGAGGGGAAAGTATTCTGGACAGAAGAAATAGCACGTGCAAGTGTCCTGGGGCAAGACTGAGCTTGATAAATGTGCAAGGAATAGCAGTGTCGCTGGGCACGGTGAGCCAGGGGGCACGCCTGGAGCTGAGCTCAGAGAGGTTTAGGGGCTGCACAAGACAGGACCTTGTTAGCCCCGTAGAGACTTTAGATCTTATTTTTAATTAGATAGAGGGAGTCAGTGAAGAGCAGATACAGGGGAGGGATGGGACTGACGTGCCAATCACCTGGACAACTGTGGGAAGAATGGAGTGTAAAGGAGCCCAAGTGGGGGCAGGAGAAGCTCTTAGGAGCGGGTGGCAGTGGCGCTGGTGTCACTGGTGTCAGTGGAGGATGGCAGAACTGGGCCACATTAGCTCTTCATGCCGGAGAAAACGTGGGCAGTGAGGAAGAGCACGTGCGCGTGACTTGAGAGTTGGCAAAGTCCCACATGCCCTACTATTTTGGGAGGAAACACAATTTACAACGCATTACTAATCTCGTTCCCTCGGAACACTTCGGCAAAGGCAAAACCTTCCTGAAGTCAGAAGGAAACAAGTCCAGTCCTAATCCTGCCTAGCTACACAGAACCTTCAAAAGGAAGGTATGGGTTACAAAGGGAGACTGTTACCCCAGTCCCCTCCCTGTCCTCTGAAGTCTCACTGACATTCTTTGCTTGTCTGAAAGGGTACACGATCCTCCTTCAACAAGTGAGGAGTGGTATTAATACTTAGATGCATGAAACGGACTCTAATTCTGATCAAGCATTCTTCTAATTTGGAGAGGGGAGTGGTTCTGGAGGGAAAATGAGATAGAAGTGATGATGTGGGCAATTTAATTAATTTAGAGACTGGGAGCAAAACCCAGGAGCCAAGGTGTGTGTCTGTGTTGGTTTAGTGGCATGCAGGCAGAGGGGGAGGGAGGAAACACTCCAGGTCCAGAGAGTTGTATCTCAGTTCCCCGTAAGGGTGGGGCCTTCCCATTTCTTCAGGGTTGGGCCAGGTTCCCTAGGGGCCCGGGGTCCTTTCATTCACAAAGGACTGAAAATGGAGATAGCTGACATTATCTGCAGGTTAAACAATAGCCATAGAGCTCCACTGCCTGGTAGCATAGAATTGAGCCCTGAACACCTCTAAACTTGGTACCATTGTGCACATCCGCTGCAGTAACCCACAAAGAATCCAATCTGAAAAAGTTAGAGCCCTAATTCTCAAGAGAGCACAACTATGTTACATTGTACTTTGAAGGCTAATAGCATTTATTTTTTTAATTTTTTTTAAAGATGGAGTCTTGCTCTGTTGCCTAGGCTGGTGTGCAGTGGTGCCATCTCTACTCACTGCAACCTCTGCCTCCCAGGTTCAAGTGATTCTCTTGCCTCAGCCTCCAGAGTAGGTGGGATTACACGCACATGCCACCACACTCGGTTAATTTTTGTATTTTTAGTAGAGACAGAGTTTCGTCATGTTGACCAGGCTGGTCTCGAACTCTTGACCTCAGGTGATCTGCTCGCGTCTGGCCTTTCAGAGTGCTGGGATTACAGTCGTGAGCCACCGGCCCACAATTACTTTATTATAAAAAAGGAAATCTCCCCTCCCCTCAATCCATGGAATTGGCCTGAGCCTCTTTCCTTCACAGAACAGTCCTGGGGTTAGCATTTTGAAAGCTGGGGGGACTTAGGAGAAAGGTGTGTTCCAGCCCCCCACTCCTCAACCTGGAATCAGTCCCCTTTCCACTGCTGAGAACACACTGGAAGCTGCCAGAAGCTGTGGCAGAACCAGCGGAGGGTGAAGGAACAGCCTTTCAGGCAGATGAGGCGAGAAAGCCCTTTCCTGACAGCCATCCCTGAAGTGTCCTCAGGGGACCATTTGTCCAGGCCTGCTGCTGGCCAAATGGAATTCATGACTAGGAATACACGCCGTTTGGTTAACTCTGGCTCCTGCAGCTGTTTGATGAGGGGTGCGGAGGGGAGGAGTCAGTCACCTCTTTTGCGGGCTGAAATTCCATCTCACGCCGGGGACCCTGGGCTCCCGGGCTCCCGGGCTCCCGGGCTCCCGGGCTGCGCACCCCCAAGCCCGCAGCGACGCGGCATACAGGGGTTGGAGATGCACCTTCTCCAGGTGCTGTTTTCAGAAAGCTCAGTCAGGGAGCCGTGTTTTGAATAGAGGCTACTCACTTCTCTTCTTGGTAATAATAAAGGTTGAGGGAGGCAGTGTCGGGGGCGGGGACGGGGAAGGTTTCCTTTAAGGGGAAGCGGTGAATGAAAGGGACGACTTTATCCGGGAGCTGTGACTGCCACCTGGTGGAAGATGTTAGCTGAGCAAGACAAAGGCTCCTTCCAATCAGCCTCTTCTGGTAGAGTTTCCTCCAGGAGAAGCTCCGTGAACTAAACAGTGTGATGGATGCTGTGATAGGCGCGGTCTCGAATAGGGGCTCAGAGTGTGGGTGCCAGAGCTACACTGCCTGGGTTTGTGTCCCTACCCCGGAACTCCCTGCTGTGACTTTGGCTGAACCACTTAACCTCTCCTGTCCCTCCTCCTCCTTACCTGTAGAATGAAGCTCACGGGCCCCTACATCACAGAATGGCAGTCCCTGTCTCCTAGGTCGTGAAGATGGAATGACGCACTCCACGTACACGCCGAGCACGGGTGCGGCTCAGAGACAGGGCTCAGAAGTTGGCTGATAGCGTGTAGGGAAGCCTGGGGACCAGGGGAATCTCTGGATGGTGTCAGGTGCTCTGCGGCACACGGTCGGGGGATGGGGGGAAGGACTAGTGAGAAGAAACATTGCTCCTCACCTCATCAGGCTCACCCTCTGGTGAGGGATACAGGCATGAACACCTGAATGAAGAACGAAAAGGACACCTGCCTGCCCCTGTGGTCTTTTGGGGAGGCAGGCATGTACACAGGTGATTATAATTTGTTATAAGCATGTTCTAGGATGGGATTCAGTGCTATAGGAGCTACCCCACCTATGGGCAGATTTTGGAGGAACAGTGGAGATGGAGCACTCTGGTACTGAGGGTTGGCCCCTTGCTGCAGGTGAAGGAGATGCTGGAGATGATGTCTAAGTGTTGAGATGAGCCATCAGTCCTTTTCCCCCTCTTGCCAGAATACTGAAATCCCAGGAGGCTGGTGGTGGTGCTGAGGGGGCGCTGATATGAGGCTGAGATTGGGGGGGCAGGGTGACAATAAACAAGTAAACAGTAAATAAGAGAGAACTTCAGAGCATGGTAGAGACAATGTGTGAGGGAGGGCACGAGGACAGAGCTGCTTTGGAGAGAGGGGTCCAGAGTGTTGCTTCCAGAAGAGGCCTTTAGGCTGAGATCTGAACAGTGAGAAGGTGTGAGTTGGGTGCACTCTCACCTACCAAGCTCTCTCATCATCCTGCTGGGTGTCCTATTAGCAGCCCCACATGCTGACTCTCATGGAGCACAGGGAAGGCCCCAGGTGACAGGGACCGTGAGACAGCTCTGTGATTGTTTCATATGGGCAGCCCAAAACAGGTTTTTAAGGCACAGTAGCTTCAGTCTCCTCTGTTCCCTACATCTCCTACTTCCCTGTTCTTCTCTCTAAGGGGAAAGAGTTAATATCAGATTTGATGTCTCTCCTACCAAGATAAAAAGGAAACTAGATTATAAAAAAAAAAATATATATATATATATATATATAAAAGATATATATATAAAAGGACTGGAGAGCTACTGAGGTGGTAAGACCTTGAGGAGGTGGGTGGTGCACAAGTCCAGGCAGAAGACAAGCACGGAAGTGATACAATATTCAGCATGACTTCTCCTCCAGACATTGGCTGATTGTGAGTGGCAGACTAGAGGCCAAGACACTGAGATGTAGGTGGTCTCATGGGGTGTAAGGGACAAAAATAAGACCAGGGGGCCAGGTGCGGTGGCTCACGTGTGTAATCCCAGCACTTTGGGTGGCCAAGGTGGGCAGATCATGAGGTCAAGAGATCGAGACCATCCTGGCCAATATGGTGAAACCTCATTTCTACGAAAAATATAAAAATTAGCCGGGCCTACTGGTGCACACCTGCAGTCCCAGCTACTCGGGAGGCTGAGGCAGGAGAATCACTTGAACCTGGGAGGCAGAGGGGGTAGTGAGCCGAGATCGTGCCACTGCAACAGAGCAAGACTCAGTCTCAAAAAAAAAAAAAGACCAGGGCCAGAGAGGGCCCTGATTAACACTTTGGACTTTAAATTGTGACATCTGAAGAGCTAGAGTCTAGAGAGTAAGACCAAACAAGATATACACTAGCTTTCATAATGACTCAACCCAGCTATAAATCAGCTTGATCCCAGACAGGGAATTAAGATGAACTTCCTCTATCTCAACTGCCCACCAGCAACAAAAGTAAGTTCTCTCTGGAGAAAGATAACATTATCTGGAGTTTCAAACAATCTCTACAATTTTTATTACACGCCATCTGGTATTTGATATTAAAAAATTTTCCAGCATGCCAGAATTCAAAACCCAATGACCAAAAAATAAGAGAAACAAATGGCTTCAGTTACAATCATGGTATTTTTAAAGTTTCAATAGTATTTGGGTAACAGGTGGTGTTTGGTTACATGGATAAACACTTTAGTGGTGATTTCTGAGATCCTGGTGCACCCATCACTGGAGTGGTGTACACTGTTCCTGCTACACCCGAGCAGTGTTGTAGACTACCCAGTGTGTAGTATTTTATCCCTTACTCTCACTCCCACCCTTTCTCCTGAGTTCCCAAAGTGCACTGTATCATTTCATGCCTTTGTGTCTTCATACCTTAGCTCCAATTTATAAGTAAGAACATACAATGTTTGGTTTTCCATTCCTGAGTTACTTCACGTAGAATAATGGTCTCCAACTCCATCCAGGTTGCTGTGAATGCCATTATTTCATTCCTTTTTATGGCTGAATAGTATTCCCTGGTGTACACACACCATAAAATGTGGTATATATACGTGTGTGTGTATATGTATATATACACACACTCAATATATATATATATATATATATACACACACATGTATATATGTTTATATACCACATTTTCTTTATCCACTTGTTGCTGGGTGGGCATTTGGACTGGTTCCATATTTTTGCAATTGCAAATTGTACTGCTATAAACATGCATGTACAAGTGTTTTTTTTTAATAAAATGTCTTCTTTTCCTTTGGGAAAATACCCAGTAGTGGGATTGCTGGATCAAATGACAGATCCACTTTTGGTTTTTTAAGAAATCTCCACACTGTTTTCCGTAGTGGTTGTACTAGTTTACATTTCCACCAGCAATGTAAGGGTTCCCTTTTCATTATATCCACAGCAACATTTATTATTTATTTTTTAATTATGGCCATTCTTGCAGGAGTGAGGTGGCATCACATTGTGGTTTTGATTTGTAGTTCCCTGATCATTAGTGAGGTTGAGCATTTTTTCATGTTTGTTGGCCATTTGTATATATCTTCTTTTGAGAATTGTATCTTCATGTCCTTAGCCCACTTTTTGATGGGTTTTTTTTTGTTTGTTTGTTTTATTTCTTGCTGATTTTCTTGTAGATTCCAGATATTAGTCCTTTGTTGGAAGTATAGATTGCGAAGATTTTCTCCCACTCTGTGGGTTGTCTGTTTACTCTGCTGATTATTTCTTTTGCTGTGCAGAAGCTTTTTAGTTTAATTACCATCTATTTATCTTTGTTTTTGTTACATTTGTTTTAGGGTTCTTGGTTA